>JAWWTY010000072.1:2408940-2426430 GCA_035222235.1 Margarornis squamiger
CAGGGCAAACCTCCCTTGGCCACAAGGAAATGCTGCTAAAATCCTGTGCAGGAAATGGGAAGATTAAGCACCTGTGGCTGTGGTGCCTGGCAGTCCTCACCTGCAGCATCCCTCACTTTATCTTTACATTCTCAAAGGCAGCACCTGAGGAGCTGGTGGGGAGGACAGGCTGTGTCTCTAACAAATAGCACCGGGGAGAACAGGCAGCGTTGGATGCTGCAAAAGGCCATTCTTCCAGACCAGAAGGCAAGTGGCCTCATAAAGAAGGATTTCACACTATTTAAACAATAAAATCCCCACTGGCTGCCTGGGGAAAATAGCCTTTTACCGTGGAAAAGAGGTGATTTCACAATAGTGACTGCCAGGCACCGTCCTAGTAAAGGCTGGTTGCAGAGGGACAAGCCGGATGAGCCAGTGTCATCACAGTGCTTCACCGGCATTAATTCCTTGTCTGTGGCACATCCTGCCTCGGAGCTGGGGCCTGGAGGTGTTGGGAATGCAAGAGAACAAGCAAATCTGTCTCCACTGGGACTGGGAGGGGAGAGTGAGGACTGTCCCATACCCCGCTCCCTTCATCCATCACTCAGCCCAGCCCCTCCTGCTGTTCCCTGGTGCCCACCACTCACTGGGATGGGCAGGGCTGGGTGCTGAGGGTGCTGTTGCCAGTGCTCAGGCAGGTGGGTCTGTGTCTCCACTGGGACAGAGCTGAGATATTTGATGCCACAGTTACCACTTCCAAATCGATATTCCTAGAAATGCCCATCACTCATACCCCGCCCAGTGGTTCCGCTTGTTTTCTCTCCACGACAATCAATAGTTTGCTTTTTAAACAAACTGGCCCTTTGTTCCACTGAGATCCATTTCCCCTCAGTGCTCCATGTACCTTACATGTTTAACAAGCCTCCTGCTCTGCCCTTTTCCCACCGTGTCCATGTGCAGAGGGTGCTTCCTGCTCCTTGTGCTCACCATGAGGCTGCTGACAAAGTGCTGGGGTGGCCACTCGTGCCCGTGGGAGCTGTTTCTGCACCTCCAGCTCCCTCCTCTTAGTGCCTGCTCTGTCTGAGACCTCACCTGGAGAGCTGGTGCCTGGAGCGTGGAATCTGGGATGATGCACAGGGAATGGGGACTCTTTAAGGTGGCAAGGCTAGTAATGAATATTTTAACTGCTTTGCTGGAATAAATTCAACTTTAATGAAATAAGCCGAAACCAGTGGCCTGGTGCAGAATGAGCAAAGGGATGTAGCTCATATCATAGTGTCCCAGTGGTGAGTTCTTAAAGAGAAGCTGCATTTCAGGCAGAGCTCTGGATGTCAGATGCTTTTCCCTGTATCACTTCCAAATGCAGTACGGCTGCCTCGGAGCCAGGAGCTGGAGATGTGCCACCAGATGTTGGGCATGAAAGAGAACAAGCCAATCTGAGTCTTAAAAAAGAAGCCACTGTTATTTGGGATAGGGCCATGGGACTTGGCATCGGGTTCCCTCTTCTCTTAATCAGTATTTGTGCTGGATTTAATTAGTTTTGATTGCAGTTTACAGATGTAAATGTGTCTCCCATGGCATCTCCTTCACCTCCTGGGAATATGAAATGAGTGTTTAGTGTAACAGCCTCGGAGTGAGGCACAGGAAGGCAAACAAACAGAGGAGCTTCGTGTACCTCCACAGAGTTCTGGGGATCTCCACCTCTGGCTGTGGCAATAAACAGAAAGGGGAGAAGATCCTCAGAAGGAGAAGGGGAAGGAGAAGACGACCCCACCTTGATGGTCCTTCAAAGAAGTGTCTGATGCTCTGAGGAAAGGTCAGATGTGGAGCCTGCAGGAGTTATCCATCCCATTGTGCCTGGGGAGAGGAATCACAGCTGTGCCATGTGGTGGGTGCAGGAGGAAGGTGTCCCATGAGCAGCCCACTCGTGCCACTGTCAGTGACACTGAGGACACCTTGCAGCAAGCTGGGAGGTCTCTCCTCTCTGTCAGATGAAGAAAGAATTCCTCACCAGGAGGTTAATGTGTTTGATTCACCCCCTACAGGGAGATCATCCTTCTTATTAGTGTTTGCCATTTTGTAGTTTAATTAAGGTCACCCAGCGGGCCTGTAAATGACATCTTAATGAATAGGCTGCAATATCTGCCAGTGCCAGCCAGGCTTGCTGTGGAGTCGGTGCCCCAGGAGGGGAGTGAGAGCAGGGACAGGAGGAACACCTGGAGCGCTTCACCTGCAAGGAGATCTCGGTGCTCCTCCTGGCGCACTCATGTGTGTGACAGGAGCATCACTGCTCTGCCCATGGGTGGTCTGTGTCCCCAAACAAGGTGACATTTGATAATGGCAGGCCAGATTTACGCTTTGGCATCTCCTCCCAACCCCTGAGATGGAGCAGGGGCCACCTCAGCAGCCCATAAATCGGGATGTGTGTGATCCAACAACACGCCTGTGACTCAGCGCTGTACCCGGGCCCGTCCCTCGTGATTTACGACTCAGCCTGGTGACTTATTTCAGAGTCAGTCAAGTTCAGAGCCAACCTATAACTCAGACCCATCACGAATTCATCAGTGACACAGGACCTGGATAACTTGGGGATAACTTCAGAATTAATTGTGTTACTTATGAAGTTGCTGACATGACTAATCAATTGCCACATGGCCAATAAATCAGTGAGACACCTGAGAAATTCATCTTTCTTTTTTCTTTTTTTCCAGTCAGAAACTTCATATGCCTTATAAATCAGACATTGGAACAGCTTGTTGTACATCAAACCCACACTTGGAAAATGGCCTTTTGGAGAGAATATATATTTATGGAATATCTGTCCTGAACTGGTTAAAGGAGCTAAAGAAAATATAAGGGCAGTGAGTTGAACACTTTATTTTACAATGATTATCCGTGTGTGAGCGATGAACAACTCACCACAGCCATGGCTCAGTGGTTGTGGCCTGTGCAAGGCACAGGGTTGTGTCCAGAGCTGAGGTGTGAGCCATGCCCTCCATCCCCTCCATCCCCTCCATCCCCACCATCCCCATCCTGGGGATGAGCTCCTGCCTCAGCCCAGGGCTCTCATCCACAGCTGGGAAGATGCACACGGAGTTGACCTTCATATCACACCAGGCTTGATGGGACTGGAGCAACCTGGGCTAGTGGGAAGTGTCCCTACCCATGGCAGGGGGTGGAATGAGATGAGCTTTAAGGTCCCTTCCAACCCAAACCATGCTGGGATTCTGTGATGTTTCCCAGGTTGCACATAAACCCTCCTTGCTCTGTTTGGAGCTCAGCAGTGCTGCCTGTGCTGTCATTGCTGTCAGCCCCCTGCTCGGCAAGGGTAACAGATCTGCTCTTAATGATAACAATCAATACATTCGATGAAGAATCAGATTGTATTTAATGTGCAATTCACTTAGAGCCTGACACCTCTATTTAGATTTATTAAAGCAATTCTTGTACATTGACTCGGTGCTGATTGATGCCTTGAAATGCATTTTAGTGGGGATTTAGAATCCCAACAAGATAGACATTTGCTATATCCTGCATTTAAACTGTTACAAATACAATGTGTTCTTATCAGTAGGTGTCCCTTTAGAATACAGAATCACCCCATTTCTGTTCTATATATAAAATGCATGGAAGAGATTATTGAGGACATATTTAAAGGATGGGTTTTTTAACGAATCTGTGGGCAATTTCCCATAAATTACACATGGAAATGTAAAATCTAATCAACTAGTTGCATAAGCACAGCCATATGTGCAGGAGTTTCACTCCTGGAGAAAAAGCAAATTAAATAAATGCATTGGAGATTATTTGAATACATCAAGTAGATTTTGAAAGTATTTCCTTAAGAAATTCAGCCTGCACAAAGCACTGTCACTAATAGAATGGGAAAAGTTGCCAGTAAATATTTATCTTAGCAGCTTTTGATGGAAAAACAAAACTCCAGGCAGAAGATCTAAGGCTTCCCATCAGAGGCAGCTCTGAGACTCACTGGTTTCTTGCTGTTCTTCCCAGTGGAGAGGGATCTTTGGATGGCTCTGCCTGGCTTTATATGGAGAGATCCCCTGGAACCCTGGGGGCTCTGGGTGAATGCACCCCAGCCCGAGACACCCTGGGAGAGACCTTTTCCACAGGCTTCTTTATAAACATCACCCAAGCTGGAGGCTTTAAACTCAATTTCTCTTACTTGGCAAGGGCTCATTGGCTCCTTTCTCCAAAGCCCTTTAGGAACCCACAGCTGAGGAACAGCAGGGACCTGATGGTGATGATGATGATGATGATGATGATGATGACCAAGTCAACCTGATGATGAAGCCAACTTTTCATAAATTGGTACAGGAACCAACAGCAGCTCCTCCTTGTGCCAACAGGCCAAGAAACATCCGTGGCTTTACCCCCTCCTGTCTCCTCTCCTCCCTGCCTGAGCTGCAGCTGGAATAGATTCCTGACATGCAAATAGTGACAGCAAACCCTCTGTAGCTCCCGAGCTCGCCGGGTGCCAGCGTGGGATCACTCAGTGGCAAAACCAAGGCAGGGTGGCCATGCCCAGCCCCAGCCACCAGCGTGGCTTTCAGAGGAGCAGAATAAAGCCCTGGTGATAACTTAAAAAGCCCCAGCAGCCCGACTCTGTAGTGATGTGCTGCTCAGTTTCTATGGGAACAGGCTGAGATGGTTGATTAGAAACCCACGTGCGGGAGAGGCAGGAGAAGCAGCGAGTGGGGCTGCGGATGCACAGATTAATTGGTGTGACTCAGACTGGCCTTCTGTATGATTTGCAGCCATCCCAAAAAGGTTCCTGGGCACCAGAGTTGGGATGTAATGAGGAGGTGTTCACAGGAGAACAATCTCATCGCTTGTTGCAATGATTGTAGCTCCTACTTTAAAAAAAAAAAAATAGGAAATGGGTGACTTATTTTTGTCTGTCGGATTCTAAATCAGCTGTAACTTGGAATCATGGAATCATTATGGCTGGAAAAGCCCTCTAAGATCATTGAGTCTAACCATTAACCCAGCACTGCCAGGTCCACCACTAAACCACATCCCTCAGAGAACATCTACATGTTTTTTAACACCTCCAGGAACAGTAATTCCACCACTTCCCAAGGAACCCTCTTCCAATGCTTGACCACCCCTTCAGTGGAGAAATTTTTCTTAATACCCAATATAAACTTCACTCGTGAAGGTCACTATCAAGGCATGAAGGAGCATCTGTCTCACCAGTATTGATCATAGCTTAAAAAGAGATATTTTTTCCATATGGGAAAGTTTTTCCAGCTATTGGAAGGACCAAGAGAAGCCATGGGACTGCTGTGCCTCAGTCCTGACAGTACATCCCACACCACAGACCCATCTCTCTCTCCTAAAAATGAGCCAAAAACCTCCCTGCTGTCAGCTGGAGCTTGGATATGCCCTGGCACCACACCGGGCAGAGGACTGCATGTACCCTTTGGTGAAGGTAAACCTACTGCCAGGCTCCATGCCCATCCCTCTCCCCACCCCTCTGGCACCTTTGGATGCATTTTTCTGGGTGGTGCATGGGCTGAGAGGGCAGTGGAATGTTTGTAAAGCATGTGGAATATGCCCCACTTCAGCCTTTTGGAAATAAAAAGTACAGCTACGGTCTCATTTGAAAAGAAAATACGGTTGGAAACCCAAATTAGACCCAAAGCTGAAAGATAAACTCTGTTGTAAGTACTTGTAAGAAAGAGTTTAAGAAAAGGATTAAAAGGGATTTGTTGGGCCTCTGAGACAGAGAAGCTCCATCAGTAAATCTGATTATCAGCTCTGCATAGCACATGGTGATTTAAAATGCCAAAAGGCTGATGCTGGAAATAAGGAGGATTGGGAGAGGCACAGCCCTCATCCCTGGTGTGGTGGGGGGGCTGGAGGCCACATGTGGCCACTGCTGGATGGGATGACAGTCTCCAAATCCTCTCCTTGGGGTGGGAGGTCCCTGGGACCAGGGCACAGTCCTCCTCTCCTGCCCACACAACCAGTGCTGGATGGGATGACAGTCCCCAAATCCTCTCCTTGGGGTGGGAGGTCCCTGGGACCAGGGCACAGTCCTCCCCTCCTGCCCACACAAAGACACGCTGTGCCTCCAGGTCCCAGGGGAGAAGCTGAACAGGTGGAGTATCCACTTCCCTGGAAACATCACAGAATCATGGGATGGTTTGGGTTGGAAGGGATATTAAAGCTCACCCAGTTCCACTAGACCAGGTTGCTTCAAACCCCGCCCAACCTGGCCTTGAAGGCATCCAGGGATGGGGTGCTTGCTGGTGGATAAACCAGGTTTTCATCCTCCTCCTAATGAATGATGCTCGATGCAAATCAGGAGATGTTACTCATGTGTCAGCGGCTGTTGAATTATTCATTGCTGAGAAAACCACGAGGGACCAGGCAAAGGAAGGCACAATAAGCAATTAACTGCCTTCATTGGTGCTGCCTGCCTCTTGTTTAGTCCACATCCATGTAATCAATACTTTTTCCAAGGGATTAATTTGGCTCAGGGAGGGAGCAGAGTGCCATGCTGAGCAAGGGGCATCTCCTGCTGGTGTTTCCTAGAGAGTGGAAGATGGCTGTTTGTCCCTGTATGTCTGTCTTTTGTTCTTTGGGCTAGTTATTTTAGGGCTTTTTGTTGGTTTATTGGGTTTTTTTATAAGAATTTCTGGCTTCTGCCCACACTGAGCAGCACGGTCCAATTCAGCAGATGATGTGCATCACCTTTCTCACCACCCCATGGATACTATCCCTTCTGACCTTGCTCCAAAAACCAACTGTCCTGAGGGTGCCCAGGCCATCATTCCCCCACAGCCTGTGGGGTTCAGACACTCCTGTCCCGCTGCAGCAAGGCTTTAGGTGACACATCTGCTTCAGGTGGCTCTGGCACTGCTTTGTGCCAACTTGTGAGGGCTCAGGGCCAGAGGGAGCCCTGTAAGCCCAGTCCCCTCCTGCCATCAGCACCATTCCCTGCAAGTCACACCCAGAATCACAGAACCAACTAGGTTGCAAAAGACTTCTGAGATCATCAAGTCCAACCTTGGACTTTGTGGAAACTCAAACCACTCCTTAGCAGTAGAGTGGATTTTTTCCCCACTGCTGTTGGAAGGGTTTTACAGCCCAGCCCTGCCCTGCTCTGAGTTCAGAAACCTTTCTGTAATTCCCAGCTTAAATTTATTCCTCAGTTCATCCTAACAGCATCCTTGCAAGCCCCTCTCCCTGGGGACATCCTGGCAGATGTGTCTGGATGCATAAGGAGGACACTTTCAATCCCCCAGCCCAGACAGACCCCCTGGTCTCTCAGCACCCTCTCCCTGTGGTTCCATCCTTGCAGCAGCGAGGCAGAGACCCCCCAGCATCCCCATCCCATGGGATCCCTCCTGCTCACCCACCCCTGGGGACCTTCTCCTCCTGGAGGATGAAATGGACCCTTGGGCTCAGGATGATCCACAGCAGCTCCTCCCATGTCCGTGTGTTTCATCTTTTTCCTTTTCACAAAGATAAAACCTTCTAATGAGCTGGTTAAACACTGAAAACAGGCTTTCATTAAATTTGCATACAAAAAATTGGTTGCAATTACAACAATTAACTTGCTATGGAAATTGGGTGTGCGGAGAGGATAAAAATGCTCCTGCAAAGAAAAGGACAGGAAAATTCACAATCACACTTAACAAAGTAATCTCCTTAAATCTGTCACTTTGACTTCAATCCTGTACTTTAATGTATGCTTTACACTCCAAGGGTTTAGCTCACTTGCTGAAGGATGCCATGTATGCACATGCTTGTAGGATAAAAAAAATTGGGAGTTTCAGGAACTGTCTTAAATCCCTGTTTCTACTAGTTGTGTTTAACCCTCTGCTTCACTTGTCAGCAAGGGGTACCAATGCTTGTTGGAAACCTGAGACCTCTTGCAGAGCTGAAATACTCCTGGGCACTTAACTATGAGAAAACAGGATGGTTCTATTTATTTAGGATTAGGAAAGAAAGGGAAAATGAAACAAAGCTCTTGTGATTTTTAACCTAAAACGCTTTTGCATTCTTGAGCAGCAGCACAACTGGTGTCCCAAATCAGGTTGGTTTTGACAGAAATGTTTTGCAGAGAAAAAGCAAACATTTCTTGGAATCTCTGGCATCAACGCTGTCAGATCAAAGGAAAAGGAACCAGTGTTCAAAATTCTGCTTGTGCTCTTTACAGTTTTACATATTTTACGTGCCCTAATGAGGTGTGAAAGGAAGTAACTCAGGGTGGTGTAGTAAACTGGAAGAGAGGAGACAGGAGAGGGTAAATCCACAGATGGTTCTTGGCCCGTTGACACAAGGGAGAGCCACTACCAGAGAATCCCAGAGTGGTTTGGGTTGGAAGGGACCTTAAAACCCATCTCATCTCACCCTCTGCCATGGCAGGGACACCTCCCACCAGCCCAGGTTGCTCCAAGCCCCATCCAACCTGGCCTTGGACACTTCCAGGGATGGGGCAGCCACAGCTTCTCTGCCCAACCTGTGCCAGGGCCTGCCCACCCTCCCAGGGAAGGATTTCTCCCTGATTTCCAATCTAACCCTGCCCTCTATCAGGTTGAAGCCATTCCCCCTTGTCCTATGGGTTCCTTTACCCATTAATTTAAAGCTGACTTCTCCATCTGCTATTGAGTAGAATTCTATATCCTCTTCCATCCCTGCCTGTTCCCTTTCCCTGCCTCACTTTCCTGTATGAGCCCCACAATTTGGGTTCATTTTCTCCAGCAGGCAGCATTTATTTGTGATTTACACAGTGGCCTTTGCTGGGGAGAGCCACAGTCCGGGGTGCATTCCATGCTTCCCTCACCAAGCCTCGTGGAGCAGGAATATCGCAGTCAAGAGTAAATTAAGTGCATAACAATTACATTTATGCCCCTAATATAATGACTTGAAGTTATAAGAGCATCCATCTGGTTTGCTGCTTTGTTCCTGACACCAGCAAACACTTGCTCTCACCAGTCTACATGCCCAGGGGGTCCCCAGCAAGGAGTGGCACAGTCTGCAGCACAAAGAGGTGGATCTTAACTCCAGCGTGCATTAACTGTGTTAAGCCAGCAAATCATTGCTGCTGGCAGCAAGGATATTGTCTGGAAGGCTGTGCCATCTCCTGGTTCGGTTAATAAGGGGAAGCTGTTTAAACAAAAATCATTAAAAATGGAATGTAGAGAGGTGGTGCTGTCAGGGGGTGGGCAGTGGGGCTGCTCAGAACCTCCCTGCAGAGGGAGAGGGAGCTTTTGGTGGCCTCGGAGCAGGCTGGACTGCTGGTCCCCAGCACCTGCTGCTCTGGACATGCCAGTTCCAGGGCAGCCCATCTGTGTCCCCAAAGCCTCCTGCACTCCCAGCCTGGCCTCAGTGCCGTGGAACAGTACTTAGGAGTTACATTTCATTCAGAACAACTGTAGCCTGAACAAAATTACTCTTCAAAGATGCAAATGAGCTGCAGTTCCTTTTCATTTCCCCCCTTTAGCAGCAGTTACTCTGTCGCTGGTGGATTTATGGCGTTTGGCTGCAGGTTTTAATTGCTGTTTGCGTACACAGCAGTGCCACAGCCAAGCACTAAATGCGTGTTTCCATTTTACATCCAAATCTGAACCACTGCAGAAAAATTATCGGGAGGGGGGGGAGTGTTTTGATACCAGCCCCATCGGCATCTGCCCTCAGAGCTGCTGAGGAGAAAGGACGAAGTGTATTTGCTTTATTTTAAGCACTTTGTAAAACACCCAGTGAAGCAGAAAGGAAGCCAATCCCACGGCAGAGGCCACACAGGACACGCAGGGGCTCTGTGTGACTTTGGGACTGGAAGGAAAGGCAGGGGAATAGGGAGGAGGTGAATATCTGGATGATCCATGCTGGGGGTTCAGCCCCAGCCCCTGGTTTGGGTTCAGCCACTGAGCCTCAGGGACAGCGTGGTGGCTTTGGGACCCCTGGCACACCCTCGGTGTGTCACCCACCCCCGTGGGATGTGTGGAGCTGTGTCTTTCCTCTCATCTCACGCCCCATCCAGGTGCCTTCCCTCCTTTCTTTTTATTTCCTCTTTTTTCCCCTCTTTCTTGCTCCCCGGTTGATCAATTATTTAATACATTTCATCCCAGTGCAGAGCTCCCTGAAGTGAGTTGTTTTAAATTAAATACATTTCTCTTTGAATCAACCGGAGTCCCTGGGAAATTTTTAGCTCTGCAAATGAGCTCATTTGAATTTTGGAGGTGTACCTGAAGCTCGCCTCTGTGTTTTTTCTTTATTTTTTATTATTTCAAATCTCATTCCACTTTGTTCCAGGTTCAATCTTTTCCCTGCAGCAGTGCCCCATGCACCGGCTGATCGGAATAATTTCAAAAAGAGCAAATTAAAGGGCCCAACATGAAATTTCCTCAGAGAATTGATGTGGGTTAACCGTCTGTATCTTATTGTGCTGCCTTGTTTGGAAGGCTTCTAGCAACCATCCATTATAGTTATAGGCCTGAATGATGACTACACTTACACTGGAAACAAAAAAAAAGAAAAAGGGGGGGGAAAGAAAAAAACTACAAGAAAAGCAGTTTCTATGAATAACAGCAGCAGGGTATTTAAAACACTTGGCTGCACACTTCTCAGGCAGCATGTGCTGAAAAATGCATTTCTCCCTTAATAACCTTTAAATCCCTCGTACGACGTGGGTTTTCTCTAATCCTCTAAATATGTTCAGAGGAGACAACAAAAATACGTACATGGCATGACAGATTGTGGTTCCCAGGCTGGAAACCACCCCTCCATTTCCCCACGGACACGGGGGAAGGTGTTATTCCAGCTGTGACACCACAGCCTTGGTTGACCTCTGCTGTCTGCACAGGGGCAGGTGGGCAGAGACCATGGCAGTGCCCAGACCCAGGTGCCAGGGGTGGCTCCAGACACTGCTGGGGTGCAGGAGATGCTCAGAGGCTCTGGGGTGAGAGCAGGGCTGAAGGCAGTGCCACAGGGAGCTGAGTGAGGGGCACTGGGGGGCACACTGGGGTTACAGCTCTGTGCACCCCCAGCTCAGGAGAGCTGCTTGGCAGCAATGGGGTTTGTTGGCAGCTCCAGCCCCACGGCATCCACACTCATTTTTTTGGCTGTTTTCCACCTGGAGAGGGGCTGGCTCCATCACACACTGCCCTGGGGAAAAGCTGAGGGCTGGCAGGGCTGGGATCCACAGTGCCCTCCTCCTCCCCACACGGGTGGGTGACCCTGGTGGGCAATGGACACAGACAAGCTCAGATGGAGCTGGGAAATGACTGGGGTGATGAGAGGGAGTTTTTTCCACCCCCCAAGCAGGCGAGGGCAGCACTGGACTGGTAAAGCTTCTAACACCAGGGCTGCCAAAAACTGGAGGCTTTCACAGTGTCCTTGCTCAGCAGTGCCAGGGTGAGCTCTGGGCGAGATGCTGGTTCCCACCATGCCATGGATGCACTGGCCAAGCAGGGCTGCAGGTGGGTATTGGGGTGGCACCCAGTGTCTCCCAGCTCTACCCTCAGCCCAGACCCCCCATACTTTTCCAGGGTGGTTCCTGGGGGTGGGTGGAAGTGGAGCCTCCAGCCCCAGGGTCCCCATAGACTGTGTCCCAGCCAGCAGGGCTCTCCCAGCCCCAGTGTTGTCCCCAAGGCACGCATCACCATGTCCCCACACTCCCTGTTTCAGGGAGACAGTAATTTGGGCTGAATTCCTATACCTCTGTACATTGTTTGAGCTGTGGAATAACTGCATTACCTGCCATGGAGACAGTGCAACCAGGGAGCAATTTGGCAGCGTGTGTGCCTATGTATGTTGTTATTATTATATCCAGAATGGAAATAAGCAGCTCCCAAGCATGGAAGTGAAGCTACTTTGTGGTACTCCCAGCTACCACTTGGGTCTGGGGGGGGGCCAGTTCTTACCCCATCCCTCTGCCAACCCTGCTCTGCCAAGGGGCTGAGCTCCTCACAAGTGTGGTTCAGGTCTGTTATCACAGGAATCAAGTCTTCAAAGGACAATTTTCACTTGCTCTAAAGCTGGTATTGAAACAAGATATATAATTTATACCTGGATCTGATCCTTTATAATGCAAATGTACAGAACTTCAAATGCCAGCTGGTTCACACTCTGCAAGGCTGAACACCTCAACCTGGGCTGGAAATGACACTTTTACCCATCAGGGCAGTTTAAGACGTTAAGGTAAAATTTTTTGTCATTCAGGACACTTTGAGCCACCGGTGGCCACCAGTGTCCCATCAGGACACTTTTAGCCGTCAGTGCATCTAGAGCATTCCCATTTCACTCCCGTCCTCCAGCTCCAGTTCCTGGTCAGGCATGCAGTGCCTTTTCCCCGGAGGAAATGCTCATTCTCGATCTTTTCTGACTCATGTCACCATTTAACCCTTGAACTGTCTCACCCTTCAGGCTTTTCACTTTCATTCTTCTGCTTTTGCCAGGGGAAGCAGCTGCACATATAAAATACCCAGGCTATAAAGGATGTGAAACAACCGAGGTGACAGAAAACATTCCCAAACCGAAATCAGCAATAAAATTAGTTGGTACAACAGTCCTTGCCTGGGATTTTCCGAGGAGCCCCCAGGAAAGCCTCAGGCAGAGTGGCCAGACCGTGTGACAGCAGAATCACAGAACTGTGGAATGGTTTGCCTTGGAAGGGACCTTAAAGCTCATCCCATTCCATGGCCAGGAACACCTTCCACTAGCCCAGGTTGCTCCAAGCCCCATCCAACCTGGCCTTCAACATGTCCAAGGATGGGTCATAAATGCTGCAAACACCGGAGAATTCAGGAGCAAACGAGCAGAGGGGAAACCAACAGCAGGAAAATAATCCCCAGCGTTGTAGCAAGAGCCTGCAGGGCAGCAGATCCAGAGGGAACCTCTGGCTGAGTGGAGCACACAGCAGTCTGCAGGATCAGATCCCAGCTCCGTGCCAGGATGGGAAATCAGCCAGAGGGTCAAGGGAGCTGTGCCACCACTGGGGCTGGATCAGGGCACCGAGCCTGGAGCTGAGCAGCAGCCTCTTTGTTCCGCCACCCGTGTTTGTGGCACACTCCAAGGGAAAGCTTTTCCAGGGATTTCCTCCCACTCCTGGTTTTTGCGGGACACCAGAACCCGCATGGTCCGCCCCAAGCTCTGCTGCTATTCCCTTTCCCTCGCTCAAGGCAAGCCACGGGTTAACAAAAGGCAAGCCAGGCACATTTACACTGAATTCCCCCCTGCAGATCCCCAAACAAAAGCTGCAAAAATGCCATGAATAAATTTCTTCCTGTTTGGCTTCGGTTCCAGTGTTAAATGGACCATTTCTGTGCTGCGGTGCCCCAGCAGGGAGAGGGCTCTGGGTTTGCCGAGCGAAGGGAGCTCAGCCTGCCTCTGCTGTGCTGTTATTTCATTTTCATCATGACTGCTCTAAAGACCCGATAATCACAGATAAGCCTGAGTGAACCCTGGTTAAAGCCACCAGGCAAATCACCAGCCCAGCCCAGGGACCCCACAGAGCCCAGGAATTGCTTCTGCCACTCTGCTGCCTCCAGCCACGCAGGACGAGCGGCTTTTGATCCGCCAACACTCAAACCCGAGCTGTCCAATTGGAAATTTCCAACAGGCTCCTTTCTTTCAAACAGAATAATTTGCAGTTTACTCGGAGTTTTTAAGGCGAGCTCTTTCCCTGCTTATTTTCTGAATTTGCTGGTTAGATGAAAGAACTGCCTCCTCTGCTCAATGGCAGCTCTGGGCTTGTTGCTGCAGCTTTCTTGATGGGAAAAAATGTCCAAAAATCAGAAAAATATCCCAAAAAGGGTTCTGCCTCCAAAGGGAATGGCAGTCATGCCTGGACCCCTGATTCTGGCGGGTGTGTGAGCTTCCCATGTGTTGGGATTAAAAGGGAAGTGTGGGGTATGTTGTCCCTGCCCCACAACGCTGCCAAAGTGAGAAGGGGATGGGAAAGACCCTTTTCTCAGCGATGCTGATCATTTGGTTCATTTAGGGGCCCCAGCAGACTCTGTGTTGGCAAGGAGCATCCATTGCCAAGGTGGGCATGAGCCCTGGTGCTCCCACCCCTCAGGTTGCTCCTGCTCCCACCTGGAACAGCATTGTTACTGCCAAGGCAACTGCTCATGGTGTGGGATCAAAAGGGCTTCTTCACTGTCCATGGGGGTTTCCTGCCAAAACCCTCTATTTCACAAAGAATGAAACTTAGGGTCCTTTCTCAAAACACCTAGGAAATGGAGTGTAGCTCATGAATGACAAAAAAGGGCCTGATGTGTCATTTTTGAACGTGCCTTGGGAGAAGGAAGGAGTTGTGCAAATAATGGGTTTCATATGTTGGTAACAGGGGCTGTTAATTGGCTGTGGGCGCCGCTGCTGGCAGATGCTGGAGGTAAGGGCAGTGTGAAAACTCACACTTCTGGAAGTCTTTTAATAGTGCTTTTAATATGACACTCGGGAGGAGGGTTTGTGCAAGGAGCCACAGCAGTCTCAAAGAGCTTAAAGCTACAGATTGGAGGGAGGGAGGACATGCCAGAGATGCCAGGACATGCCAAGGGGTCCTGAACCAGCTACTGCTTTATAGGTCAGGGAAAGGAATGTACAGGGAAGACAAAACCTCAGGTGGTGTTCTTCTTCAGGAATTTACCCATTTCTACATTATTTAGGAAGGAATTCTTTACTCAGGGGATGGTGAGGCCCTGGCACAGGTTGGGCAGAGAAGCTGTGGCTGCCCCATCCCTGGAAGTGCCCAAGGCCAGGTTGGACAGGGCTTGGAGCAGCCTGGGCTAGTGGGAGATGTCCCTGCCCATGGAAGGGAATTGGAATGAGATGAGCTTTAAGGTCCCTTCCAACTCAAAGCACTCTGGGATTCTGTGATTGCTGCTCCTGAGTGAAGCAGAGACAGCGTGTCAGGGAGAGACAGGCTCATCAAGCCGAGTTAGGAGCCAGCACTCCTTCCCCACTCCTCATCCTCTCACTGCAGAGCTCAGAAGGAGCCAAGTGCCTTATTTATTTATTTATCAGTCAGTCATGAGTGCAGAAGATGCCTTTGAAGCTCTCTTAGTTATCTCTCTGCCTAGCAAAGAAATACTGCACATCTTGGTGTTTTATTCCTTTTGATGTGGCTGGCCCTGCCAAGCCTCTTGCTCGGGTCCCCATCTTTGATGTGGGTTAACAATACCTGCCCAGCCCTTTGATGCCCCCCCTAAAACTGCTTTTACATCTTGCAGTGTGCAGGGTAGGAGTGGGGCCGAGCCACTCCCCCTTACTGGCACCCACAGCTGGACCCTGGAGCCCAGTTTGGACCAGTTGGTGCTGTGCACACACAGCAGGGGCACTGGTGAGGGTGGTGAGTGGAAAAGAACCCTGTTATTACCTGCAGGTATGGAGTTGTAGGAAATGCAGCCCTGAAGTCTCCACCTCCCACCCTGCTCTGCCAGAGGGATCCCCCTTCTCCCAGACACCTTCTCCTTTGGCTGCTATTCCCTAGAAAAACATGAGAAAATCCCCCCTCAGCTGTCCCAAGTCCCAGGGGAAGATGCCACAGGCTGCTAACCCAAACCCACCCCCCAGCAGCACCTACCCAGACCTCCACCCCAGGACCCCAAAAATGGGACCTTCATCCTCCTTGGAAAAACAAGACTCAGCTTTTTTCTGGGATGCTCGAGGGTAGCAGGACCAGCTTTTATTTGACATTAAAATCGTTCACACCGTGGTGTGCTCGGTGCTAATTGTTGCCACCGCTGAGCCGGGGGTCACTTCTCCTCCTGTACAAACAGCCATTAAATGTCACCTGAGGAGCCCTGTCGCAGCCCAGCGCCTGCTATTTAATGCAGAGCTCGTCCTGGTGTGCCAGCTGCTGATTGATTCCACTTCCTTCCGTCAATATTTTAATTAGGACTGTGTTTCCAGGGTTAGGTAAATTTGAGAGGCGGCCAGCCGTGGCAGGGAGCTCTTGGCTTTGCTCAGACCTGCTGATGAGCCGGGCAAGCTGCTCTGTTGAAGAGCTTCCAACCTGTTGCAGACCTGCTGTCAGGCCTGCTGTGTCCCCTCTCGGGGTGCCTGATGCCACATTTAGGATTTCATGTGGTCCACAGAGCCCCAGCAGCAGCATCAGGGTCACTGCTTGACACCAGTGGGGCGAGGGCACCCAGGGACAGGACCCTTGGGATGAGCATGATCCCTGCCCAGCATCTTGGGGGGCTTCATGGGACAGCCACATGTTGGTGGCTTCCTTGCCAAGGAGTATGGTGGCCACAGATGCTCCCACGGGGTGATTGGGCAGGATGAGTCCTGTGGAGCCGGCGTGGGGTGTGTGACAATCCCGATGGCACCCAGATCCTGGCAGCACCCTCCTGCTGGGTCACATGGGTGGTGTCTCAGGCAAACGCCCTCCTGAACACACTGCAGAGCTGGCTGATCTGATTACAGGGATAAATAACACCCAGAGCAGGGAGAGGGAGGGAGACACAGAGGGGAACAAAGGACACGAGGGGCTGGATGCCACTGTAAGGGCACAGGTTTTATAGAATCCCAGAACGGTTTGGGTTGGTTTGGGACCTTAAAGCTCATCCAGTCCCACCCCCTGCCATGGGCAGGGACGCCTTCTTCTAACCCAGGTTGCTCCAAGCCCCATCCAATCTGGCCTTGGACACTTCCAGGGATGGGGCAGCCACAGCTTCTCTGCCCAACCTGTGCCAGACCCTCAGTGCCCTCACAGGAAAGGATTTCTTCCCAATATCCAAACTAAACCTGCCCTCTTTTAATTTCCAGCCTGCCTCGTGCTCTGTGCTGATGCCTGATCCTTTCCAGGGTCTTACCAAGCCTTTTGCAGTCTCGGGAGATGAGTTTCTTAACCTAAGATAATGTAGAGCAGAAAAACCCCCATGGGAGCTGCATTATCCCCACAGGATGGGCCCCAGCACTTTGGGCTCCCTGAGTTCTCAGGGCTCTGCTGCAGCTGATGCTCTGAGAGCAAAGCAGG
Source organism: Margarornis squamiger (assembly GCA_035222235.1). Lineage (NCBI taxonomy): Eukaryota > Metazoa > Chordata > Aves > Passeriformes > Furnariidae > Margarornis > Margarornis squamiger. The sequence goes on from JAWWTY010000072.1 coordinate 2,425,880, forward strand.
GCAGTCTGGTGGATGATATTGTACACGATAACTTCACAAAACTCACATCCTCCCAGTGGGGAAATAACACGGAAGGAGGAGCAAGGCGGAGGGGGGAAGATTATAAGTTATCAGAGGAAACTGCTTTGAAGAAAAGTGTAAGTTTCCCCTCCAGAGGACTAAGAGCATATTATGTTCTAACCCGATTAAGACAGGGCTCCTTACAAATGCAGCTGGAAATGGCTTTGAACTTCTGCAGGGAGCATGATCAGCATACACTGCACAGGGGAGGGGGACAGGAGATCACGGGGCTGCCTGGCTGGGGAGTACTTAAGCAGGAATTTAATTCCTCTAAAGGGAAGTTTAAGGCGTTTCTCTGAGATGAAGGTTTGTTATCTGGCCCCTTTCCTGCCCTCTCCAGAGCCAGCTAATATTGCCAGGGCGTGGGAATCATCGAATCACAGAATGGTTTGGGTTGGAAGGGATCTTAAAGCTCATCCAGTCCCACCCCTGCCATGGGCAGGGACACCTTCCACTAGCCCAGGTTGCTCCAAGCCCCATCCAACCTGGCC
>JAWWTY010000072.1:2426530-2469052 GCA_035222235.1 Margarornis squamiger
ACAGCTTCTCTGCCCAACCTGTGCCAGGGCCTGCCCACCCTCACAGGGAAGGATTTCTTCCCAATATCCAATCTAACTCTGCCATCTGTCAGTTTGATGCCATTCCCCCCTGTCCTATAAAAGGATGCTCAAGACACCGGTTCAAGTACCCACCAGGTGCCCCTTCTTTATCTCCATAACCTATATTTTGACTCAAATGTGCCTTCCAGAAAGGCACTAGCTCTGCACTATTTCCCTTTCTCCAGTTCACTTCATTTATGTCTAAAATTTACCCCATGAAAGCCGGAGTGAGAAATTCACCTTGTCGTTCAACTTCAGGGGCTGAGACCTTGGAAAATGAAACACCAAAACACCTTGGAAACCAAAGAACAACATTTTAAAAACTGTTAGCACTTGAAGCTTGAGGAGGAGGACTGGGAGGTTTCTGGCAGTGCTGCCCTTGCTTTTCCCTGCAGAGGCTGAAGAGGGGAAGCCAAGAAGATGTTTGGGGAGGACACACGGGGTCCCACGCAGGAACCTGTATGGTCCAGGGCATGGTGATGGCAGTGTTGCTGTAAATGGGCAATACCAGCATCTCCTCAGACTGCTGCACAGAGCAGGTTTGGGAGCCCCCAGGGACCTGGGCCCTCCCAACAGACCTGCCAGGGAACAGGCACATTCCCTGTGTTTAATGAACAGCTCACACAGAGCAGTGTCAGCACAACAAGGGCACAGGCAGAGAGCACACTTGGGTTGTTATTACCTTTATTACGACTCTGCTTTCCTTGCTCTGCTCCTATTTAAAACCCTGAATCAACAGCAGACCTTTCATGCTCTGCCAAGACTCCCTGTGTGAATCCCTGGGCTCCTCCAGGCTCTGTCCTGCTGACACCCCCACATGCAGCCCTACCTGTGGCTGTTGCTTCCCAAGCCCTCCCTTACGAGTGACCCAGGCAGCTGGAAATGAGCTGAATTGTTCTGTTTTATTAGTGGACTTAAGCTGGAACTTTGCACCTCTGTTGTTCTTGATCCAAAAAACCCCGGTTGCTGGGGGTCAGCCATGCAGGAGAGAAAATCCAGCAAAGCCTGGGCTGGCATCCCTCATGAGATGTGCATTAGATAGATAATAAATAGCTAATAAGTGCCTGTGCTGTGCTGTTCAGAACCACCACGCAGCAGCACGTGCTGCATGTCTTGCACACCCCCAAAAGTGACAGGACAATAGGGCTGTAGTCATCTAAAATTAGGAGTGTGAGCCTCTGTCAGCATGAACAGGTATATTTAGTCTTGCAGAAGTGTCAGTTTGGTTGCTTTAGCAGGTTAGGTGGGGACTGCAACTCCCTGAAGGATAGGGGCTTCCAGCACAGCTCCATCAGACACTGGGGGTTTGCTCAGAGGCCACATGGGCTCCTTGCAGGGACAGAGGGGACAATGGGGACAGTGGGCACCTGTCACTGGTGCAGTGAGTGGAGAGGGAAGGGGAGAGATGGAAACAGGAGCCCTGTGCTTTTCTGGCAGTCATGCAAGGACCTTTGAAACACCATCAGGGAAGGAGAGGTCTTGCCTTCTGTCGTTTCAGAACTCTTAGGAACTGCAGGGCTGTTCTCCATAGCCAGGCTCCTCCTGTGTTTTATGGTTTAACAGGGAAGAAGGAAGCACCCTGGAAGGGCTAGAAGTGTCTGGAAAAGGCCACTTGGCTGAAGAGCCATCCTTGAGCTGCCTGTACCCAGAGCCCTGCCTGCCTGGGGACAGTGTGTCTCACCCAGCACTGCTGATGGGAGCACCCAGGAGTGGGTATATCCATCTCACTGGAGTCTGTACCCCTCACTGCTTGTTTCCAGGTGGGAAACAGGGACTGGTAGGGATCAGAGCCTCCTGGTCCCCACAGAGCAGCCCTGGGAAGGCACAGATCTCCCATTTCTCACTTTAACCATTAAAAGGAGTGTTTTTCTTCACACACAGTCTTCCAAGTTATTCATTTCAATCTGCTCCATCCTTGAAGGTGAGTTTAATACCATTCATACATTTTCATTTGTAAATTTGTCAGTAATAAGAGAGCTGGCACATGGGAGAAAGTAACTGCATAATTGCAGCTTACACGCTTGTCTTACTGAAAAACTGCTGGCTCAGGCATCGGCGGGGCCGGGCGTCATGCATGAAATTGCAAATAGAATTTAATTTGCCCTTGTATCCTGTAGGATCAGCTTCAAATGATTAATGCAGGAGAGAACGTTGTCAAGATTTTATTCATGACGATCTCGGAGGACTGCAGTGCAAAGCCATCATGTATAACATGACAATGTGTAATATGCAGCTTTCTTGTGGCAAACAATCGTATTTCTGCTCCTTAATTCCAGTGCTGAGGCAAGCAGGATTCATCCTGTGCAGGTTGTGTCGATCTCCTGGACAGCTGGAAATGTAATTTGTTTAAATTTAGGACTTTGAGGGCTGGTGTCTGGAGCAGCACTGGGAGCAGGAGGTACTGCAGGCACAGGAGGCTGTTGGACCTGCAGGGGGCTGGTGTTACCTGTTCCACCACCAGCCAGGAACAGACAAGGCTCTGAGACAGGGGGAGTCCAAAAATGTTGAGTTTAGGACCTTCAGTCCTCTGTGAGCTCAGCTGTTGGTTTCTCTCACCCTCTCCTTTCCCTCCACTGGGTGCAGAAAAAGGGTTTGGCCAAGCCTGGGGTCATCCTCAGCATGAAAACACTGCAGAGTGCTGGGAGATGGAGCAGGAAAAACAGCCGAAAATCTCATGGGTAATTTGGAACAGGCAGCCAAGGCAGAACTGGGGGACCGGAAAAATGGCCCAGGAAAGCAGTGGAGAGTGGGGAGCCACGAGATGTACAACATGCACCATCCCCACCAGGACCAGGGAGACGTGGGACCTCGTGGGGGAACTGATGGGATGTGGTGGAGAAAATGGGACTGGACAAACCCCAACCTGTAACTCTCTACCAGGGCAACCCCATCAGTGCACCATCTTCAGCTTGGGGCTGATTTGTCCCAGTGTGTTCATTATGTGAAGACTGCAAATCTTAAAAACAAAAACCTCTGAAGAGATACATATTCTTTCCCTGAAACTTCTTTTTCCACTGCCAATGAGTAGCCAGTAAGAAAAATCCCTTCTGTTCCATTGCCACTGGGCTAATTGGCTTAACGTGGTGAGAGTAATTATTGGATTGTTCTCTTTAAAAAATCATTTTAGTGGTGGGTTTGTGAGGAGGTTATGGCTTAGAAACTGTTCTCATCAGAACAGTAATTGAGGAGTGAAATATGGGTTGTGATTATGTTATTGAAATGGATTGTCTGGTAATTATATTAATACAACAGAATTACTGTAGATCCCATGTAAACTGCAGTCGGGAGCAGTCGTGTCTCAGAGGAGCATTCCCTCCTGCCTCCGAGTTAATCACTGCATTGTTAGAATGACAAATGGCTCTCCCAGTCCCCGGGGTGAGAGACAAACATCCTTTTTCCTCGCATTGAAATCCATTTTTACCTTTTGATTCCTTGTTGGCTGATCCGCACCGGCCACTGAAGCAAAAGCGACAGGAATCCTGTCCTTTCCCTGCCCGTGGCATCCCGTGGGTGATCCCAGGTCCCTCCCAACCCACAGGGATGCACAATGGACCCCCTGAAGCCGCACTTAGGGAATGCTCCTGCAGCAGGTTGTGCTGCTGTAATTACAGGAGCTGTTGGGCTAATTAAGCTCTCCGAGCACGGCACGGGCACCTCAAGCTCAGCTCTCCAGCCCACGCTTTGCTGCTCGTGCTGTGGCAGGGACAGATCAGCACCACTGCTCACACACACCTCCACCATCTCCAGGATGGAGACATCCCTCCAAACACTGGGTTTTGTGGAAGAGCAGAGTGGCAACAGGGGAGCTCCAATGAAGACAATTAGGTCTGGCTGTGGTGTAAATCAGTGCCTGCTCTTCAAGCTCTTGGGCACCCACTGACTCCTGAGGTGAGAGCTCCACACACCTCTGCTGACCCAGCTGGGTATGAGGTCACCTCGGGTGGTGTTCTTCTTCAGCTATTTACCCATTTCTACATTATTTAGGAAGGAATTCTTTACTCAGGGGATGGTGAGGCCCTGGCACAGGTTGGGCAGAGAAGCTGTGGCTGCCCCAGCCCTGGAAGTGTCCAAGGCCAGGTTGGACAGGGCTTGGAGCAACCTGGGCTGGTGGAAGGTGTCCCTGCCCATGGCAGGGGGTGGGATGGGATGATCTTTAATGCTTCTTCAACTCTAACCATTCTGGGTTTCTATGAGATGGTCAGTATGAGGGTTCAAGGCTTCTGCCCCTCAGCCAGCCCATCAGGTGAAGGTGGATGTCCTTGTCCAGCCTGCACCTGCCACTGGGGACACATTTAAAAGGCATCTCAGTCTGATAGGTTCCACTTTTGCATTAATTTAGAAAACTGCTGCAAGTAGTAATTCTGCCTAATCCCCTTTGCAAGCCTTATGCCAGATTTCTGTAATTAATTATTAGCAAAGAGAAACACAACAGGCTTGAAGAAGCCGACTGGCCCTCCTGGCAGGAGCACCCCGACTAATGCCTTATTGGTTTAGCTGCCAGTTAGAATGAGATAAATCAATGTTAATTTCATTGTATTACAACAATATTGATTCCCTATTAAACAGCAGACAAAGCAGGTTATGGCTTTAGGAAAGCTATTAGGAGTTAAAGAATGTTTTTTCTTGAGAATAAACGGGAAATTAGTGTTTAATACTGCTGGGTCTGGAGAGTCAAAGGAGGAGGAAGGTGTGTGGGAGGTAAAGAGGAGTGCAGGGGCACAGCCAAGCCCAGCAATGCCATGCACTGGTGTCCTAGGAGAAGCCAGTGCAGTGATGGATATGCCCTGGATGCAGGAGAAGGCAATATGGGGTTCAGCACAGGGATGCTCCTGTCTCTCCCAGTCCCGCTGAGCAGGATCAATACTCACATCCCATCCCAGAGAGGGGCTGCTTGCCCTGCCACTTATCTCAGCTTCCAATCGATCAGCAGGGCCAGCACAGCAGAAAATCCTTAAGGGATTTCATGGCAGAGAAAACCTCCTGCAGTCTGGAAGCCGGGTGGGAGCATCCTTAACATGCCTCCTCCAAAGGGTTAAACCTTCCGCTGCTGGGGGGCCTGGGCTTAAGATAAATAGTTGTTAAGTGAATCAATACTGATAACACAACTGGAGCTGGGATCTTATTGACTCCTGGAGTCACTTCTAATGGTTCTTTACACAGTGAACTCCACATTATCTCCCACCCATGTGAGCCCGTGGCACAGCTGGCAAATGCCCTGATACCACAGAACTGGTCTGCACCAGAGGACAATAAAATGAGGAATTAGAGGCAGTAATGTGCACTGTTAATTGCCAACAGCAAAGCAGGAATCAACTCAAACTCCCATGAAGGGGCATGGAAAGGAAAAACATTTTGATTCCCTCAATCAAATGTTTATGTTCTGTTTCCTTTGTACATATACCAACAAAATAACATTTTAGACGCTATTTACTGAGCGAGGCAGTGGCAGGATGAGGGCTGGGATGTTGATAGCAGTCCCACCAGGATCAACCCCAGCAGGACCAAGAACAACTCTGCTCACAAAGGGAAAATTCTGTGTAACCTGGTGGCTTTTTCTTTGTAAGCAAGTCCAGGGTTTGGCTAAGAACGTGACCTGGACATGCCCCAGCTCTGCAGCCCCATGGCTGGCTCAAACCCACATTGAATGATAGGGGGAAGGAGGGGAATTCCTGTGGGATGAGCAGGGCAGAACATCCCACAGAGCATTAGCTCAATGCACTCTGCAAGGAAGTGCATGAAGATTAACCATAACAGGGATCAGAGCTGGGATTTCTGTGTGGTACACGGAGCTACAGCCTGGCCCCGTGCCAGAACAGTCTGCACCAGCCCAAAGGGCCTCGGACTGAAATAATCCAATTTAGGGAAACCAAAAGTATGAATCATAGAACACCAGCTACAGCAAAAGCATCCAGGTGGGAATGAATGGGAGCAGTGTCGGCTGGGTGATAAAACCAGCCTGGCAGGAGGTGGAACAGGATGCTGATAAAGCTGTCATCTTTATCAATTTGCAAAAATGCTGCTATAAAAGCTGGGCTTCCAGGCAAACACAGGCAGTGCTTGGGAGGGAGTTTGAGCCGAGCCTTCCTGTGCCCAGCCAGCACACACAGAGAGCAGCACTGCTCTCCTCTCTCTCCTGTGCTCCAACCCCTCTGGCTCAGCTCAGGCCTCTGTGCTGGGGATGCTTCTCAAGAACCAGGGGCTTGGGCTGGCAGTGGAGATTTACAGACCACAGCTGGAGGGATGAGGGTTGGCATTTTGGGGGGGTGTCACACCCCAGGCCAGCTCTGCCTTCCCAGCCTAGGGACAGGGCTCAGTCACAGGGAGCCCAAGGTGCAGGGCTGGGAGCTGCATCCCCCCCCAGCTGCTCTCCAGCCCTCCCTGCAGCCTGGGCAGAGCAAGCCAGGCTGGTTTCCAACAGCACCACACTGGTCTTTACAGGGCAGATGCTCTGCCTGCAGAGCCCTGGGAGCAGCAGGTTGGGTGCCTTCAGGGATGCCACTGTCAGAAACCAGAGGCCAAGGCAGCAGTGATGCCAGGGAAAGATGCCACAGCCCCTTCTGGTTAATTGTTTGTCTGGGAATTGCAGAATGCAGGTGGCTTATTCAGAGCTTAGCAAGGGATTTGAAAAAAAAATCAAAAGAAGGATGAGGAAGAGACACAGAAGCTGGAAAGACTATAAAGGAGCAGGGAATGAAATGGGAAGACAAAAGATCTAATTACAAATGACATTATTTGCATTCTCATCAACTTAATTCAATTTTGTTTTCTTATTGCTTTAATCTTGAAGCTTAATTCAGTGGAACAGAGTGGATAAAGGAGGCAATGAGATCCACACATGGTTGGGTTGGGGCAGGATGTGGTGGGTGCAGCCCCAGCATTGTTTTTCCATGAGCTGGATACGTCAGTTCTCAGGTTATTCCTCAGGTTATGGAGTCTCCAGATATATCTGGATGTTTCAATTTTTTTAAAAAAAAGGTGATAAAAATTCAACATTCTTCTCCATGCTTATGTGAAATGGGATCTGAAACAGCTCCGGCTTTGATTGGATACCCAGTGTGACCTGACATTTAATCGAGGATGGGAAAGCACAGGTATCTTAAAGAACAGGAGGAAAATAATTCTGACAGTGTGCTCTTGATGAGAAAATAGCATTTTCCCATCACATTGTGCGTTACATTACATTTCAGGGACTGAGGGCAACGCGAGTGATGCTCAAAGAGAAACACATTTGGACTCCCAGAGAGAGGTCGTGATGCTTCGGGGGTTCATAAGAATTTGAAATTAAATTATTAGGCAAAAACGTGGCCCAAAGTTCAAGGACTATATTCTACATCAGATTTTTTTTAAATTGTTTTTTAAATTGTTTGAAGTTTTGCTCGCAGTGGGCATGCCACCATCACGGAGCAGAAATTAGTGTGAAACAAATGAAGGGATCTAAATAGCTAAAGCAACAAAACATAGGTTCATGTGGCCCATGGGAAACAATACACTCGACAACCAAACTGAGCTCTGGTGTCTCCATGTCTCTCCTGCATAAGGAACAACCAGGCTGGAGATGAGCTGGGAGCCCAGCTGGGTCCTGCCTGGCAAAGTGGCCAGATCACCAGCACTGCAGGCATCAAATGCACCCTTGGGGCTTAAAAAAAAAGAGGGAGAGGGACTTTTTACAAGGGCAGATAGTGACAGGACAAGGGGGAATGGTTTTATGCTAAAAGAGGAGAGATTTGTGTTCAATGTTAGGAAGAAATTCTTTACTCAGAGGGTGGGCAGGCCCTGGCATAGATTGGGCAGAGAAGCTGTGGCTGCCCCATCCCTGGAAGTGTCCAAGGCCAGGTTGGACAGGGTTTGGAGCAATCTGGGCTACTGGAAGGTGTCCCTGCCCATGGCAGGGGGTGGGACTGGATGAGCTTTAATGTCCCTTCCAACCCAAACCACTCTGGGATTCTGTGATTCAAACTCACTCATCAGCCAACACTGTGCAGCTCTCCAGGGCTTGGATTTCACCCCACACCATCCTTTCCTGGGCACATTTCCCCACTCAGGCATGGATTTTCCCCCCCCACATGAGTCCCCCCGCAGCAGACCCACCACCACAGTCCCTGTCACCCTCCAGGCTTCCCTGCCCCATCCTCGTGCTGCCAGCAGCAGCAGCACACGACCTTCCATTTCTGCTCCAGTGGAAGCAGGAACATTCACATTTTAAATTACAGATCCTTCAGCCAAATGGCCTATTTGTGCTCAGTCTTTATTATCATCTTGCACTGTTTTCCAATTGACTAAAAGCAGGCACAGGGGTTTTTGGGGGTATATATAACACTCATACATGCAGCCAACATATCTCCATGCATTGATTTTTGGGCCAGCTCTGGGAAAGGCAATTCAACTGACAATTAAATTAGCAGCTACATTTGTCATTTTTGGCCCAAATGAGATCCAGAGAAGAAATTGCCCTGATACCACTCAGAGTTCATCACTCTGTGAGGAACATTGGGCATTAAAGCCTGAGCTGAGCTGCGTCTTCATGAGGCTGAGAGTCTGCCTGGGAGCTTCATTCTCTCTGCAGATGATCCTGTAACATCCCTTGGAATGGGTTTAGATTAGATGTTGGGAAGAAATCCTTCCCTGTGAACATGGGCAGGCCCTGGCACAGGTTGCCTAGGAAAGCTGTGGCTGCTCCATTCCTGGAAGTGCCCAAGGCCAGGTTGGATGGGGCTTGGAGCAACCTGGGCTGGTGGAAGGTGTCCCTGCCCATGGCAGGGGGTGGCACTGGATGAGCTTTAAGGTCCCTTCCAACCCAAACCATTCTGGATTCATCCACATGACTACAATTTTAGGAACAGAGTTATTGGCTATAACCACAATAGGAACTTGGTCCAATGCCTTTCAAGACAAAATGAGGCAAGACTTTTAATATGAAGCTCAGTGTTTTCCTCTTGGTTTGCATTTTGACTATTTCTGCAGCCACTCTGTGCCATGCAGGGGAGTTGAAGCAGGATCAGGGTCACATTTAGGTCAGTGTATGGTGCTGAGGGATTTCTGCTCACCCCTGCTGAGATGCTGTGCTGCATCAGGAGAGCCAAACACTACATTTTCAGCTGTGTCTGCATTTGCTATGTCCAGTCTTAGATTTCTCCTCTTTTGATCCCCATCCTAGCCTCTGGCAACAAAGCCACCTTCACCCACCCCTTTGGAGAGACCTCTGGCAGCAAAGGAGGCAGAACTTGTGCCCTGTGCCCTGTGCCAGCCCCTGGGACCTGGCTTGGGGGGGATTGTCTGCAGGGTCTGTGTCCCTGCTGTCCCCTGGAGCAGGAACAGGGGGATGCCTCCACCCCAGTGATTTATGGTGGATGCTGACCCAGTCCAAAAGGTTTTCCATGAGCAAAACACCGTGTTTGTGGCACCAGGGCACATGTGGGCTGTAAATCTGATGGTGCCAGGAGGATCTGCTGCCCAGAGTCACCTCCCTGCCCAGCAACCCAACCTCCACCAGCTGTGTCAGCAATGGCAAAGCTGCTGAAACATCCCACACTCCTGGGGTTCCCAGCCAGGGGGAAAAACATGCCCTGTGGCCAAGGATTGCTGCACAGGCTCTTGTCTCTGCAACGCTTTGTGTATCATTTTATTCCCCAGCATTTATTGACTGTGTCGAGTACAGCCACGCTCGACAGCAGCGCCCAGAAAACGCTGCTGAAAAGAAGGTTTCTGCTTCCCACCAGAGGAACCAGAAAGCAACAGAAAAAGGGGTTTAGCCCTCATTAAAGCAACAAATAACCAAGAAAAGAAAAAACAAAATCCCAACCACCCCAAGCCTGGAAAATCCCTCAAACGCATGAGCAATTGGAAAAGCTCCTTTTGTGCTCCAACCCTTGTCCTTCTGTTTTCAAAGGCAACAGTGAACATAAGGCTCAAAAGCAGAGGCAGAGGGATGCAATATTCATAGCTGTGCCTTGGCTGAACATTTTTCTCCCAACTCCTTAATTACCCAGGTAAGTGGGTAACCCAGCCTTGCTGGCTAATTGTACAGGAATATCTGCCATCTGCTACTGTATCCCAGATTTGTGGGGGCACAGCTGCCTGCAGAGTGCTTAGTGAAACAACAGCAAGCTTTTATAGACACTTACAACTTCTGCGACAATGAATCTCTTCTAATTAGTACTAGGAATAAATGTTTATGATGTAGGAAATGACAAAATGTATTTATCACCAAGCTAATAATTCACTGTAGAGGAAACTTCAGGCCAAGCTGTACAACATGAATTGGGATGATTGTTTCTCAGTTTCAGTGCATGCATACAGGCAGTGTGCTAATTGAACCAAAATAGCCAGTGTGAAGCCTCTCTTGTTGGGAACAGATAGTGGGCATCAGCATCTCAGAGCTCTTGGGTTTGTCTTCTGGTGGTTTTGAAGGTGGGCAGGAGCAGGTGAGGATGCCCTGTGCCCACAGCTCAGGACCTGGACCATGGAACTCCAATCTGGAGAGGCAGCTCAGTGTGAACTCAGGCACTGCCTCAGCTCAGGCAGCTCAGCAGCATCAGAGAAACAGGGGGAGGAGAAGCTGGTCCATCCTGCTGAGGCCCAGGTGGATTCCACGTGCCAGGAAGCTCCACACACCTGAGCACACCCCTCAGGACCTCACCCCCGTGGCTTGATGTGAAGCTCCATGCCTTGACTCACCTTCCTCGCACACCCAGAGCTTTCCTTCCCTTTCCCCTTCTTTCTTTCATGGCCACTGCCTGAATTTCCCTTTGTAAGGGACAACAAGCCTTGACAGGCTGGGATTGATGGTGCCACTGGGAGCCTGGCAGCCACCACCACTCAGAGGCTTCCAGGAGCTGTCAGTGTGATGGAGAGCCAGGGAAGGGACCCTGCTCCACAGACACTGGCCATGGGCTCTGCTTCTCCTGGGGGATGCCAACCCTTGGGCTTCACATCCCCATGGGCTGGGGGAGCCATTGCCTCCAGCCCAGCCCAGGGGATTCGTTTTCACAGCCCATCAGCGGCTGAAGTGAAGGATGAACATGGTCCAGAAGGGTCAAATCCATCCCAGTTTTTCTTTTATTCAGAATAAAAGCCCAGGGGGGAGGTTCCAGCCACTTTGGCATGGTGATGCTGGTGATGCCTACACTGGAGAAAGCCCCTCTGCAGGTGTAGCTGCTCGTGTGGCAGCAAAGATTCAGCTCCAGAGCCAGGCTCTCCTCATCACATCCCACTGCCAGCATTCCCCACCTCCTGGCACCTGGGAAGAACTTCCCAAGGGGCCATGGTGGGCACTGGGTGGCTGGGAGCGAGCTGTGACCCCTCTCCACCTCCTTCATCTCAAGTAATAAACCTTTAATTTTACAAGAAAGTGAATCAAGTAAGCAGGTTGGGTTTTTTACACCTCGAGAACTCATATTCCCAGTCACAAATCTGGGTGAATCATCTTTATTTCAATAAATCTAACGCAATTACTTTCCACTACCAGGAAAATTTTCTATTTCCCCTTTTGAAAAAGAGCCTATAACATGCCTGAATTCAATATCACCACAAAATGGAAAGCTAACATGATTGAGGGGAGCTGAACTGTTCCTGGTGAGTAACATTTTCCAGATCTTGATTTCCCTTCCAATATTTCCTCTGTCAATTAGCCAAAGCCGTTTCTGCTGACTAATAAAGCAGTTGGTTAAGCTTATTTTCCAATCAAAACTCGCTTAATTCCAGCAAGTAACGGTTGAAAAAATAATTGATCAAAAGAATTTAAACCAGCCAGCCCTGCTGCCCCTGGAAAATCAAACTGCCTGGCAGAAAATGAAGGAACTCTTTCAGCCCAGGTCCTCCCTGCTGAGGTTTCACACCCATCAGGGATCCCAGCCCACCCAAAATAAATGGGCACAGTGTGAAGTGAACTCTTCACGTATTAAATGTCAACCATTTATAGGAAAGGGTGCTTTCCTTGGCTGGTTTGTTGAATCAGGGTTTCCCTGACAGCATCCCCAGCCCCCACACCAAAGCACAGGTTGCAGAGATGCTCTTCCCATCCCACAGGAGAACACGTGGATTTTTAGGAATTCCTATAAAAGACGTTTCCAACTTGAAAACCTAAAGTAGTTGAAGGGAAAAACACTGAAGTTTGCCTGCTTTCCATGCCTTGGATTAGCACCTGTGGTTACAAACACCTCTGCCTCTTCTCCCTCCTGGGAAAATGGCTGTGGATTTGAGATGTTGCAGCTCTTGCTGGGCAGGGCACAAGTGCTCCGAGAGGCTTTGCAGCATGTCCTGGAGCACTCAGGCAGATGCACTGAGGTCAGTTCAACCAGCTAGCACGTGTTATTGAAGTGCTTTGCTATTCACAGAATCCCAGACTGGTTTGGGTTGGAAGGGACCTTAAAGCTCATCTCGTTCCACCCCTTGCCACGGGCAGGGACACCTCCCCCTAGCCCAGGTTGTTCCAAGCCTGATTGCTGATCACACCTCAGCAGAATTTCTTGCTTGAAGATTATTTTGAATGGTAATTACGGAGTTTTCTTTCCCAGGGATGAATTCTAATTATTCTTTCAGTGTCACGACGTGTGTCATGCCCTGCTGGAAGAGCAAAAGGACACTGAAATAGGCTTCAATTCATGTTACGTACCCAGTTACCTCCCATGAATATTGAGTGGGTGAACAGCTATAGTTTTGAAAGCAAAAGGCTGCCTGATTAATTTTCCTTTGGTTTTCCCTCTCTCTTGGAGCAGCAGCTCTTCCTTCCCCCAGCAGCAATCTCTGGGCACGAGGCCGTGGGTCAGGGCTCTACACGGCTCTTCCCCTCCTGCTCCTTCCCCAGTGGCTCAGAAAGGCACTTCAAAGGGAAACTTCAGACCAGGCATCTGACTCGCCATCAGAAGTTTTTAACCTTGAAGACACAACCCCACCGACGTGTGGAGGAATGCTAAGGAGGACAGGGAGGAACAGGCACTGAAATTCTCCATCCAGCTTCAGAAACGGCCGTGGGGGACACGGAAACTTCATGAAGGTGGCAAATATAAGAGTTAAACCACAAGAGGAGTTAATATTCAAGGAGTTAAATTCCAAGCCTGGAATTCCAGTGCTGGTGATGGCCTTGGATAAGGTGCTGCAGTGAGAGCAAACCACTGGAGACTTGAGCTCTGCTCTTCCAGAACCTCCCTGTGCCATCACTCACAGCTCCAGAGCTTCTCCCATTTGCTTCCCCCATTGCTGAATGTATTTAGTGCTGCAGTCACGCCACTAATTGCTTCCTCAAATTTTAATCACAACATTTTAATGTGTTTCAATCACATTCCCAAACTTTATTGCCACATCCCCTCCTGGAGGCAGTTTTCCGCTGCTTCCAATGGAATTTCCATGGCACCACCTGGGATTTCTATTTGAACCACAAGATTCCAAGGTGGCAAAACTTATACAGAACCACCAAAACAGCCCAAATTCTCCAATAAACCAAAAGATGAGTCTGTGAGTGTGATGAGGAACTGGCACAGGTTGCCCAGAGAAGCTGTGACTGCCCTATCCCTGGAAGTGTCCAAGGCCAGGTTGGGCAGGACTTGGAGCAACCTGGGCTGGTGAAAGGTGTCCCTGCCCATGGCAGGGGGTGGAACGAGATGATTTTAACATCCCTTCCAACCCAAATCGTTCCATAGTTCTATGATTTTATGATCCTGTTACTATTCCCTAAAGTGATGACTGTCCACCCCCAGACAGGGAAATCCTCTGAGACTGAGGGGTACAGAGAGCTGTTATTTTCTCTTGGAAAAGCCTTGTCTCATCCCAGGCCCCATGACCATCGTGTTGGAAGCTGTTGGCACTTGCACGTCCTGCAGTTCCCTGCAGGAAGAGATTATTTCTCATCTTCAGCATAAGCTCCTGAACAAAATCCAGCAGCGCTTGGGCAGAGGAGGTGGAGTTCAATTTAACAGCATTTTTGGAGGGATCTGAGGTGAGTGATTGCAGGGCTGATCCCACTCCCAGCTCCGAGCGTGGGGCACTGGGACAGATTTCCAGGCAAGCCATTTGCTGCTGTTCTTGCTGACAACGAGGAGTTCTCATAGTAGCCAAATGCAAATTAAATCGCTCTAATGAAAAGCAAATACAGAGGTTTTGCACTGCCAGCACTAAGTCTCCAGATAGGTTGTCCTAAAAATAAAATCTATGCACAGCCATTACCAAAGCCATTGCCTCTTAAAAGGGAAAAATCCTCCTAAACTCCGAGGACATTTTAGCATCTTCCTCCTGGAGCCGCCCAACATTTTGATCTCCTCCCCACTCCTCTGGCTTCAAACACTTTATCTGACTTGCACACCCAGGGTTGTGTGGGCTGAGGGAGGTGGGAGAGGTGCTGCTCCTCTAGGGCTCATTTATTCAAGATTCACAATTAAATCTTTGCCTAATTGGGTTTGTCTGGGTGTTGAGTCTCAGCCAAGCCAGGTGGCTCCTCCAGCCCTGCTCCTCACCATGGCAATGCCAGCCCTGACCCCAGGAAGGGACATCCCAGATTTTTGGGGTGGCTTTTCAGTAGATTTTTATCCCATTTCATAAGATATTTGTGGAATGTGCCACATTTCCTCTACAAACCTTCCAAATTATGCTTCCAAATATAAAGCCAGCAAAGCCTTCCAAAGGGAAACTCCCATTGGTTTGGGGATAGCATTGCTTTGGGAATAAATGAGGGCAGTGGCTCTGGGGAGCCTTAAGCATCACCAGGGAGCAGAGGGGAACACCCCAAATCCCAAACACAACCCCAAATCCTAAACACCACCCCAAATCCCAACACAGCCCCACTGTAAGGCTGGGGGGAGCCCAGCTCTGCAGTCAGGAGCAGAGGGAAGGTACTGCAGAGCATAAATTCTCAGGGGAAGAGGCTCTTCCACCTCTCTGGCTGCATGGTTTGAGTGTGGTGGTGCTCCTCGAGGTCCCTGTGACCTTCATGCACTGCTGGGCTCAAGGGGGGGACGTTCATAATGACAGCACTAATGTCAGTGGCTTGTTTGTAGATGCTTCTCCAGTCCCCTTTACTCCTTCTTGAGGATTCAGAATCACAGTTTTGTTCACAAACCCTCCCCCTGCTTCAGTTATTTGCTCCTCTGTTACAGTGTGGGGAGAAACAGGGATTCTCATTGCACCTTCTGCCCAAATTAGATGCTTAATTGCCCAGTTAATAGCAATTTGCTCTTCTAAATTTGCATGAGCAACTTCTAGTGACGAGAGAGAGTTAGTGTGGCAAAATATCTGTTCCTCTTTAAGGAAAGTCTTAAAAAATATTCATAGCTGTGCTAAAAGCTTGTTCTTTGGGTGTTCTCGTGAATTCTGAACAAGAGAAGATTTCAGACCAGCCCTTTTATTGCTCTGTTAGTGCTCAATCACTGGGAGAGCAACGTATGAGAGATAAATGAGATCTCATCATCTTCTCATGTTTCTCAATTTATTTCGTGGGGCATATTTCCTCACTCCTCTCTCCAGGCAGCACTTTATCTCTGCTTTTCTTCCATTACATCTCTCCCATCCTTCTTTTTTTTGTCCTCCATTTCTCTTTCGTTTTTACCCAGAAGCTTTACACGACCATTTGATTAGAGGGATAATAGACAAGCTTCTTTGTCTGGAATATTTTCTGGTGCAATTTTAGGTTTCAGGCAAGCTCTGCTATGTCTGAGGACCCTACTCTAAGTCACTGCCTTGGTTTCTGGCCCCCCTCAGTGGCAACACCCCGTCGTGGTTTGGATGGTGAAATCACTGCTCTTCAAAGCCACTTTGAGCCCTGGCAAAGGACACCGAAGTGTTTTGTTGCTGAAGAAAAAGACAACGCAACCTCCGTGTGAAATTATCTCCCATTTCTCATCTCCTTACAATGCAGTCGCACAAACAACTTCGGATTAAATAAACACATCTGCATACAAATGGCTCCAAATATCTTGTGATGATTCTCACGACCTGAAAGAGAGGTTTGCTTGGAAGCAAATCAATGGTTTTCCACTGAAGTTTACTGTGCTCGGATGGGAACTTCCCTGGGAGCAGCAGGGCTGACACGGAGGCATCTGCTCCGAATTTTAAGCAGCCTCCTGTACATGTGGACTGGAGCAGCAGGAGCACGTAATTGCTCTTAAATATTCCACACCATCCAGCACTGAAGATCATTTCAATGCAAGGATTTGAACTACCATGTTAGGAACTAGAATATTTATCATCGAATCCCTGAGTGGGTTGTGTTGGAGGGGACCTTAAAGCTCATCTGTTTCCAACCCCCTTGCCGTGGGCAGGGACACTTCCCACTAGTCCAGGTTGCTCCAAACCCAATCCAACTTGGCCTTGAGCAATTCCAGGGACGCTCGGGGCAACCTGTGCCAGGGTCTCACCACCTTCACAGCCAAGAATTCCCCCCTAATAGCCAATCTAAACCTCCTCTCTGTCAATTTAAACCATTCCCCCTCGTCCTATCGCTGCACGCCCCTGCTTAAAAAATCTCCCCACTTTTAGTTCGTTTTGGTTTGGTTTTTTGACATCACAGGGCAAACCACAGTGCAAGCTGTGAATATCTTCTCCCCTGAGACTCAGAGCAGTTGTTTTAAACCTTTGTGTTCTCAGGATATTGTCTTCTCTTCTTCCACGACTTGCTGCATGACTAGAGCCCTTTATCTGTTCTTTCTGTCACTAAATGCTGCAGTTAACTTTGCAAGGCTGGGCTCTACCAAATTCCCGTGGTGATATCTTGTATGTGAGCCATTTAAAACGTGGGAAAAGTTTCAAAAATCACTGCACAAGTGAGTGGCTGTGACTGTGGGGACACAAGCTCAGGTGAATTTGAGATGTGCCCATCCAGGAACACGAAATTCTGAAGCACCTGAACCACCAATGGACTTTCAGGAGTCGATTTGGAACATATAATTCAAGAATAGGGTTTTAGATGCCATAAATTGATGCAGGTCTTTCAGAGCCTGCTGCTAATGAATGTATTTCTCTTCATGGAGAGCTGTTTCTGCCTTTGCTTAATTTAAACCATCCAGAGGTCAGCCCAGGCTTGGGGGAAGAGGGGAGGGAGGGAAACCTCACTGCAGGCAGCTATTACCTGCTGGAAACTGTCCTGCACCTGTGAGAATGAACTCCATTTGTGTTCAGCCACGATTATGGGCCTCCTAAATACATCTGCTTCCCACAGATATTAGTATTTTAATTATGCATGGTGTTGCAGAGTCGTGGTTTGTGGCTCAGGGGGTAGAGCTCAGCTCCTGTAAATCACAGCAGCATCTCTGCCTCCCGTGCCCACCACCTGCCAGGGCCTCTTTATTTGTTATTTATC
This sequence comes from Margarornis squamiger, assembly GCA_035222235.1. Lineage (NCBI taxonomy): Eukaryota > Metazoa > Chordata > Aves > Passeriformes > Furnariidae > Margarornis > Margarornis squamiger. The sequence goes on from JAWWTY010000072.1 coordinate 2,443,872, forward strand.
TCATTATCTGGCAGCAACAGCCCCTTGCCCTGGAATACTCACATATCATCTGGGGAGAAAAAGCCCTGCAGGAGCAAAATTAGCTGTTGTGGGGACTATTCCCCTTGAAGGAAGGGGAGAGGAGGGGCTGGCCAAGGGAGGGGCTGCTGGTTGTGGGATTTGCTGGGTGTTTGGTAAACAGAAAACTGTTTTGTCAGTGAAACTTTCTTTTTGACAGTAAATATTGTCCTTCTTCTAAAGAAAGGTAAACCCTGAGCTGGAGGAACGGGGAGCAGGGAGAGTTCAGCTGTGGAGACCCCCAGAATTAACCTGGCATGGGATGGGAGCTCTTCCCCAGGGAAAAGCCACTGTGGGTTTGAACCGTGCTCCTCTGCTGCTTCAACACGTGGTGTTTATGTGCTGTTTGTTTAATGTTTGCCCTTTATTTAGCCAGAAAGGGTGATTTGGGACAGTCTGACAGCAAGGAGCACCCTGGCTGCAGGAGATGGGCTGAAGGATGGGGCAGCACAGCTCTGCCCTGAGTGCAGGAGGGCAGCTCCAGCCACGTGTTAAAATAACAATACATTGATATCAGGCGAGATAATGATCTCCCAGGGAATGTTAGTCCGCGGATTCTGCAGTTAATTGTCTCTGTAATTAATGGAAGATCGGATACTGGCATCACTCTCCTTGCCCAATCGATGGGAGGAGGGATGTTCCCTCCATGTAGGTAAGGACAGGGACTCTTCTTCCCCAAAGAGCAGAAATAGGAAAATAGGGAAAAAGCCTCTCCTGGGCAGAGGGAACAGATGTCCCCAGGGATCATGTGGGACCAGCTCCATGGGCACCCTGTGCCCCAGGAGGATGCAGGACGTGGGTGTTGCTGGTAGGGCCAGGGGGATGGACAGACCCCACTCTCCACCCCCAGTGGGGTCCCAGGATCCCTCTTTTGGCTGGGGCACAAGTGGTGGCACCCCCAGGATTTTGTTGCTTTTCCCCTCCAAGATATATAATATTGCTGGCAACAATCTTAACATTTTCTTTTAATTTCTCTCTGTAGAAAGCTCATCTCATTAACCGGGTTCCAGGATCATTTGTATCACTTGCAAAGGGGCTCCTGATGGTGTTGTCATTATTTATCTGGGTATCGATTATAAAATATTAAAAGTGGAGCTGACAGAACCAAAGACTCTTTTGTGAAAGTAATTATAATGAAAATAGTGCTCAGCATCCTCTGTAAAAACGTTCAGGCTACCATATTAAAATCGGAACGGTTGCAAATGGATCTGAAATTACAAATGTCCTGGGTTTAAATTAGGAAACGTCGAGTCAGTGTAAACAGAGCTGGGGTTCCACTAAATCGGGAGAAATGAAGGCAGTTCGCTTTCATCTGGGAAGAGAAAAGGCTTAAATGAGAAAGAAGGAATTGCTTTTTTGGTTTTTTTTAAATAAATAAATCCCCCCTGCCTAACAGCAATTAGAGTGTGTGCACATCCCCTGCTCCTGCTGGGGGGGAGCAGGTGGCACAGGCAGATTCCCACTCGCTCGGGGCACTGGCAGCCTTTGAAGGAGGATTTTGCGTGTGTGTCCCTTTGAAACGCCGCCAAACACTTCACTAAACACCTTCATTTGCACTTCTTAATTATTTGCTGTCCACGTGGCCAAGGCAGTTGTTGCTTTCATGGGATAAAGTGGGGTTTTTTTATTGAAAATCCAGGTGTTGTATGGGAAGGAACTTTGCTTTGGTTTAGACTCGGGAATAACTTCCCACCAAACTATCCCTGTCTCTTGTGCTGCTTTTCCCATCCCACCTGGGTAAGAGCAGAACCTTTGGGGGGTTCATCACTGTTTGACAGGAGCTTGAATGACCCAAAGCTGGGAGAAATGACTTTCTATTGCAGAGGTGAAGTGGGAGGAAAGTGTCCAAGGCCAGGTTGGACAGGGCTTGGAGCAACCTGGGCTAGTGGAAGGTGTCCCTGCCCATGGCAGGGGGTGGAAGACGAAGATCTTTGAGGTCCATTCCAACCCAAACCATTCCATAATTCCCTGCTCTCCACTGCATTGCCAGGAACACGTGAGGGCTGTGCAGGTACCTGCTCATACAGACCAAGGCACTGCAATGCCCTTGAACTTCTCTCTTTTCCTAAAAGAGGTACAGAGGGAAGTGCAGGTACAGCATGTCAAGTGTCCCAGCACAGGTGACATCGGGGGGTGACAGCAGCACTTCTCAGCCCTGCTCTTTGTCCTCAACCCCAGTCTGTGCTGCTGCACATCATCCTCAGCCACACACCCTGTACCTGTAATAAGGAGAAGCTCAACTTGGCTTCACAAATCACGTTTTCCCACGATTTCCCAAAGCCCCACTCAGCCCCTCAGAAGAGCGTGTGGACCTCCAGTGCCAGGAATCAGCAGCTCTAGACACAGCCTGGGGCAAACCTCACCTCAGGTAGAACATTCCTCATCCCATTTCCACCTCCTGAGCCTCAGCCAGTTGTTTTACACACAAATGAACCCTCTGCCACTTGGGGGGGGGGAGATTAAAGTGAAAAATGGACGTGGAGTTGCCGGCTTCGTTTCTCCACGGCCCAATTCATCGGTGCCATCTGTCTTAGTCCCTTTTAAGTGGCAGCTCTTCTTGGATTGATTGGCAAGCGAATAGATTTTCTGCCACAAAGTTTTGAGGTCAATCAATCACTGGATGTGTATTAATTGGGAAGATCTTGAAGCTGCGGTGGGGAATTTTTTTTTACTTCAACGAGTTACACATACAGAGTTGCTCGGACTTATTTTTAAACAGCCCATTTTTGGGGTTTTTTTTTGCTGTTGGTCAGAATTCTGGGCTGACAGACTCCAAAAGGGATTGGCAGCTCCTGTGAGCAGAATGTGGGGTTTCAGCAGACCCCACTGTTGGGCTGTGTTGGAGCAGGAGCAATGGCACAGACATAGAAAGCTGGATGTTTTCCTCCAGGGGAGGAGAAAACCCAGGTATTTAGGCAATTAAATGTTTTATAACCCTTTCTGCAAGAGGGGGGATATATAGAATCAAGAATATTTGGGTTGGAAGGGACATTAAAGCTCATCCCATTCCACCCCCTGCCATGGGCAGGGACACCTCCCACCAGCCCAGGTTGCTCCAAGCCCCGTCCAGCCTGGCCTTGGACAATTCCAGGGCTTCTGTGGAAGCAACAAAGCCATGGTCAACCCCAAAATCCCATTTCCATTTCATGGAAAAATTCCATCCTTCCAGAATGCTGCCCAAACTCCTTGGGAAACAGCACTAGAATAATGTTGCCTCATGTTCTCTATGGATTTGTAGTGCTGCTCTGCACAGTTAAACAGATAATGTTTCTCACCCAGAGAAACCTGCAGTTTTACAGTCAGAGCAAAGACTCTTTATACACACAATATTTTTCTCTATAGAGTTGCTGACACATGAAATAGAAAATGCAGGAGATAAGATTGACTGTGTGTGTATATACATACATACATAAATTCCAGTTTGGGTATCAGATTAACTTTGTAAAGGGCTTGAGCTTCTGAGCACAAAAAGGAGACAACTTAAGCAGGGACGTGTTTGCCTGCACTTCCACAGATGTCAAAATTCTCCTGGATCTCCTATAGCAAAAGTCTGTCAGTATTTCTGGCTAGTTCAAACGCAGCTGGCTGGAGGAAAGGAAGTTTTTGTAAGAAGAGGGTTAAAAAGAAACTGTTTTTATAGTCTCTATTATGCGAATTGGCTCTAACTACAATCTGATGGTGTGAGAATGTCTAACAACCTCTGGGTGTTATAACAAGCACCAGAAAAGGAAGGAGCTGGTTATTTTGGGAGATTCAGCCCTGGCTTAGCTAATTGCGACTCTTGCAAATGCTGAATTGTGTGAAATTTTTTAAATGCGTTTGGGGGGACATTGAAAACGCTTGATTTTCTCTGGAATGGGGTGTTAATGCTTCTGTAAAATCCCCGAGCTCCTTCCTGCAGCAGGAAAGGCATTGTAATACCCACCTTGGAAAGGAGCACGGTGTAATTAAAGTCTCTCCTCAGGTTCAGACACAATGGGGGCTTCAAAGATGAACTGCACAGGGAAGAAAGGAAAATGTCTTGGCGAGGTAATTGGGGGTTTATTCGAGGGCAACATTCAGCCCCCACCCAGCTCTGGGGTGAAAGGGTGGCTCTGCAGCACCCCTGGCCTGGAACACCCCCATCCACAATGTGGTTTAGGGATCCTTGGATACTTGGGGGACTTTTCCAACCCTGATGATAATGATGGAGAAATGGAAATGGGGAGTGGATCTGGCCATGCAGCCCCCAGGCAGGCCCGGCTGATGCCAAGCTGGCACTGGAGAATGTCTCCTCCAAGCTCACCAAGCAGCTCATCCCCACCACTTGTGAGCAAATATTGGCAGAACTTCCCCAGCTCCAGCCTCAGGTCTCACAGAGGGGGAAGCTCCTGTCCTGAAGGAGCTGTGAGGTGCTGGATGCTCTTCCCCACCTCTAAGCACCATCTCAACCCACGGGCAAAGGGCAGACCTTGCAGCTCCAGCCCTGCCCTGGCAGGCACCTGCAGGTTCTGCTGCTTTGTCAAGGATGCAACGGGAAGGATTTGTATGTGAGACAGCTCGTCCTCCTCCTACCAATTTAGAGCAGCCAATTGAAAAGGCCAGTCTCCTTGGAGGGGAATAGCTCGAAGGAAAACCCGAGGCTGCAGCCCACCTGTGCTTGTAGGTTTCTATTTATTGCAAACTAATTTCCCACTGCTGTTTTCTAAACTGCTTTGACAGAAACAAAGCGGTGGGTCGGAGTGCTGGCTTCCCTCGGCAGTGGCCGTGTGGAATTGCAGGTTTGACCTCATTTTATCCTCTGAGTATTTAGAGATTGCTTTCATGCCCAGGAACCATATGAGAAGAATATAGATTCCTTCCAGAGCTCACTGAACTTGGAAACAATGAGTGACCTCTAAAGTTGAATTCTATAGCCACGAGAATAAAGAATTTCTTCCTTTAGGGATGAAAGAAACAGATTCTATATCAACACCAGAAGAACAGCTGCTCAACTAAAAATAACCAATAAAGCAGAAATAGGAAAGCTGTTTCCAAATTATATCCTTTTGAAGAAATCATTATTCCTGTGATTCCCTTATGCTTTCCATACCTACGTGGCTATCTAAGAGCAGAAGTTAAGGGGTGTGTGAGCTTATCTTGCTCTCCCTTTGCAAACACACAGAGGGGAGGGAGGCTGTGTTACAGGTTCAATTCCAGGGAAAATGGGCAAATTTCCACTTAGACAACGTGATGCCCAGAGGGAATAGGAGGGAGAGAAAGAACCCAGTAGCTCCATGCTGTTTGTCTGCTGGAGCAGCCCTTGAGGAGGCCCTTGCAGAGGTTACCTCCCCTTAAGGGTGGGTGGTCACAGCTTTCCATGAGGAATGGGAAACTTATCATGGCACTGAGAGTGCAACCAACTCTTTGCCACTCCTGTGGCTTCTGGGTGAGCTGGTCCCTGCTGCTGGGGCGTGTGCCAGCCTCTGCCAGGGCAGTGCAAGCAGCTAAACTGGCCAGGGAAGCAGCTCCGAGCAAAAGTCACCAGTCCTCATTCTTCTGGCGTTTTTCTAATTATTATTATTATTACTGTGGTTGTTAGCCAGTTTTTCTTTTGTATTTTTATTCCCATTCTTTCTTATTCTTTCCTTCAGCATGGATGGGAGGTTCCTGGGCAGGAGGAGGGAGGGACAGGGAGCTCCATCCCCATAAAACCGCGGCACTGACGGCTGGCACAGTGCAAGGGGCCTGGGGACCAGGGAGATGGATGGTGACATGAATAAATGGGGGTTTTTTAAAAAGTTTGTCCTCTCTTAGCACTGCCTGTGCTGACAGGCTGATTTATGCCCTGCTCTTGGAGGGAAGTGGCAGAAGGTCTGAGTGTCCTCCCCGTGCGTGGGTTAGATGGCCGTGTTTGCTCATCCCTGCAAGCCCCTGTGCAGCATCCAATCCCCCTGGGCATGAAATGCTTCATAAGCAAAGTTTGCCTCCAGCTTTCCTGAGTGTCTGTGCTCCTGCAGCCAGCAGATCTGTTGGACAGCAGAGAAAGCTCACACTAAGACCCATGGATCTTGGGGTTTGGACTACTGAATAGGCCATAAAAGCTGGGGGTTTGTGTTTTGGTGATGGTCAGCTCCCATGAGGAGGATTTCTGCTAGGATTAAAAACAGGGCTAATAGATAAACTTTAGGCTTGGTCTTGCAATCATGGGACCCTGTGGGTTTTGGTGCTGCAGTGCTTGGGCTCAGCCTCAGCACCCACTGCTCATCCTTTCCCCTCTCATGGGGAGGAAAGAGAGGATCCTACCCCCTCTCCCATGATTGCAGCCTTTGGAAGATTTCTCCCAAAGCAGCTTTATTGCATTCTTTCAGAGTCAGCTAAATAAGGAAACTTGATGTCACGGCGTTTGTCAGATTTTAAACAGAAATCATTGATGGAGAAAACCCCCTCACACACATGCACTGAAATGTTCTCCCTCCCTCTCTCCCTCCCTGCCTTCATTCCTTCCTCTTGGTGGTCATAAACTGAGCTCCATCCACTCTCACTTGCATGTCATGGACAGTGGGAATGAGAAGCTGGAGAGAAAAAGGGCTGGGGGGTGATGGGAATGTTGGTAAAGGTCCCCTCAGAGTGCAGAATAATGGAAGTACTTTGGGCTCAGCAGTGGTGATAAATTGAGGCATCACTGAACAGGAACGAGTAGGAGCTGACAGCATTCTCTGCTGAAAACAGCTTGGTAATTGCAGATTTTATATATATTTAATTTAGGAAGGACTTTGCTGTTTCATCTCAGGTAATTGTGTCCTGGCTGGGGCAGGAACACCACCCTGCTATGTGTCATCTTCAACCCACACAGTGGGTTTCAAAGGGCTTTTCAAACACTTTACATCGGGCCATAAATGTGTATCCACTGGTTACCCACCCACAGCATCCCGGGGAATGGAAGCAATTCCTGAGGCTAACGGGAAAAAAATAAATCTTGCTATTTGGAAGGTGATAGCATGGAAGTAACAAGTGCACATGTCTAGATAAAAATAGATGAATACTGCAGAGGCCAAATTGTCTTTTTGACAGATGATATGAAGATAGGGTCATAAAAACGCTCTCTCCCATAACTACATCCCCCTTGATTTATATTAGGAATGTTGCCAGGAGTCATTATGGATTTAAACACAGCGTTTTGCTGCCATGTGCTGTGATGTTTCCAGCCAGATCAGGGGACAGCAAATGGAAGTGGCTCGTTCTGCTGTCATTTCCCAGGCCAAGCGTGAGGAGCTGGCACACCTTGGCACCACCACATCCCTCTGGGAGCCATGGCCAGGCTTTGGGAACTGTCACAGGGCAGGGCCCCCTCTCCTGCTTTGGCTTGAGCTTGAGCTGGGAGAAGGTTTAGCAGGAATTGCCTGGAAATACCCAAAAGAACATGAAAGAAAGCTGAATGAAACCCAGAGCCAGCCGCGAATCTCTGGGCTCACCCTCCCAAAATTCGGACCAGTTGCTGCTCTATGGGGCAGGACCTGGAGTTTGGCACCCAATTAGCGGCTAATTGGGATATGGGCTTCCCACTGAAGGCGATTCTTGGGCACTGCTGGGTGTTGTGCTGTTCTGCTCCCAGTCACACCAGTCTCTGCTGCAGCTTCAGAGGCGTTTGGTGCGGCCACAGATCGCAGGGGAAGGAGTGATGGGCTCCCTAATGAAGGGCTCCCTAATGAAGGACTTAATTGCCTGGTAAGAGGCAGGCGGATCCCCTGAGGCAGAACATGTCGAAGATTAAAGGCTGCTCCCAGCCTTTCTCCCACTGCTTCTCCTTTTGACTTCAGGTTTAGCTCTCCAACACTTTATTATTTCTTTATTTCTCTTTCTTTATTTCTCTTCCCCTTTGGCGGTCATGCAAAATAAATGGGAAGAAGGAGAGAAAGCCCAATATCAAAGGGAAAGTGAAAAACTATCAACTTTAACGACTTGAAAACTTTTGTCTTTTTGGCTTTCTAAATAATACAGGCGAGAAATCCCAAGAATAACCCGCCTGAAAGGCTTGCACCTGGGAAAAAAAGTCTTCAGGGGCTTTGGGAGCTTGGAAAGTGGAGCAAGTGGAAGAAATTCTTCCCTTTGAGAGTGGGCAGGCCCTGGCACAGGTTGGGCAGAGAAGTTGTGGCTGCCCCATCCCTGGAAGTGCCCAAGGCCAGGTTGGACGGGGCTTGGAGCAACCTGGGCTGGTGGAAGGTGTCCCTGCCCGTGGCAGGGGGTGGGATGAGATGAGCTTTGAGGTTCCTTCCAGCCCAAACCGTTCCAGGATCCTGTGATGGCTTCCCAGGGCACATCCAGTGGGTAATGAGCCCGGCCCTTCCTGTGCTGGGGTCTCCTCACCCCACCAGCTCTGCTGTGGTTGATGGGATGTGCTAAAGCATTCCCTGCACGGACAGGGAACGGTGCTTTAGCTCCCTTACTCTGTCAGGAACTTTAATCAGGTGTCCCCAGACATCCTAATTAATTTGTTCTGAGTGGAAATAAATGTCTCTAGACTTCCTTTGTCATTTTCAATCTCTCTTCAATTCCCATCTGTTTCCTTCATGGTTTGTGAAGTAAGAAAGAAAGAGGGGGGGAGGAAATGGAAAGGAGTTGATTTGAATTTTCCTTATCGAATGCTGTTAGCGTAGTGAGACCCTGGGGATCCCACAGAAAGGTTGCACACGCCTCCACTGAAACCTAAACAGCTGTGGGAAATGCCCTTTCCCTGGAAATGTTGCATGGCAGTCATTAATAATCTGCAGTTTCATTAGGTGTTGCCAGATGTTAACTCCGGCACTCAGCGAGCAGAGCAGGAGGTCACCAGCTGGCTGTGACAGGAGGGGTGGCAGGGCTGCTGTCGGGGAGGGGAGTGTGTCCCACACTCTCCATGCCCTGGGAGCCCTCCTCTAGAGCTGAGAGGTGCTGAGGGGATGAGCAGCCCTGTCCCTGGCAAGCACAGAGCTGGAAATGTGCCCTGAGTGCTGCCCTGCCTGATGCGAGGGCTCGGCACAAGGGGGATGCCTGGAAAAGTTGGGGATGCTCTCTTCTTTTCTTCCTCCTCCTCCTCCAGGGCACTGCGTGATTCCAGGAGCAGCCAGCTCAAAACTCATCCCAAAGCATGATGAATCACAGAATCATTTAGGTTGGAACAGCCCTGCCAGCCCAGGGAGCCCACCCTGTGCCCCATCCCCACCCTGTCCCCCAGCCCAGAGCACTGAGAGCCACCATCCAGTCCTTCCTTGGACACCTCCAGGGCTGGGCACTCCAAACCTCCCTGGGCAGCCCCTGCCAAGGCCTGACCACCCTTTCCATGAGGAAATTCCTCCTGATGTCCCACCTGCCCTTGCCCTGTCCCAGCCTGAGGCCGTTCCCTCTCCTCCTGTCCCTGTTCCCTGCGGGCAGAGCCCAATCCCTCCCTGGATCCATCAGGGAGTTGCAGAGCCAGAAGGTCCCCCCTGAGCCTCCTTTTCCCCAGCTGAGCCCCCCCAGCTCCCTCAACTGCTCCTCATATGACTTCCCTTCTCGACCCTTCCCCTTCTCCCTTCCCCTTCTCCAGATGTGCTTCAGCCCCTCAGTGAGAAGAGTTGGAGCAGGAGGTGCCCAACTTTTCCTGCCCCTTTTTCACTGCTGGTGAAACCTTCAGCAGGATCCCCTCGGTTTGCAGGGTGGCAGAACAGCTCTTTCAGAGCAGCAGGGGGACAGTGATGGTTATTTTGAAGACCTTGTTGCAGAAAGATTAATTCCTGTTCCTGGTCTCTGTTTCAAGCTGAGCACTTAACTGCACAGGCAGGAGGTGGGCAGTGATTAATTGTCTCAGATCTTTGATTCAAAGAAAGCAAAAACTCACCAAAGCTACTTTTAAGGAGTGGAAATCCTTTCCCAGTGCAGGACAGGTGATTATTCAGCCACAATCAGACACTTCAAAGCCAGTCAGGAGGAGGTCTCAGGAGAAAGCTTGCCCAGCATAAGGAGAGTTCTGGGTTCTGTGCCCAGCTTGCCCCTATCCCAATGCCACCAGGGAAACCTGCTTGGTGCTCCCATCCTGAGCTCCCATCTGGTCCCTTGCCCTGTCAGGGTGAGCTGTTCCCTGGCCAAAGGAACATGTGGGAGAACTCCCCCAGTGATGGGTGATGGTTGGTGGGTACCAGGGGCCGGCAAATGTCACTGCTCTGCTCAAAACCATCCCCCAGGGCAATGGGGCTGTGGGAAAGGCCAGCTCCTGCAGATGGGATAATCCAAGGAGAGGCAACCCAGTGCTTGAAAAGCCAGTGACACACTTTTCCCCAAAATACTCCCTTAATACCCAGGAAAAATTGAATCTGTTCAGGTCCTAGAGGCTCGTGTTCCCCTCTGGTGCCACTGCCACCAGCACTGTCCTCAACAGAGGGCACACACTTGAGGAGCACAGTGATGGGCAGTGGCCACCTCTGCTCTCCAGCCCAGCCCTGGGGATGGTCCAGGGTCACCCCAGCCACAAGCAGGGCCTGGATGTAGGAGCAGAACAAGGGACAACACCCCAGCTCTGGAGAGGGAGACTCTTTTCCCTCCTCTGCTGAGGATAAAGTCACTTACAAACCGGCCAAGACACTTGAGCTGGGAGTGAGCAGGTTGTTATACCTGGCAGTTGACTTTCATAGCTTTTTTTATATGGTGCATTAGCAGAGTAACAAACCCTATTACAATTTAATAAACCTGATTCCAGCCTGAACAGCCTGGTTTCAGGGCTGGCTCGCATTCAAACAGCAGGACAGCCAGCTCGGCACTCACTTGAGAGCCTGGAAGTGGCCTGAAAGCAAAAAGAGAACCATAAATGGAGCAAAAAGCTCCTGCCTGGGTTTGGGCTTTCTCACAGCTCAGTGTTTGAGTCACATGCACCAATTTTGGGGCACAGTGAGGGGGGAAAGCCTGTGGAGGCAGCTGCCAATGGGTCTGGGGCACAGGGCAGCCTGACCACCCAGCTCCCCTCTGCTCACCATGACCTTCTGTCTCGTTTTTTATTCCTGGCAAAACGAATTTACCCTCCGTGTAATTCTGGAGAGAAAACAGTTTTGACCTCGGCTTCATACGTTTCAGCTTAATGTGTCTAATTGCTTTGCCAGCCATTTATTACTGTCAGCATTTGCAGTGGGGGCAGTGGGGAGCAGCAGCGGGAGGGCAGGTTGGAGGTGTGCAATAATAAAAAGCTCTTTACAGCTGCATATCCATCTGAGACACAGCCCCGGAGTGGAGCAAATCCTGCTCTCCTCGGGCACCAAAAGGCTCACGGGGGTGCAGGTGGAGATAAACGTGGCTACAGCCCCTGCCCTGCCCTTGCTGCAAAGCTCCTCTCCTTCCAGAGGTGCTGCCAGGCAGGTATGGCCGAGACTAATGAGTTATTGATCAGCAGATAATAGGAGTAGCTTTATTTCTAATGGCTGAATTGCTTATTGATCCCGTCCACACGCAGAGGGTGGGAGGACTGAACGTTCCCCGCGTGTTATTGCCGAGGTCCCCTTGTCTAATTAACACCTTCCTCATCTAATTAACACCCCTCTGGGCACCGCCAGGTGTTGCGTGCTGGAGAGGAGCCCGTGCCCAGGACTGGGAGCCTGTAAATCCACTTGCTTTTAAGCAACATTAACAATGAAAGGAAAAACAGCAGCTGAAGGCAATCCTGGGGAGAAGGGAGAGAGGAAGAGAGGAACTCCCTGTGATCACCAGGGAATTGCCGGGTGCCACAGTGCCTGGCATCTGCTCTGAGTCCCAACGGGATGAAGTGAGGACCAGCCACCACTTGGATCTCCACGCTGTTTGCAAAGTACAAAGGGGTTCTCGCTCCTGGATTTATGGAAATCAGCCAGGTAGAAGACACAAGGGCTAAATGCTGCCTGATAGTACAAAGAGTTTTGGGGAAATGGATATTTTTCAAGTTCTTAACTGCCCTTTGTCCTTTAACCCTGAGAGACTGAACAGGTATCTAAGCTGGCATTAGAATTTGCATTTCAAAGTAATATATGCAAAAATAATCATAGAGTTCAGCCTTCACAATTTTAGCTGAATAAAACAGATTGGCTCTGGGTCCTCGGCGTTTATATCAAATTCATCCCACCTTTCAGCTCCCCTGCAAGCCCCCGGTGGGTTCCTCCCTCCCAGTGCCTGCCAGCTGGGCATCCCTCCCCAAGCCCTGGTGCCCGAGCTGTGCCCACAGCTCCCATCCACACATCCCTGTGTCAGCCCTTGGCACGAGCTGCTTTCCTGGCACCAGCACCACGTGTAGGACGTGTGGGTTCCTTATCTGCAGCACCCGAGAGAGGCTGATGAGCCCTTTCTAATGGCAGCTGGATTCAAAAGAGGATGTTCCCTATTTGTCTGTGGATAAGCCTTGAGGTGTGGAGGGGAATGGCAAGTGGTGACTCACTGTCAGCTCAGCTTTTGTGTGTGTTGCCTTATTGGCAGCTGCCTGCTCTGGGCACAGCAGCCCTGGACCTGCCAGATGTTCCTTCAGTTTCTGCTGCAGCCTCCTCCTCTCCTAATTATAGAATTATAGAATCATGGCACCACAGAATGGCTTGGGTGGGAAGTGGCTTTAAAACTCACCTCATTCCACCCACCATGCCATGGGCAGGGGCACCTTCCACTAGCCCAGGTTGCTTCAAGCCCCATCCAACCTGGCCTTGGACACTTCCAGGGATGGGGCATTTTCTAAGCGTGGTCCTTGAAACTGCTGCCAGCCTGAGCAGCCCAGAATGGTGCTGCCTGAGTGATGGACTGCAGCCTGCTGGTACTCAGCAAACTGAAAATGCACGGGGCGATTTGCAGCCAAGTTGCTCTTTATTCTGCCTTACTGTTTGCCTCCACCCAGTCTTCCCCAAATCAGTTCCTAAGCAGGGCTGTGCATTTTACTCTGCACACAAAGCCTCAGGCTGGACTGCATCAGGTGTTTCCCAGTCCTTTCTTTGCCTTGGGTCTCGTCTCCATGACCCCATTCCCTTCAGTTCACACCTGGCCTTAGACTAACCCCTGCCTGCAGAGCAGCCTGCGTGCAAGGCTGAGCTTGGGCAAGCTTAAACCCGGGGAGGAAGAGGAGGGAGCTGCACTGGGACTGCCAGAGGGAGCGTTTTGCCAAGTGAAGAGTGCACTGCTCGGGCTGTGCTGAGCCCCAGGGGCTGAGGAACAAGCTGTGGCATCCACAGGGTCACAGGCAGCTGCAGGGCTAATGGCTCTGCTGGGCTCAGCCCCACCGAGGAGCACTCACGCTGGGCAGGATTGATCCCTGGCAATCCTTACAGCACCGGGTTCATTCAGAAAAAAATGCAGCTCAGCCTCTCCTGCAGAGTAAACCACACAGCCAGCGTTTCATAATTCAGGAGCTGAGAAAAATAATTATAAATATTTAAAGGCTGTGGAGCTGCGATGCCTTTGGAGTGGCGGCAGCACCGAACCCCTTTGCTGTGCCATCACTTCCTTCCCCTTCCCCATCCCAGTCTCCAGAGGGCTTTTCATGGGAGTAGAGGCAGGAAGCACTGCTGTCACCGGCCCTGTGGACCTGGAGTGCATTTCCCTCCTGGGTTAAGAATCCAAATTCCATCTGAAATGCTCCAGGAGCTGAAGGTTTCAGCAAGGATGACAGGTTTTCATCCTACAGGACTGCAGGATGGAAACGTTGCCTGTGCTGTAGCTCTCAGGACAAGGATTTCTGGGCTCTGCTGTTTCCTTTCCTGTAGATCTGCTGAGTCTGCAGTGTGTCAGAATTCCAAGGCAGAGCCACCAGCCACGTCCCTGTGCCCTCCATCCCTCCTCTGCAGGGTTGGCATCACCCAGTGTGACGAGGGAACTGCACTGGGGCGAGGGCAGGGGCAGGGCAGCTCCTGCTGGGGGGACACTGAGCCCCCCCATAGCCCTGCTAAACCTCTTGCAGTCCCTTTTTGTCACTGTCTTAACAGTGACATGCAGTGGCAGCATCATGCAATGATGGTTTAGAACAATATCATGGCAAATGAGAAGAGCACGAGTTATTACTGAGCCAACACCAGCAGGACTAAAATATTCCATTATTCTACATTGTAAAACAGGAAAGAAGGGCACTACCCTGTAAAGGACACTGAGCTGATCCTACACTGCCCATTCCAGCAGGGCCCAGGGGGATAATAATGGGGAAAATGCATAATAATGACAGGGAAAACCTATAGTAATGATGGGGAAAACTCATAATAAAGATGGAGGAAAACAGGTGATGCTCAATGTGTGTGTGTGAAGGATTTCAAAAAGCTACCTAAGTTTTGGGAAAACCACAGATTCACTGCTAAGGGCCCCCAGCCCCCAGCTGTGCCAGGAGTTGGGAATCTCCTGCCCTCATCCTCCAGGCTCTGACCTGGGCAAGCACCCGTGTGGCTCTGAACACTCCAGCTTGTCCTGGTGCTGCTGTCCCCAAGGCTGGTGGCATGGCCAGCCCCTGATGTGCACACAGCAGGGAATGGGAACAGAAGTGGAGCTGGGAAGGTTGAAGAGTCAGACAGAGGCAGTGGAGCAAGAGCACTGCTCAGCATCCCAGCAAGGACCTGACCTTCATCACTGCAGCTCCTTCAGTCATCTTGACAAGGAGCTGGACTGATGGGTTTGCACGGGGAGGCAGGGACTCCCAGGCTGATGTCCCCAAGGAACTCGCAGCTGAGGCAGTGCTGGTGACAGCTGGCTCTGAGGAGCCATCCCAGCCTCCCCAATGAGCTCACCCACCTCCCACACTGGCGTGGGGGGCACCAGCAGCGGTGCCTGGGGGCCTGAGGAGGCACATGGGCAGGGAAGATTAATTCTCTTTGATGGTTGTGGGCTGTGTGAGGAGAAACAGGGACAAAAAGCGCTGCTCTGTCACAATTCCCCCTGCATCTGCATCAGAAGTGTCTTGTGTCCCCTTTTGGTGGATGAATGTGGCCACATCAGTGCAAACCTTGAAATGTCAGTGATTTCTGAAATCTTTGCTGTCCCTGGTGAAAGAAAAGCCTCTTACTGACACACACAGAACACCCGGGATGCTTTTGGACATGGAGGAAATAATTTGGCTGTAAGACAGGAAAAGAAATCTGCTAACAGGGTATGTCACAACACTTCCACTCAGGCAGCAAGAAATCACTGCTCAGGAGGAAGAAGTTTCTTCCTCTCATCACATCTGATTGCATAACCCAATTGAAAGATGTGTATTTCCCCCTTTCTGATTAGCACCAGCCAGCCAGGATGCAAATGCCACCAGCCCCACACTCTTCTTCACTTCCCAGTCTATTTACTGGTGAAGGAGGTTGGGGTTGAGCAGCAAAGCTGAGTGTGTTATTGACTGCTGTGCTCTCCTGCTGCTCCACGTACAGGACAAGGATTAGACACTAATCCTCTGGGCACTGGAGGGCTCCTCCAGCTTGTCACTGTATCAAACACTGCTCATACAACTTATTTAATTTGGCGTTCGATGAGCAGCACCAGTGGGAAAGTATCCAGCTAACGAAGGGGGTTTGTTTGCTGGCAAACAGAGCTAGTTTGGGTACAAGGAGCTTTCCCAAGGACAAACTGGGGAGAGAAGAGCAGGGGGAAGCAGGACAGGTGAGGGTGGCAAAGAGGTGAATGCACTCTTGGTGTCACAAGTAAATCCTGACCAGCATGTCCAGGGAGGCATCTGGTGTGGTCCAGGCTGGCACTGGCACCCTGCCCTCCCCAGCCTGGGATGTGATGCTCAGCCTTGGCTCTCCAAGCTGCCTTTATCCCCCGAAAGAGAGAGAGAGAAGAGCTTTGCAACTCTGCTGCTCCCCAAAATGCCCCCACATCCCTCCTGCAGCTCCTCCTGGGGCTGAGCGTGGATTAGCAGGGATCTTCCCTCTTGCTTGGGAGGATTAACCATGTTATCCCCCTGCAGTCATTATGGACTCAGCCTCTACTTTTCATTGTAAAAAGGTTTTCAATTTTGAGATGTCTCTTTTTCAGCCCTACAGTGAGGCAAGTCCTGGGGGAAGCCTGAAACTCTGGGAACTACCTTCTCTCTGCTGGTCAGGCCACTCTCTGCAGAGCAACTCTCTGCTGCAGTGCCCTGAAGTCATGGAATATCCTGAGTTGGAAGGGAGTCAAAAGGATCAAGTCCAACTCCTGGCCCTGCATAGGACAATCCCAAAATTCCACCGTGTGCCTGAGAATGTCCCCCCTTGAGCTCTGGCAGCCTTGGGGTCGTGCCCCTGCCCTGCAGAGCCTGTCCCAGTGTCTGATCACCCTCTGCAAAGAAGAACCTTTTCCCAGTATCCACCCAGCACCGTCCCTGCCCTGATTGGGTTGCTGCCTGTGCCAGGGAGGGCTGGTGTCAGGGCAGGAGCTGTAATGAGCAGAGGAGGAGGGAGGCAGTGGTGGAGCTTGGCAGGAATATTCCTGCCTGCACAATTAGCAATGAACAACTCCCTAATGATTGTTATAAAGTTTTAAACCAGCTAATGGGTCCTGGGAAGAAGAAGTTCATTGAAAGTACAAAGCATAAAAGAGCAAACACAAGCTGTGACATTTTAAATGAGAAGGCAGGAACCAGTCTCTCTGCAAGTGATTATGGAATTATAGTGCTGCTGCAGTTATCCGTTAGCCAGGGATGTGCTGGGAATGCAAAGCCAGGGCAGTGCACGCAGGTTCCCAGTGCCAGGGGCTGCCTTGTGCAGGTGGGCACAGCCTCATAAGGAGAGGTGCCCACGGGGCAGGTTCCTGCTGCTCAGACCTGATGCCCTGATGAGGGAAATGCCCAGACCCACAGGGGTGCCCTGAGCGATGCTCTCCATCTGGGGGGGCTCAGGGAGCTGCCAGAGCCAGGGAGCTGCTTGTGCCCATGTATTCCCCTTGCCCCTGTATCAGCCCTCTCACCTGAGCACCCTCCTGGCACCTGAAGCCTTGAAGCTGTGCCTGGGGATGGCAATGGGAACCTCATCCCTGTGGGGAGGGCACTCACCTCCCGCTGGGCAGTAAAACACAGGGTGCCCACCCTGCTCCCCAGCACTGTGTGGGACCTCCCTCAGCCCAGAGCAGAAACCAGAGTCACTTTGGCCCGCAGATATTCTCTGGAGTCTCAAATTCCTGCTGCTCCCACCACAACCCGTCATCCCACGGGCTGCCAAATCCCGTGTGCCATGCTGTGTCTGTAGGAGCAGCTTTTCCACCTTTCCTTCCTGCCATCCCAGGCTGCAGGGGTGTGTATTTGCCTGCTGAGAGGCACCCACACTCCCCCTCTCCCTGCCTTTGCAGCCTGGATCTGGAGAGGAAACGTGGCACAAACCACTGGTCCAACAGGCTCGTGGACAGGGGATGCAGGTGGGACCCCACCTCACCTCTGCTCAGTGGCCAGGGCACAAGGAAGGAGGTGGGAAGGGCTCAAGTGGTCCCCTCAGAAGCTTCAGCCCTTCCTTTCCCCATGCCCATGAGGAATGAGGTGCCCATGGATGCTCCACAAGGTGAAGGACACATAGTGATAACCCAGCATGTGCCAAACCTGCTGGAGGGCCGAGGCAGGGAAGCAGGTTTAAATGCTTTTATTAGATTAATGTGCTGTGGCATTTTAAATGAGAAAATATTAATGTGGAAATAATAGGGATGTGCGTGGGTAATTTTTCTTCCCCCTCGGCAGGCTGTGAGGAGTGAGAGGGCTGGGGGAGAGCTGCTGTCAGAGGAGTTTCCACTGCCCTGGGCTGATTTTCCCCTGAGAGGGTGGGTGGCTGGGGCAGGGCTGGAGCCACTGAGTGGCCCCAGGAAGGCTCTGGATGGGATTCCTGAAGATTAGGAGCCTTCCTGATGATTAGGAGCCTTCCTGAAGATTAGGAGCCTTCCTGATGGCATCACAGAGATGCTCCAGCCAGAGGGTCTCTTTCTGCTCACCCAGCCCAGGCACGGGAGCCCTGCCCAAGCTTACACCTTCCTCTTTTGTTTCTGACTTTCATTCCACTTTCTGCTGACTCCCTGAAGGCACCACTCCAATTTAATTAAGTAAATAAATAAAGTGATTAATTTCGATGCCTCTCCTGGCTCCAGGATGGGCAGGAGACACAAATCTCCCCCCCCCCAGGAGGTGTCCCCTAATATCAGGCTGTGTCTCCGTGGGTTCAGCACAGATCCGTGGACATCCACGTGTCCCACGGTGTGACCAGGCCTGTGGGGAATGGAGAAGGGTTTCAGGACATCCCTCATGCAGTGGGCATCCAGCATTCCAGGCTCCAGAAGCTGGGCTGTGAGGACAGGAGCACATCAAGTCCGTTTGTGGCTGTAAAATAAGGCTGAGCAGCTTTTTCCCTGCTTAGTTTCGAAGCAAAGCATTTGTTTAATACTATTCAGAGGACAATATGGAATAACTCTGCTGGTGTCTAATTATCTTTGCTGTTGACCCGGTGCTGCCAGACAGTTTGACACAATACAGGATTTCCCCCTTAATGTGTTATTTCCAAGTAGCCATGAAATCACACAGGGTTACAAACTTCCCAGCTTTGGTGGGAACTCGTCCTGCTCAAAGGGTTTCTGTGCAGAATAGAGACAAAGCATTTTAATGTGTCAATGAATTAGGAAGAATATTCCTTAGTCCAAAGGGTAAATTCATTTATTGCCTCTCCTGGGGGTGAAGGGGGTGGCTTTTGCAAAGAGCTCAGCCAGCCCAGGGGTATGGCAAGAGATCAGCCTCTGAGGTGCAGGAAAGGAGATAAAGCAGGTATATGGAGATAAAGCTAATTAAACTGAGATTTGTGGAGGCAAAGAAGACTAAAGAAGGTGCCTTATCTGTGGGAAGGGCAGAGGGGAGGGACTGAGGACACCTGGCTTCTAATCTCCAGCCTCCCCTCAATGTGCTGTGTTGCCTGGGGCAAGTCACTGAATTCTCTTTCTTGTGTCATTTAACCCCGCACCGAGATAAAGCAGCCAGCTGTTGACATGCTTTGCAGCAATAATGAAGCTTGGGAATGGCTGGGAATGTTCTCAGATCACACTTCATTGTTCCAGCCCCGGCCAGCCACGACTCCCACGCCCAGCTGTGTCCCTTGTCCCCAAGCCTGGGAGCAACCAGGAGCCTTCCCCTCTCACTCCACCTATTCCCACAGCGAAGAGATTGGGATTTGCTGAGACATCTGGTATTTCTGCACCTCCTCTTGCCTGTTTGTCACCAGCAGCTGAGGTTTGGGAAGGGAATGTCCTGCGGTGTTCGGGGCAGATAAGAGAGGAGCAAACCCAGGTGATGCTCAGCAGGATTTTAGGGAGAGCTGCAATAACATTTATGATTTAACCAAACCTGAGACCCAGAGCTGGTGGTGAAGGCAGCAAGAAGAAGATCAATATGGTGGCTAATGGATACAGAAGGGCAATTTAATTGGGTGTTGTGTTTGATAAATCATTTGGGACGTTAAAGACACAGCGAAAGCAGCACGGACCTGGCGGCTCGGGAGGTGAGGAGCTGGCCGGCACAAACGGAGCCTGGATGATTAATGGCTATAAGCACCAATGTTTGCCAAAGTGACAAGTCCCCGCGAGTAAAAACAAAGCAGGAATATTTGTAATTGAGTTTTATGTGTGTCTCCCGTTTGGGAGAGGTTTGGGAGCAGGTCTTTATTTGAGACAGGGACTGAGAGGGCTGGGCTGTGCTCACAGGCATCGTCCCCATGGCACGTCCCGCAGTGCCAGTGCCACAAGGAGCTGCCATCTGAGGGATGGGGCAAAGCTGAACATGAAACCAGTGCAACAGGCTGAGAGCTGCTCAGCCTGGAGAAGGGAAGACTCCGGGGAGGCCTCAGAGCCCCTTCCAGTACCCAAAAGGGGATTATAAATAAGAAGGAGACTGAGTTTTTACACAGGCAGAGGGGGAAGAGTTTTAAACTAAGAGAGTTTTACATTAGAAATTCTTCCCTGGGAGACTGGTGGAACATTTGCACAGGTTGGGCAGAGAAGCTGTGGCTGCCCCATCCCTGGGAGTGTCCAAGGCCAGGTTGGATGGGGCTTGGAGCAACCTGGGCTGGTGGAAGGTGTCCCTGCCCATGGCAGGGGGTGGCATGAGATGAGCTTTAAGGCACCTTCCAACCCAATCAATCCTGGGATTCCATTCCATGATGATTTAGCAAATTACTTTTAAACCCACAAATATTCTTTCTCAGTAAGGACTAAGCAGAAGACAAGAGCTGGCAGCTTTCTCCACCCTGAGCCAGGACAGAAGTCACTGGATCTGCCCAGCCTGTTCTTCCAAGCCTCATTTAGGCAAATCCAGCATGAGAACATGTGTGATGAGAGTGGGGAACTGAAGCACTGCAGCCTCATTTTCCTCCCTCCTCCGTTCCCTGCAGCAGCTGTGCCTCGGCAGCAAACACATCACCTGGAGCTGTGTCTGTCTCTGCTCTTTCTTCTCCATCCTCCTCCCTCCCTCTCCAGGAGCCTCTTGTCTTTGTAGCCACCAGCTGGGTCCTCTTCAGACACGGCTGTGCCTTCCTCCTCCCCCGGGCACAGGATCCGGGTTTGTCGTGGTCCTGAACAAATCAATTTGGGGCAGAAGAGCCTCTCTGCAGCTCCTGGAAGGAGGTCAGCCACCCCCTCACCTGGGACCCACTCATTACAGCCAGCGAGTTTGGAACTAATGAAAGGAGTGATGAGAGCTCACAATGACCAAGTCTCAATGGAGTGGGTTCTGGCACCTTTTCAAATTGATTTTAAATAGGAACTCCCTTTAATCCTCCTCCTTTATCTCATTGCCTACATCGTTGATTCCTCATCAAACAGTTTAAATTAATTTGAGCCTACCATTCTCTGCCCTGTTATCTTTCCCCCCCTCATTTATGAATTCTAAATCAACTTGTTAACAACCTACTTAGTTGCATAATTTCCCTGTAATAATCCCTGCCCCTGGCCGATTGTGCATTAATTCTGGAGATAACACACTCGGCAGCTGATGGCACAGAACACTCACTGCTGTGCTCACACTGCCAGCAGTGACTGCACTGACAAGAATATTGCTTTATACAGACCACTAGCCCAGTGGGCACTGGAATTTGGTGCTTTGCCTCTGGCTCCTGCCCCTCTGGTTCTCCATCCCAGCTCATTCCCCACCATCCTGGCTTAGGCAGGAAAGGGGATCTGTGGTTTGGGGCTGCACAGGGCATTTTAACTGCTGGGCAGGTGGCCCTGCTGTCCCTGCTGTCCCTTCTGTCCCTTGCCCTCCAGCCAGCACACACCATCTCTATCCAACCTCCCAGCCCACAGGCTCTAGAGCCAGCTGTGCTGCTGACAAGTACCATTTCCAAGATGGAAACTGAAGATACAATCTATAAATCATTTCCTAAGGGTTATAATAATGGATTATGGATTAATAGGATAGGGTAAAAAAAACCACAGGAAGCACTGGGGGTCATAAATCCTGTAAATTAGGTAACTCTGTGTGTGTCAAGTGATGCTGGCTGTGTGCTCAGGTGGCAGTGGATGGATTTCCTGCCCTGGGGAAGTTTTAATTCCCACCAGTATCAGGGCTGGGCTCCCCAGGAAAGGCTGAGGGACAGCAATGCTGAGTCCCACAGGTTTCCCCCAGGCTCCACAGGTAAAGGTCATTTCACTGAGATGCTCCGAGTTCTGTCTGTGCAAAGTTTAATTCTCCTCCCACGCTTTGCTTTCATTCCCCCTTTCTTGTCACTCTGAAGTCACAGAGAGCAGCACTTCTTTATTCGACCCTGCTGTGCATTTTCCCTGCTTGTTCTGCCTCCACAGAGACATCCTGAGAGTGCTCATAATTATTTTTCCCGATTTTTGTTGCTCTTCTTGGTCTGGGGCTTTTATTTTAAATTCATGGCTAAAGAAAAGCTGTCACAGGATACAATCATTGAGGTATGAGGAGACCTTAAAGATCACCCAGTCCAACCATCAGCTGAGCACTGTCACTGTAACCCCTAAATCACTAAAGCACATCACTCTTAAACACCTCCGGGGATGGCGACTCCACCACCAATGCCAGGACACTCTAACAGGGCCAAAAAGTCTTTCTAATATCTAATCTGACCCACTTTAAGGACATTTCCTCTATTCCTTTTGCTGCAGGCAGAAGAGACCTCACAGTAGAAGAGTCCACAACCTCACCACAACCTCCTGTCAGGGCAGTGTAGAGGGCAATGAGGTCCCTCCTGATCCTTCCCTTTTCCACACCAAATCCATCACCTCCAACAAGCACCAAGAGGACTCCATGGCCACTGTGTGCCAGCAGCAGATGTTTGACCTGAGCTCCAGGACATACCCTCTCTTTCCAGCCTGGAGAAGAGAAGGCACCAGGGACACCTTAGGGTGCCTAAAGAGAGCTGGAGAGGGACTTTGGCCACGGGATGGAGTGACAGGACACGGGGAACGGCTTCCCACTGCCGGAGGGCAGGGGTGGGGGGGATGTTGGGAAGGAATTCCTCCCTGTGCGGGGGGAGAGGATGGCATTCCCAAGGATGCTGTGGATGCCCCATCCCTGGAAAGTTCAAGGGCTCCGGGCTCCCTCTGGTGGCCCCGCCGGGAAGGGCTGCGGGGGGAGAGGGGGGAGCTTTGACCTTGACCTTGACCTTGATTTTGGCCTTGACCTTGGCCCTTCCTGAAGGGACGCGACCCCCAGTCGACCCCCACCTGGTTCCCCATCACCACCCCCAGGGAGCCAACACGACAACTAGGACCTTTCCTGCCCTGATAGGACAGCCCTTGCCCCGACACGTGGGTGCTCACGCTGCCATCGAGGTGGCCATGGCATCGAGGGGTGCTGTGTCCCTGTCACCCCTCTGACCCACAGCAATGGGGAGATGTCTCCCTGCCCACCAGCCCAGAGCCCTCCCTGCTGGGGAAAACAGTCCCCACCACTGCCTGGGCACCCCCTTGGTTGATTAGTGCTCATTGGGGTCCTGGGGGACAAAAAGTTTAAGGGTCCACACGGACAGAGCAATGAGGGCAGCAGGTGGGTGCCAAGGAGGGATGACGTGGCCACAACAGGCTCCATACCAGCCCCACGTGTCCCTGGCAGGGGCAGGGGTGCCACAGGATGCTGGTTGGGGTCCATGGGGGTCGTCTGCTGTCCTCCCACACACACACACACTTCTCAAGAAGCAACAGCTCCTCAGCCCCTGGCACGCGTGTCCAGAGGGGACAGGACTGCCATGTGCCATCTGCCCCTGGCCCTGGGGATGGGGGACACCCCACCATACCCTCTGGGAAGCTGTGGGTGCACAGCCAGCACCCCGATGTACTGCAGGCAGCCAAAGCTGCCCCACGGTGGTGTCCTGGCAGAGCAGGGACCTCTGCTCCTGCTGGCTCATAAACCAAGGCAGCCTTAACTCCAGAGATAAGCAGGCGCCTGCAGAGACTGGCAGTGCCCTGTCCAGGAGATTATAATGTGCATTCAGGAATCATTATAAATAATTAGTAAGCTGGTATTCCAGGGCGATATCCCATAATTAAACATAATGATTTCATAGTGTTTGGCTGAGCAAGAACCAGACTTTTCCAGCTAATGGCTTGCTTTGCCTTTCATTTGGCGGGTTTTAGATCCTCATATGGGCTCCAAAGCAGTTATTAGCACAAGTGTCCTTCGTAATTAGCTTTGTTCTGACTTGTATGTTACTCATTACGTGCTTAAACCTGATAAAAATCTCATTTTTAGGACAGGTCGAAACTGTGGCTTCGACTAATGGGAGACTTCACCCATTTTGACACAAGATGTGGCACAGCCACTCCAGTATGTGCCACCTGCCAGGGCAGGGTGGTGTCGTGGTGCCCAGCACGGGACAGCACAGACCCCACAGTGCCACACAGGAGGGTTCAAAGGCAGCACTGCTCCTTCCAAGGCAAAAATTCCAAGCCTGAGGCCTGGGAAAAGAATCCATGGCTCTGTACCTCATCCTGATGGTGAAGCCCAGCAGCTCAGGCTGCCCTGAGAGTCAGGCAGTGCCAACAGGGACCCTGTTCCCCTCAAGGCACCGATGCCAACCACATGGGCTGGCACCAAATCACCCCATCTTACTGCTCCTTCCCTGTATGCAGGAATAACCTTGGCACAGAAGCTCCTAAATTATTTTATAGGCACGTTCAGCTGTTCCCTCAGCTCTTGTGTGAGATCTGGACAGCACAGGCTGTTCGGAGCTGCACGTTTGCTGAGGACGCACTGAAGGGGATGATGCCTGTAAATGTGACTGCTCATCGTGGGTGGGTGCAGAGCTGGGGCTGCCTGAGCACCTTTGCTGGGGGCTGGGACTGAGGCCAGAGGTGCCTTGGGCTCCTTTTTCCCCTTGAAGTTTGCAGAACAATAGGAGTGAGCAAGTGCCAGCCAGGATTTGTACCAGGATGTGGTGCCCTGACTGGCTCCTCAGCCCTTGCCTAACTTGGGGCTGCCCAAGCAGGAGTTGTTCTGGGTGAGAACAAATATTTTAGTTTAAAATGGTACTAATGGATTAGTCCCTCGCTGCTCTGCTCTCTGCCCCAGCCTGAAGCCCCATTACCAGCTGTGCTGTCCTGCAGAGCCCCACTGTCCTCTCGGGCCACACTCCCACTGCAAAACAGTGCCAAAAGCCACCGGGTGCCCCTGGGGCTGCCCAGGGGCTGCACTTCGGTGCCAGGCGGAGTTGGGGATGCTGGGGATGCTCCACAGCCCCCACTGACAGCGCAGGACCGAACTCTGCCCCGACGTGCTGGGCTGGATCAAGGGATTAACCTCCGGGATGTCTCTGGCAAGGGGATAATCACCAGCCCCTTTGCTGCAGTCTCGCTTGAAAAGCCGGGTAAATCTGCTCCCTCCATGCAGATAAAAGCAATGAAGATATCAGAGATGTGTCACACCGCAGTGGGGGACTTGACTCTTCATTACTGAGTCATCTGACTGCAGGATTGATTCCATTTTCACACGCTCTAGTGCAGTTCAAAGCCTGCTGAGCTTCACCCTAGCATTGTCTGAGGGTCGTGGGTGCTCCTGACACGGACATCAAAGGAAGGGGAGCTCTGCAGGAGAGTCAGAACCTGCACCAGCACATGGGAGCAACTCAGGCTCTCAGCTGAGACACCACTCAGCCCCCCTAGGCTTGGACACCCCATAGCAGTGGCTGGGGATGGGGTTCTGGGGATGTAGGGAGACCAGGACCACTGGAGGAGGGATGCAGGGAGACCAGGGCCACTGGAGGAGGGATGCAGGGAGACCAGGGCCACTGGGAGAGGGA
>JAWWTY010000072.1:2469152-2485176 GCA_035222235.1 Margarornis squamiger
CCACTGGAGGAGGGATGCAGGGAGACCAGGGCCACTGGAGGAGGGATGCAGGGAGACCAGGGCCACTGGGAGAGGGATGTAGGGAGACCAGGGCCACTGGGAGAGGGATGCAGGGAGACCAGGGCCACTGGAGGAGGGATGGAGGGAGACCAGGGCCACTGGAGGAGGGATGGAGGGAGACCAGGACCACTGGAGGAGGGATGCAGGGAGACCAGGACCGCTGGAGGAGGGATGCAGGGAGACCAGGACCCCTGGAGGAGGGATGCAGGGAGACCAGGACCCCTGGAGGAGGGATGCAGCTCCCAGTCTGACAGGGAGGAGATGGAAACGAGACACTGATCTGTAATTGCAAACAATTAAATTCACAAAAACAGTCTCATTCTTATGCACAACATGTGGCCTCTAATTAAATTTTAAACATGTTTCATTTTCTGCCTTTTCCCCCCTAATTTTCCAGAGAAGCTAATTAGCAATCTTTCTTTCTGTGGGTACGTAATTAATTAATACTTTGTTAATCGTGGCCAGGATCATACTGGTTTGATTTACTCAATTTTAGTCTTTTCCCAGTGCAGTTCCTCCCAGTTTTCCTGCCCGGAGTCGCAGGTAAAGGAGCCTGGGATAACTCAGCACAGCCCTGCCCACACCCCCTGGAGAATCCCATCCTGGCTCCCACTGCACCCCCAAATTCATCAGCCTCCCCACACCCTCGGGCACTGTGCTCCCACCTCCTTCTCCCGGGAATCAGCCCCAGCAGGGACATCCAAGCTGTGGGAGCGCAGCATCCAGCCCATGCCCACCGCAGGGATGCTCGTGGGCTGTGGGGCACAGTGGGGACACGGGCTGTGGGAGCAGGGCCACGGAGAGGGGTGGTTGCCACGAGAGGGTGCTCATGGAGCTGGATCCGGCTCTGGAATGACTGTGCAGCCTCCTGCCTTGCCTGGAAACTGCTCCCCCAGCACAGGTCACTGATGCTCTGCCCCAGCCCTAATTTTACCAGCGACCGCCTGCTCTGGCTGTAAATCCTGGCGGGGGCTCTACAAGCCACCGTCACAGCCCCTTCTCATGATTAATAGTAATAATTAAATTCGTATCAAGCCACAGCAAAACATTGCGGGGCAGCACGGCAATAAAAGCTGCTGTTGAGATGCTGACAGGCAAGAGGAATGAGCAGGCGACACTCTGCAGCCCCAGGAGGCTTTGCTGATTTACAGGGGGGTAAATCACATACTCACAGACTATCCTGAGCTGGAAGGGACCCTCAAGGGACATCGAGTCCCACTCCTGGCCCTGCACAGGACAAGCTCAAAATCCCATGTCCCTGAGAGCATTGTCCAAGTGCCCCTTGAGTTCTATCAGGCTTGGTGCTGTGCCCTCTGCCCTGGGGAGCCTGTTCAGTGCCCACCACCCTCTGGGAGAAGAACCTTTTACTGAGATCCAACCTAAACCTGCCCTGACACAGCTCCAGCCTTTCCCTCCAGACCTGTCACTGGTCATGAGAGAGAAAAGAGCAGTGCCTGTCCCAGTGAGCATCTCCTTCTCTCTCCAGAGTGCAGGATGGGTGCAGGGCAGGCAGGGGGTGGGCACAGATGGGCATTTGGCCAAGGCACTGGCCCCAGCAGCTGTGGGCATCTCCCATCTCCCAGCCTTGTAGCTGGTGGGGATGCTCAGGATGTGCCTGGGCCAGCACAGCCTCTTCCCACCACACACAGCCCCAGCTCTCAGCTCAGACAGGACCTGCCTGCCCATTGCATGTCTCCAAACAGCATTTCCCACAAACTCCTCCTTTGCCTCGTTGGCCCAGAGCCACCCCGAGCACCCCATAGGCATGTGGGGGCAGCATCCCAGCCCTGCCCAGGCAGCACCACACACCCTGGGCCATGGGGCTGCTCCCCAGGGCTGCCCCTGAGCACCACAGGGACACCACAATCTCTGCAGGAAGCAGAGCAAAGGTCCCGGGTCCACCCAGGGAAAAAGCCCGGGCAAAGTGCAGCAGAGTTTGTCCTTGGCCATGTTTGCAGTGAACACAGCCCGTGTGCCCTGTGGAGCCACCCCAGGTGTGTGTTCACCCCTGGAACGGCTCCCTGGGGCACCTCTGACCCCCTCTGGAATGGCTCCCTGGCATGGGCATCTCTGATTCCCCCTGGAATGGTTTCCTGCCAGTGGGGCATCCCTGATTCCCCCTGGAATGGTATCCTGCCAGTGGGGCATCCCTGATTCCCCCTGGAATGGTATCCTGCCAGTGGGGCATCTCTGATTCCCCCTGGAATGGTTTCCTGCCAGTGGGGCATTTCTCACCCCCCCCTCAGAACAGCTCTCTGATGTGGCAAAGGGCTCTCATTAACAGAATATAATGTGCACTGAAAATAATTGATGACCATCCTGCAGCATTGATTATCTGTCTCCTGTAATGCTCCTACTTTAAGGGGCTTTTGGTTTTCCCCACGGAATCCAGCCCAGGCAGCAAAGGCTGAGCCATGACCGTGTCCATCTACCCTCTCCTGCCCATCCATCCCCCTGCCGTGCCCTGGGCAGGGTTTTCCAGCCTGATTCAGGGCTGAGTCAGAGTGCTCATTGCACAAGTGTGCTCGGCCTGTGCCAGGCACAAGCCCAGACCCAGCCCTGCCCCACAGGAGGAGGAAGAGGAGAAGGAAGGCTTCCCTGAGGACCATGAGCTCCTTCTGTGGGTTCCTCCTGTTCCTCAGCTGCAAGCAGAGGGGTTTGAGTGATGCCTTCATGAGAGCCAGGGTGGGCACTGCAGGGCTGTGCCCATATACCCACCTGCAGCAGGAAGGTGGCAGCTTCCATATGGATGGCATTGGCCACCCTGCCATTTCTTGGAAGTGTCCAAGACCAGGTTGGATGGGGCCTGGAGCAACACAGTCCTCCTGCATATCCCTGCCTGGAATGAGATGAGCTTTAAAGATCTCTTCCACCCCAAACCATTCCGTGATTGTGCGATTCTCTGTCCCAGCCAGGGCAGGCAGTCAGAGCTGGGCAGTGCCAGCCGTGGGACAGACGAGCCTTTCCCAGCACTGCCCTCCCTTCCCAGCACAGCCCTGCCAGCGCCTGGGCTGTGGCTGGGAACTGCAGGGTTTGTTTGCAGAGCAGCAGCCCCGAGCACTCAGATGGAGCTGCACACTCAGCAGAACCCAAATCTCCCAAAAAAACTGAATAAAGTCCCTGGGTGGAGCGGGCAGGGACCCAGATCCCCTCCTCATGCTTGTCACATGAATGAGCTCTGGGGCCAGGCTCCCCTCTCTGCAGGAAGGGGATTGTGCTGCATTGTGGGCAGGATTAGGCTGTTTCAGGAGGCCAGAAGTGTCTGTGTGTGGGGCTGTGGGGCTGCCTGGCCTCTCACAGTACCACGGGCACCACTGCAGGAGCTGCCTGCCCCACAGACCTGGCAAAATGGGTTCAAGACCCCCACAGGCTTGGGGTGCACTCAGGCACCCCAGGGGAGGCGATGGAAGATGCCCCCAACACCAAGGAAGAGGCAGCAGCAGCTCCCCAGCCCACAACCAGCCAGAGGGGTGCCCCCAAATTCCCTAAGAGAGGGAAAGAAGGCAGGAGGGCAGCTGGGCTCTGCCTGCCTTGCCCTGGATCCCAGCCGCAGGCAGCCCTCAGCAGCTGGCAGCAGTTCCCAGCCGGCAGCTGGAGCACCCGCCTGCTCCTCTGGGAGCCCCCAGACACCCCCCCGGCTGCTGCCGAGCATTTCTGGCCGCCGACCTCTGATGTTTGGGAAAACAAACTGCACGGGAATTAGCTCCCAACTATTTCCTCAATTCTGCCCGCTATGAAGAGAATTTGATTTCGCTGGCCCCGGAGGAAGGAAGGCGGTGTGGCCGGGCCCGCAGAGGAAACCTGGGGAAGAACAGGGGGAGCTGCTCCCCCTGCCCACACCTCCTGGCCCAGGGAAGCACCCACAGCCCCGTGAGTGGCCCGT
This sequence comes from Margarornis squamiger, assembly GCA_035222235.1. Classification (NCBI taxonomy): domain Eukaryota; kingdom Metazoa; phylum Chordata; class Aves; order Passeriformes; family Furnariidae; genus Margarornis; species Margarornis squamiger. Next base: position 2,473,096 of record JAWWTY010000072.1, read on the forward strand.
GGTGCTTCACAGAGGGATCATCCCAGCAGATCCCAGTCTGCTCCAGGGAGGCAGTCTCGTGGGTTGAGCCTGCAGGGCATCCCTGGGACACAGGCTCTCACAGCAGCAGCACCAGGAGCTGCTCTGAGCATCCACTGCCCACTCACTCATCACCACGGGGAGAGCCAGGGCTCCCACCTGACTCACTGAGCCCTGTGCCTAACTTTAGCTCCTGGTTTACGGGTAAGGCAATCTTGAGAGGCTCTGGGAGCCCAGCTCTTGTATTTCTCAGCACTGCAGATACCTTTGTTCACAGAAATAACGTGGCTAAATATAGTCCTGCTGCTCCTGCGAGCTGAGCTGGGAGGAACAGGCACAGGGACAGCCTCTGCCCAGCAGGAAAGGCTAGCCTGGGGCAGAGTCCTTGCCCTGGGGTGGTGCCAGCCCTGCCAAGGCACTGCAAGGACTGTGCTCTGCTGTAATCAGGGCAATTAATAGTTTATAGCCTAATACAGGGCAAGAGTAAGTTTCTCCTCCCGACCCCACACACACCTTCACTTGCACTTTCACACTGTTGAATCCCAGGAGCAGTCCCACAGGAGGTCCTGGAGCCAGGACAGGGCTAGTGCTCAGCTCCAGACAGGGCATGGAGGCCACCCTTAGGAAACTGGGATTTACTACTGAAGTGTCCCAGGCCAGCCACGTCCAAGCAGCAGGAAATTATTTAAACACTTTTTTCCTTAGAAGCAGGGTTGGCTCCCTGCCCTGGCTGTGTGAGCCTTTCCCAGCAGTGCTGGCTACAGCAACACCCATGTCAGCTGCAGTGGTACCACAGCCCAGGAGAGGTGGGGACCAGCATAGCAAGGCTGAGACCATCCCTCACTGCCAAGGACAGATGCTCCTCTCAACAGGTATCACCAGTGCTTGGTGCCATCAGCCATACACCTGGCAGAGGAGCTAAAGCTACATCCCAGCTCCTCCTGCAACCCCCACCTGGATTACTTTTACTTACTGGGAGATCCCTCCACACCACACACTTGTTGCCTGTACCTGCAAGAACTGGGCTGACAGTGGCAGCTCCTCAGGAGTGGGTTATTGTGACACGTCCCCTTCCCTGCAGTCCAGCAGACTCACCAGCTCTGAAAACAGAGTTAACTTGGCTTTACAGTATCACAGCTCAGCACTGTACAACACCCTCTTGTACAAAACAACCTGTTGGCTTTTTAAAGTTACTCTACAATATGAAAATCCAAACCCAGCCTGCTTTCTGTGAGATTTAGACCAAAGCAAGGCCCAGAGTGGCCTCGCAGCCAAGGGAGCACAAGGAAAGCAGCTGCAGTGCAGGGCCTGACCCTGCCAGGGCTCCAGGGACCCCAGGACAGCTGCCTCAGGACCACCTTCACTTAACCCTGTTTGGTTTCACTCCCCACACAGTTGCAGTCCTGCTCAGCTTGGAGGGAGACAGCACAGACAGCAAGAGCATCTGTCCTTTACTCAAACAGGCTTTCAAGTGTGTGTCCACCCCCTCAAAAATCAAGCGAGTTCTCAAGGCTTTTCACAGCTTTCTAAGCCCAGAAAGCCTCCTCCTGCAGCTGAGAAGGTGGGAAAGGAGCATCTCACCCTCTCAGGATGGGTCCAGCTTCCAGAGTGCTGGAGCAGCAAGTGAAGACCCAGGCCCTGCCACAGTCCCACTTACCTCTCCCCAAAACTGACCCTACATCTACATCATCTGGCACACAGAAGTGCGATTCTAAGAAAGAAGTTCACCATTTGATGGGTAAATTGTAAAAAAAAAAAACAAGTTTATTTGAAAAAACTCAGCCTCTTAACATGAATTCTGATCAACATGTACTAGAACTTGAGAGCCATTAACCTGCTCCACGTACATTGAGATATTTTCCAACACTAAAAAATAAAAAATAAATACATACAAATTCTTTCCTCCCCCTTACATGTCCTAGATGTGAGAGGTTCGGCATCCACCGCCAGAAGATCTCAGTTGAACAGAAGCAAGTAAAAGAGGTTTCTCTAACAGGTAAAAGAGCAAAAGCAGAAAGTCTCAGGGATGTACCATCTCCACGTGCCCCACCACTCTGCCCAGGGTCAGGAACCCAAAACACTCATCTGGGTGGGATGCTGTGGTGGAAACCCCATGGAGGGGCTGAGCAGCACAGCCCCGCAGCAGGATCAATGCCAACACCCCAGCCTGGGCCCACCATTTCACATCACCCGGCACTGGGCTGAAAAGAGGCACCATCAGGGCAGAGTGGAGAGGCAGGGGAGACCCCAGTCCTGCCCAAGGAGGGCCCAGGCACACCAGGGCTACCATGGCTCCAGATCAGGTAACGCTGCTCAGCAAGAACCGCAGCCGTCCTTCTTGAACCTGAATATCCCATGAGAGAACAGCTACAAAAACAAGGATTTTAAAGAACTACAGTAGCTAAAGTGTTTTCAAAACATACCTAAAGACCACCTACAGAGCCAGGAGGCACCGAGCATAGGGGTCGAGGAGCATCTTGCCCCGTGCCCAGCTCTCCCCCCCTGCAGAGGGCCTGCAGTAAGAAGCGTGTGAAGCAGTATTCATCCAGGGCTGGCCCTGAAGCCCATCGTGCTCCAACAAATCCAGTATCCTGCTTTTTATGGCTTTTTAACAACAAAACTCCCCAAAACACACACATACACCCCCCCACCCCCCCAGCAGAATACAGAGCTAAAGCACAGTTTAGAGTTAAGGCTCGTCCAGATTCAACTAGATATGGAGACTGTAAGGCACATATTAGTACATTCATGTTACTGTTAAAAAGCCAAGACTATAAAACCCACCCCCCATCCCCTGACACACGAGGATACTGCATGTGTAGGCCTGTCACCTTTGTTGAACACAGATGGAGAGACAATTCAGAGCCCATTTAAAAATGAACACCTGGTTTAAACACTTCTCACAGCTGCCCAGCGCCAGCAGAGCTGTGCCCCGGCCGCCCCGCCAGGGCAGCAGCGCTTCCCAGACACTCCGGGATTGAGACCGGTCCCTCACATGCGGCTCTCCTCCTCTTTGACAGCATCCTCAGAGTTCTTCTGAGCCGAGGGGGTCACGTCGTTTTTTGCCTCTTTCTTCTTCCCAGCCTCGCCAACGTTGGTCTCCTCCTCCTTCCCTTCCTTCTTGGCCTTCTCCGCCTTCTGCTCCTTTGCCACCAGGCGGTAGTTGATGCCCATCCCGATGAAGAGGTAGATCCCAGCGACGATGAGGACGACCCCGCAGGCCCAGTACGTGTACTTGTAGTCACCATACATGTCATTGAGCTTCCCTGGGGGACAGAGAGGGGTCAGCTTAGCAAGAACCCCACGAGCCAGAGGAGCTCTGTGGGTATGTTTCCAAGAGCAGCCCAAACCCATCACCATCAGGTAAGGACCTGTCCCGCATTCCTTCATCCCCTGTTCCCCCACCCCATCCCAGAGGCTCAGCCCCCAGTTCCTCAGCCATCCCTCAGGTGCTGGGGTGGTCTCCTCACCCCTGCCCCAGTGCCTTTGCTCAGGAGGATCTGCCTCTGCTCAGCAAGGCCAGGCAGGACAGCCAGAGTCATGGCACCATTAAGGTTGGAATAGACCTTTAAGATCATCAAGTCCAACCATCAACCCAGCACCACCACAGTGTTCACCACTAAACCATGTCCTCAAGTGAGTTCCCCAGGCACAGCACACCCTACCTAGCATAGGGGGTCCCAGAAGCACAGGGCAGCACTCCACAATGGTCACCAGGCCAACGGCGCTGGAGAACCGCTGCGCTCCCACCAGGTCCATGAGGGTCTCAAACAGGATCGAGCTCAGCCAGCCGAAGGCAAAGCCAAAGAATCCAGCATAAATGCAGAAGCCAGCATAGGTGGTGGACATGGGGGCCAAGAGGTGGCAAACCCCGTTGTAAATCACAGAGATGGCGAAGAAATACTGGACGCGAGGTCTGATCCACTTGGTGTTTGCCACCAGTCCCATGGAAGGTCTGGCCACCATGTCCACAAAGGCCAGGATGGAGAGCAGGAAGGCTGCAGACTCATTAGGGATCTTCTTGCTCTTTGCATAATTGCTGAGGAAGACCAAGGGAGCAAACAGTCCAAAGAACATGATCACATTGCCTGACAGATAGAGCAGAAAGCCCCTGTGTGTGAACAGAGACAAGTCCAAGAACTTGTTGATTGTCTGGAAGAATGAGCTCTTCTCTTTCTTGGCCTTCCCATCGATGAGGTCTGTGCTGGTGTCACCATCATCCTTTTTCCCTGCCTTCCCAGCCTCCTGCTGCACCTCCTTATTGGCCTCCTTCTTGAGCTGATCTGGCTTGGGACCTATGGGCCTCATCAGGGATCCAGCCACACAGCAGTTCAGCAGGAGGCCACCAAGGATGAGGAAGCTGCCACGCCAGCCAAATATGCCAAAGAACATCTGGTTGACAGGCGCCAGGGTGGAGAGGAAGACAGGACTTCCTGCCATGGCCAGCCCATTGGCCAGTGGGCGCCTCTTGAAGAAGTACTTGCCGATCATGGTTAAGGCTGGGTTCAAGTTGAAGGCGAGTCCAAGGCCTGCAAGAGAAATGAGGGGCTCAGGACTCAGACACTGAGCCACAGAAGGGCTGGTGGGACAAACAGAGTTTCAGTTGTGGGGGTTTCATAGCTCTGTTTCCAACTCAGAATCATGGATTCATTAAGGTTGGAAAAGACTTTTAAGATCACTGAGTCCAACCATTAACCCAGCACCACCAGGTCTACCACTAAGCCATGTCCCCAGTGCCCCATCGACATGCTTCCAGGGATGGAGATTCCACCACTGCCCTGGACAGCCTGTCCCAATGCCTGACCACCAAATTCCCAACTGCACAAGCAGCAGTCATCCCCTGCTGCTGCTGGGGAGGACACACCCAGGCAGGGAGAGGGATCAGAACTTAGACAAGCTCACAGACATTCCCTAAGCTGCTCCTATGGGGCAGAGCCATCACTTACCCCCGATGACCCCAACACAGAAGTAGAGCTCCTCCACAGTGTTGCAGAAGGAGGCTGCAATCAGCCCACAGCCTGAGAGGCACCCGCCCGCAATCATGATGGGCCGGCTGCCATACTTGTTCACCAGGATGCTGCTGATGGGACCTGGGGGACAAAGGAAATGCACCCAAGATGAGTTATCTTTGCATGACAGACAGGACACAAACACACAACTACGCTGGAGCTCTGCTGCCAGAGGCTTCCAGCTTTCTCACAGTGATGCTTCACCCAGTGAGGGAATTGGGGTCAAGGGAAAGGGCAGGAGGTTCAGAGGCAGCTGGAGATAAGAGAGTCACAGAACGGTTTGGGTTGGAAGGGATCTTAAAGATCATCTTGTTCCAACTCCCTGCCATGGGCAGGGACACCCTCCACTAGACCAGGTTGCTCCAAGCCCTGTCCAAACTGGCCTTAAACACTTCTAGGAATGGGGCAGCCACAGCTTTCCTGGGCAACCTGTGTACAGGGAAAACTTTCTTCCCAATATCTAATCTAAACCCATCACAAGAGAGTAGGAATTGGTTAGAGCACAGAAAACTTTGACTTCTCTGAGTAAGCTGCCTTCTGTGGGCTGAAACAGGAGCTGCTCAGGCACCAGCTGCCCCCAGAGACAGGGGTTTGGGACAGGGTGAAGCCACTTGCCCCATGCTCTGGGCTCTGCCCTGCCTGCAGCCACCTACCTACCACAGGCTGGGGTTTCAGTAGCAAAGCAACTGCCCATCTTCAACCAGAGGTTTCTTACCAAGACCAGACAAAGTTTTGAGGAAACACCTTCTATGGGCACAAGTGAAGCTCGCAGGAGGAGCAGTACTGCCCCAGGAGAAGGGGTGCTTCTGTTTTCACTGCTACCCATAAGACAAACAGGACCCAATTGCCCTTTTAAGTGCTTCACTATCAGGAGCTTTAATCCAAAGCAAACAGTGATTAGATACTGCCAAGCATGCTCTACAGACACTAAAATGTATTTAAATACACTGAATGAACAACCATTGAATAGTAACAGACTCCGCTTTGCCATTAACAGACAGAGAGGTTGTCAACATGTTATTCACGGATCCTCGGATGCTACTTGACCTTTTTGCCCAGTTTAAACAAAGCCTGGAGAAGGTTACAGAAGCTTTGGAGCTGCAGAGGCTGCCCCCAGCCCCACAGCATCCTGCTTTCTCCACCCAGTGTGGTACCAGCAGTTCCGACCCGACGCCTGTGGAATGGGCCATGGCCTTGGTCTTGTGAGACGGAGGAGCAGCACTCAGGAGGTGCCACATCACCCCAAGTCCCACAGGCTTCCCTGCAGAGAACTCAGCACTTTGCAAAACCTGGACCTTGAACTCAGCAAACGTGATGACCCTGGACAGAGTCTAAAGGCACCCGTGACCCTTCCTCTGGTGAGTCCAGCTGGGAGCAGCAGGATCCAAGGGCAGCCAGCAGGAAACCACCCAGCTGGGCAGTGCCAAGTGCCCTACTGCTCCAGTGCAATTCAGACCCTGTAAAGGGTCTGGGTTCAGGTAGGAAAAAGTGGGGCAGCAGCATGTTCCTGTGCTCCAGCAGCTGGGGAATGAATCACAGGAAATCCTGAATTGGAAAGGATCAACAAGGATCACTGAAGTCCAACTCCTGGCTCTGCACAGGATGACCCCAAAAACCCCACCCTGTGCCTCAGAGTGTTGTCCAAAAGCTCCTTGAGCTCTGTCAGGCTTGGGGCCATGACCACTGCCCTGGGGCGTCTCTTCCCAGTGCCCAACCACCCTCTGGGTGTAAAAAATGCACTTAGGCAAGGCTGGGGTACTTTCAGCATCCCTGGCACCAGCTTATGGGTAAGTGGTTCCAGCAGTTCTTGGAATTTAATGGCAACAGATCAATGGGACCAGGAAAGCCAATGTGGACAAAGGGGGACAGGGAGACAACCACGACCCCAGGGCTGGAGGAGGCAGCTCTCACCCCTGCTGCCAAGCAGCTCCAGCAAGTGCTGCCCTCAGGGCACCCAAGGGAACCAGCTCTGAGCTATTAGGAGAGGAGGAATGGCCCAGATTGGGTCTCATTAAGGCAGTTACACGGTTTACAAGCTTGTTATAACATCAGAGCAGGGAAATGTGCTGGTCTCTTCGCTGGCTGAGCGAGGACAAAGCAGAGCCTGTTCCCCCCAAAGGAAAAGCCTCGTGCTCAGCCGGGAGCTGACGTCAGCTCCTTTGGATGCACAAATGCAACGAGGCTGCAGGCACCTCGCCAGCTGGGGATGGCAGCAGGACAAGCTCCCATTTGCCTCTGAAGTGGCCACAACAGCAGGCTCCCAGTAAGAGTTTCTTTCAGCCCAGCACAAGGCCGTGTTTGCAGGCGGGTACAAGACCCCAGGGTCTTGAAACCAGGAGCGCCCTGCCTGCTCCTCACTCATGAAAGACAAGCATAAAACACACGGCATGGGGATTAAAAGCCTCCAAAAGGCAGTTTCTGAAGGACGGGGAGGGGAGCTGTTTTAGTTTAAGTGGGTTTGCCTTATTCTGCTCATGTCTCCATATTGCCAGTGCACCCTGCCATCCTCAAACAGCACAAGCTGCTCACAACACTGCTCGGCACCAGCAAGGAAGAAAAGGCAGCACGAGGCACAGCTGAGCTGACCAGAAAACGGGGATGGATCCCTAGATAGACCTGCTGTGCACTGAATTAAAAAAAAATAAAATCAATGCTTTATCTAAAAAGAAAATGTCCCAGGAGTGGGGCTCCCATGTGTGGCACAGCAGCTTCCTGGCCTTCAGGAGGGTGCTGGGAGCAGACAGAGCCCACTGTAACAAGGACAAGGGCAGAATTACACAAGTCGTAATTCCCCGGAAAGATTTTACTTACAGCTTTGCAGAGGAGGACAGATTAACCTGGTTTTTGCATTCTGGGGAATAAGGAGAACTTTTAGAGCAACCTCCTTCAAGAAAACTCATTAAGGGAGGTTTTGCTCTCACATAAGGAGAGAATTCCAACTTTTTGCAAAGTTTTGGTTGTTTCACTACAGCCAGGTGGACATCACCAGCCCCAGCAGCTGGTGCAGCATCCTGTGCCGTGATACAGAATCACATGTATTGCTGCCTCCAGCCCACTTACCTCCTGCATACATAACAGCCAGCATGATGGAGGAGATCCAGGAGACTTTGCTACTGGATGCATTGAAGATGATCTCAATCTCTTTGAAGAACACGGTGATGGACTTGGGGAAGGCATAGGAAAACCCAATGGAGATGAAGGCTCCGACGACCACGGCCCACCCCCATCCTCCTTCAGGAGGGGTATATCCCACGGGGCCTCCGACGGGCGGTGGCATCTTGAACCAAGTTGGTGATGACTCAGTTGGGGTTCAAAGATCTGCAAAGGACAAAGTGTTGCCTCAGCTGAACGCAAGACGGCTGCATCCCTGCTCCTGGAAAACAACTGCACAGTTTGAGTCCTGCTCAAAGGGCTGGCACACCACCAGTGCCCCACCACCTCCAGGAGAGCTGATCCGAGGGGTGGGAGCACTTGAAGATCATCAGCACACTGGCCACACCAAAACACATGCTTGGATTGCAGCTGGCCTTTAAGAGCCCTGGTCAGTATGTATTTGTAAGCAACAAATTTAAGATATGACACCCCGACCTACAGTGGAAATGCCATGCAGTGTCTGGGACAGCAGCAGCCATGGGCTCATCTGCATGGGCAAAACTCCACAACATCTCCAGGAATGCAACCCCAGCACCTCAAAATCCCAGGAAGCCCCAGGGCAGCTGGAGCAGGAACAGCACACTCAGGTTACTGAATGCAGACACAGTGAGGGACTTAAGTCCCCACACATGAGCCACAGTACCTCTATTTCTGCTAAAGAGCAGTCGGGTGTCACAGCACACCCACCACCCCTAAAGGTCAGGGGCTGCAGCTAAACTTAGCCTGAGCAGTGAGCAGGGAAGGCTCCCGTATGCTGCCAGAAAGGGGGAGGTGGATCCACATGGAGCAGCCCCAGCACAGCCTGGTTCCCAGGGGACTTGTTCCTGGCAGGGCATCTCCTGACCCAGCTGCATCCAAACCCTCCTCCCCAAAAATGCTATCACAGGTTTCACAAAGCACCCAAGTGTAAAAAACAATTCACCCAAAAAGCTGAAAACCAGAAGAGATTACAAAACAAAATAAAGAAGGAAGTGTCACACAGTCTTGCTGAAGCATGGAATCCCCTCGGAGAGGCCGAGCAGGGAGAAGCTGACTGGGAGCAAGTCAGAGGCTGGCAGGGTCAGGCTGCTCATAAACAGGCCCACGCTGCAGCTGCTGCACAGCTGGATCACACCCTGGAGCCACAGTTCCTCCAAACCAAGGCTGCTCCAGGCAGCACGAGCCATCCCAGGGAGGAACCACAACCAGGGGAGCCGCTCACAAACATGGGGAACAACACGCAAAGCAACAGGAAATCTCTACCAACCCCACAACTCCTGCATGCCCCCAGGGACTTTAGAAGACACTTTCTGATGCACTGTGGCCCTCCCCAGCCTCACAGCCAGAGACACCCTGCCCATGTTAAGCACCACCAGCCAAGGAGCGCACATTGAGCTCCTTCACTAGGGCCCATGCCTTGCTCTGCAGTTCTCTGCTGCTCAGTTCTGCGCTCAAGGAACAAGCCACCTTCGAGCAAGAGAGCCTGTTCCAGAGCTCCCCAGGTCACACCAGGCACAGTGACAACTTCCAAGCGGCGCGGTGCTGGCTCAGAGAGGTGCAGCCTCCTATTTATAGCGCGAATCCGCCCCGGCTCACGGCGATTACCATCTCATCCCCAGTTGTGACATGCCAGCATCTACCTGGTACGCCCCTCGCACGCACCACAGCACTGTGGTGCCTTCCCACTCGCTCCATGTCACTCCTGTGCACATCCAAGGATGGGATCTGGGTGTCCCGGAGCCGTGGGGAGACCCCGCTCCCACCTGGCACCGGAGGCAGTTACCTGATATAGCAGCGGGTTTGCCAGAGCCACCTGACACCTGGCCGTGCTCAGGTGATGCCCCAGAGGACCCACACAGGGTGAGAGGAAGCAAAGCACGAGAGGCTGGATTCCATAAGCCGCTAAGACTGGTTTAGCCCGACCCAGACACCACCTTCTCACTGGCAGGGTATTTTCCTGCATCCTGGCCAGTGTGACACATGACCATCACGAGCAGCTCCGAGCCACCCGCTGCTCCAACAAAGGAATCATTGACAAGACGCTGCCCCTGGCACGTCCACAGCTGAACTATGCCCAGGAGCCAGGGATCTTTTCCTCTGATTTCCTCTCCGCGACTCGCAGGGATGGTTTGACACCGGGATGAGCCCACATCAGGGTCCAGCTGCAGGCAGACCCCAGGGCCAACACACCTGGCACCAGCAGTCAGGGAGGGATGTGCCAGAGGCTCCTGATGCACCCAAGCTCCTGTGAGGCCTCTTGGACACCAGCACAGCCCACCCACCACGAGCACTGGGAATTGCTGAACAGCATCTCCTCACACAAGCTGCATACTGGAGTTTCCACCACCTCTTGCTTTGAGCTTTCATGGCCTTCAATGAACCTCAAAGCCTCATCCAACCACACTGATTTATCTGAAACATTTTTTAAAAGCTGAAACTACCAGGTGCTGGCTATAAAAACTCCCAGCAAGGAACACAATCTACTTGTGAGCACTAATTAAAACTACAGGCAATAAAAGCCATCCAAGGCAAAGGCTGGGGGGTGCTGATGAGGTGTTGGGGATTTTTCCCTTTTGCTCCTGAGACACATACACTGGTTTAATTCTTCCACCATTCCTGAAGAGTTCAACTGCTCTGAAATGACTGTGGCTTGGTTCACCTATTTGTTCTTTCCCTGCAAGGAGCATTCCTCCTCCTGTGGGTGCTGAGGTGGCATCTCTCTGTAAAATAAAAAGCCTCTGGCAGGTTAGACATGATCTCTCTTGCATTGCTGAGGCTCAATGAAAAACCTTCAGCTGAACAAGGTTTTGAGACCATGAAGCAAGATTCCCAAAGCCTGATGCCAGAGGGTTTACACGAGTTCTACATGCCACAACACTTTTCCCTGACTCATTGAAAATCCTTATTAAGAAAAACTAGTTTTAGAAAGCTCAATCTCAACCACATTAAGGTTTCTTGCCGATTTCCTCCTTGCCCCCACACAGAAGTAGTTTCAAACAAGTCAGGGGGGGAAAAAGTAAAGTACATGGAAGGTGGGCAGCCTAATTGGAAAGATTCCTCCCCTTTGCAAAAAGAAAAAAAAAATAAAAAAACCCCACTGGGAACATAGTTATGACATTTCCAGTTCTGTTTTGGAAGAGCTGCAACGTGTAAGACGTGTTTGGAAATCAAATTCACAGCTGCCAGGCAGCCAGCTACAGTTTGCCCTATTAGGAAATAAAATAACCATATTTGCAGTAATTAAGACTGATGAGACCAAGTAATGACTGTGAGTATCACATCTGCTCCCTGTAAAAGTCCTGACTAATCCACAGGAATGGGTAGCCTACAGCCACTCTCCTCTGCACGGTGATAGTGAGAGCAGGAATGGAGGCAACGAGGACGGTATCACCTCGAAACAGATCCCACAGGAGACTAAAGCCCTTCCATCTCCTGGGTCCCACGCACAAGGGCTGTTATCCCTTCTCCAAAGGGGCCTGGAACAGGATGATTTCAAGACTTTTTAGTTACATAATGCAGCAAATTGCTGCGCTTTTCAAAGCCCAGATTGGCAGGACTCCAGCGTAGAAAGACAGAGGCTCACATTTATAAAGCGCTGCAAATGCCGCAAAGTATTTCTGGGGCAAAGCCTTTATGAAAGTGGCCTCGCACCACTCCTTTTTGGGGTCAGAGGAAGAGGGACGTCCCCCACCCACGCAGGGGCTGTGCCTGGGCACAACAAACCTCTGCCTCTGCTGGCAAATCCCTCCAGCTCAAGGCTTTCTCACTCTGGGCATACACAACAGCAGATGCTGGTGAGTGTAAGCTCACAAAGCCTTTCTCATGCTCAGAGGGCCCAGGAACTGGAGCAGGACAGGCAAGAGAGCCCCAGCTCCTGCCCCCACAGAGCAGGACAGGCAAGAGAGCCCCAGCTCCTGCCCCC
>JAWWTY010000072.1:2490737-2512452 GCA_035222235.1 Margarornis squamiger
GTGGGAGGGCGGGGGTCCCGGCAGAGAGGGGCCCTCCAGGGGTCGGGGGGTCCAGGGGTGTGGGGACTCCCGAGGGGCGAGCGGGTCCAGGGGTGGGGGGTCCTGGGAGTGACGGGCTCCAGGGGGCCGAGGGATCCAAGGCTGGGGTGTCCTGGGGGCGAGTGGACCCCGGGGTGGGGGGTCCCGGCAGTGAGGATCTCTCCCGACGTGCGAGGAGTCCAGGGGAGACGGGGGGCTGTCCAGGGGTGGGGGGTCCCGGGGGCGAGTGGGTCCAAGGGTGGGGGGTCCCGGGGGCGAGGAACTCCGGGGCCCGAGGGACCCAGGGGTGGGGGGGCCTGTCCAGGGGTGGGGGGCTGTCCAGGGGTGGGGGGTCCCGGCAGTGAGGAGGCCAGGTTTGGGGGGGGCTGTCCAGGGCTGGGGGGGTCCCGCAGCTGGGGGGTGTCCCTACCCGCGGTGTCCCGCCGTGCCCGCCTGTGCCCGGTGCCGCCACGTGTTGCGGGCCCTACCTGCGGGTGCCGCCACCGCCGCCGAGTGCCGCTGCCCCCGCCCCCGCCGCCTTAAGCACGGAGGGGCCGCGGGGGCGGAGCGGGCCGGGCCGGGCCGGGCCCCGCCGAGCGCCGCCCCCCGCACCGCCCGCACCGCACGCACCGCGCCACGTGCGGCCCGGCCCGACCCCCGCCCGGCCCGTGAGCCCCGGCACGTCCCGCACCGCCCGGGCCCTACACCGCACACAGACCGCACCGCCCGGGCCCTACACGGGCACACGTCCCGCACCGCCCGGGCCCTACACGGGCACACGGGGGTCGCCTTGGGGCCGCTGCTCGGGGGGCTCGCCCGGGCCTGGAGGGGCTGCCAGGGATGCTGGGTGTGCTCCAGGGGTCCTGGCCCCACCACAGAGGGTTCTGGATGCAATTCCAGGGGTCCTGGCCCCAATCCTGGGGGTCCTGGCTTCAATTCCAGGGGTCCTGGCTCCAGTTCCAGGGGTCCTGGCTCCAATTGCAGGGGTCCTGGCCCCAATCCTGTTGGTTCTGACCCCACTACAGAGGGTCCTGGCCCCATTACAGAGGGTCCTGGCTGCACTTCCAGGGATCCTTACTGCACTTCCAGGGGTCCTGACTGCACTTCCAGGGGTCCTGACTGCACTTCCAGGAGTTCTGGCTCCAGTTCCAGGGGTCCTGGCTCCAATTGCAGGAGTTCTGGCCCCACTCCTGGGGGTCCTGGCTCCAATTCCAGGGGTCCTGGCACCACTACTGGGGGTCCTGGCTGCAATTCCAGGGGTTCTGGCTGCAATTCCGGGGTTCCTGACTGCAATTCCAGGGAGTCCTGTCTGCAATTCTGGGAGGTCCTGGCTGCAATTCCAGGGAGTCCTGGCTCCAATTCCAGGGGTTCTGGCTCCAATTCCAGGGGTTCTGGCCCCACTGTTGGGGGTCTTGTCCCTGTTTACAGAGGTCCTGTCCCCATTTCTTGAGTCCTGGCCCCACTACAGTGGGTCCTGGCTCCAATTCCAGGGGGCCCTGGCTCTAATTCCAGGGGTTCTGGCCCCATTCCTTGAGTCCTGACCCCACTACTGGAGGTTTTAGCCCTGCTTTTGGGGTCCTGGCCCTGCTCACAGAGGTCCTGGCCCCATTTCTTGAGTCCTGGCCCTACTTTCAGGGATCCTGGCTCCATTCCTTGAATCTTGGCCCCACTACAGGGGGTCTTGGCCTTGCTTTTGGGATCCCAACCCTGCTCCTGGGGGTTTCTGGCCCCACTACAGGGGATCCTGACCCTGCTCCTGGGGGTCCTGGCCCTGTTCACAGAGGTCTTGCCCCACTCCTGTGGGTTCCTGCCCCACTACAGGGGTTCTTGGCCCTGCTTTTGGGGTCATGGCACTGCTCCTGGGGGGTCCTGGCCCTGCTCACAGAGGTCCTGTCCCTGCTCTGTGAATCCTGGCCCCATTCCTGGGGTACCTGGTCCCACTCTCGGCAGTGCTGGCTCCACTCTTGGGGCTCCTGGCCCCAATTCTGGGGTGCCTGGCCCTGATCCGGTGGGTTCCTGGCACTGTTCTGGGGGGCCCTGGACTCCCACTCAGGGTGCAGAACACTGCAGAGTGTCTGTGTTCAAACCCACCAGCATTTAAAAATCCATTAAAATTAAAATCCATCGCCTGACGGCAAGTTAACCACAACATTTCCGATTGTTGCTGGCCGTGCTGGCAGCTGCGCTCCCATGAAAGCAAGGATGTGCTTCTGGGGGAGGACGTTCCTGGTGGATCACAATCTCTTCAGCCAGTGCCAAGCTGCCATGTACCCCAGGATGTGGACAAGCTGGATGTCCTAGTCATTCCCTTCAAAATTTGGCTTTGTGGGATAAAACAGGCCTGGGCTCTGCATGTCCAACCCCTCTGTGTGCAGAAGAGGCCCTTGCTGGAAGCGTGTGCCCATCCCAAGCAGAATTCCTCACCCTCTGGATGCAAACCAGCCCTTAGCAGCCAGTGTTCTTCCCTCCCTAAATCCTGCACAAAGGGATTGTTACCTGGGAATGGTTTTCTCCAGCTGCTCTCTCCCGCAGCCTAATGACGCTAATTGTCTTCTGGGTCGCAAACCTAATGTTCTAATTTGTTTTAGAGCCGAAAGGAGCGTGGTGTAGTGGTGTAGTTCAACTGGGAGCCGAGGAAGGGAAAGAAGGGGATAAGCAATGACACTCCACAGATCCACAGATGGAGATGGAGCTGCTTTGGGGAGATGTGAGAGCTTCCATATCAAAGGAACCGCTGCTCCTCCATCGCAGCGGTCACGGGTGTGCTCCGAGCATGTCGAGGCACTGAATGCACCAGGTGCGCTCGATAAAACACCAGCGACTGCAACCAACAACTTCACCCACTTCTGAGGAGAGACACCACAACCCCAAGCACGAGTGGGTGGGTGGGTGGGTGGGAGGTTCCCTTGATCCCTCTGTTTCTGTGTGACTGAGCAGGGAGAGGCCTGTGCTTTGTTTTCCGTAGACAACAAGATAAATAATAATTCAAAGGGGCAATTTTGGATGAAACTCAACGTGCCACTTGGCTCTGCTGTTCTTTAAGATCCTATCTAGGCTTGAGTGCTCTGCTCTGCTGGGGCCGGGCGGTGGGAAGTGCTGCAGGGGATCCCAGCCGGGACATGGGCTTCCAGTTTCCTTTGAGGAGACTGGGATGAATGAAGCCAGAGAGCGTGTCCTTCCCCTGGCATGATGTACAGTGCCCCAGGCACGTCTGGGTTTTAGAGCAATGCACCAAACGAGGGGCCAGGGATGGCAGAGCTCAGGTGAGCAGGGAGCTGCCAGAGCAGTGATGGGCTGGGCAGGAGAGTGAGAAGCCACAGGACAGCATTGCTGCTCCTGTTCCTGCTGCTCCTGCTTCTCTGTCTTATAGAATGTGGAAAGGAGCCTTTCCTGCTCTGTGCTGCTGCATTTTTTTCTCCTTTAAAAGACGGATTTAATATTAATCCCATTAGGAATCTTTTTCTTGTGAAGAAAACAGGATATTGTTTCAGGATATTGGGCAACAAAGCTGTCCTTGAAAAGCAACGCTAAGCAGCCTTGCAGTCCTGCTTCTGACTGCATTTGTTGTGGACACTAATCAAGTTCAACATCCGGGACAGCCAAATCATTTCAATCCCAGAGTGCAAGAGAGGCCTCGGCAGAGCAATTCAAGTTCAGGTTTTCTGTGCTCTCTTGTAAATACTAAGGACCTCTAGTAATCTCAAAACATAATCACTAGCTCTGATTTCTCTTGGAATTAATGTCTCTAACAGGTGTAAAAGTCTAGCCCTCATCTGTCATGTACACACATGTCCTGCTTGATAAGAGAAGTAACAACATGAGTCCAAATCCAGGAATTATTGGAAATCTCTTGGGAAAATCTGCTCTATTGAGATATCCATCCTAGTTTCCTGACTAGGCTTTGGGAAAAGGTTTTCTGAACTTTTGGATTCACATTTCACTGCAGCTGAGCTTCCAAGCTCTGAGTTTACCCATCATAGCAACCCCTTGACAATGGATGGGGAAGAGAAGGCGTCGGAGTGCTGTCCTCAGGGAATACACAGGTTCTCTTCTGTTGGATGATGTAGGCACGACATTGTTCAGGGGTGTGTCGATGTAACTGCCTCTGTCATTGTTTAGAAAATAATCTGCCTGCCAAGATGCCCAAAATGGCCACTAATGCCATAGAAAACGTTTGTGATTGTGGTCGGTTTTATGCTCATTTAGGTCAACACTGCTTCTCACCTGTCTGGGCTCCTGTGTCAGGCTCACACACATGTCCCCTGGGGACACAGACCACCCCTTAGCAAGGTTGTGTCCCCCCAAAGTGCTCCCAAGTCCCTTGGATCCTTGTGGCCTGTATCTACCAGCATGAAGAGCCCAATATGTGTTAGCCTGTGGCAGTGGAGATAATTCCTTGTCAAAATCAGCTGTAGCAGCTCAGTGTGGCCAGTGAGTGCTGACACAGACAGTGATTTAGGCCATGAGATGATGTGAGACCAGCAGAAAGAGGACAATCTTGCACAGCCTTTCCCAGCAGCCCTCACTGAAGGGGACTGTCACCTCCCCATGAGCCCTCACGGAAGGGAAGTGAAAGTGGGGAGGACGGCGTGGGGTGGTGGCAGTCAGAGGCACATGGCAGCAGGTCATCTGGTTTCACTGTTCCAGTTGGGAAGAGGGTGACTGTGCGCTGTGGAGAGCTTTGCTTGCTGCATTTGCTTTGGCCTGGCTTTGCTGCATCCTGCCTAGGAAAGGGAAGGCTGTGCTGTGCCGTGTGCTGGCTCCAGGCACATCCCAGCAGCTGCTGTGCCTGCTCTTCTCTGCCAGGAGAAGCATCCTGTCCTTGGAGAGCTTGTCTAGAGGTGAGGGATCCTTGACACATGGAGACCACATGGCAAATGCTAAGTGATGTCACACATTGCTGTGGTCCTCCCTGGTCCCTTGCACTGTGCCTTTTCCTCCTTCTCTGGGGTGAGATCTCTCTGGCTCCATTCCATGGGCCCCTCAAGCTGCAGCCTGCCACCAGCACATCACCTTTTGCCAAGGAGCTTATCTGGCACAAGAAACAGTGTCTCTATTCCTCCTCCCTCTCCATCCCCGGAGCCAGAGGAAAGTGATGCTGTTTGATGTCCTTTCCAATGCTAATTCAACACTCTGAGGACTCACTCATGAGGGTCCCTGCTCGCTCTTCAAGGAGTGTGGGGGCTGCTGTCCTTCTCTGCAGATTGCCATCCCATATGTTCCCAACGTGGTGACTCGTTCTTTCCATGCTCTCCTTCCTCATTTCCCTAGTGCTGGCTGCCTGACAAGCATGTTTTGGCAGTGCCTGTCCTCCACTCAAGCAGGCAACTCATCCTGTAGGGTCTGTAGCTGGCGGGGAAGGGGTTGGTGTCTCCTCTGGCACGAGGCGCTCAGTCCTCTGCTTGGGGGGCGAATCCCACCCCAGGGAGCAACAGCCCACAGGAACAGGGCATCACCACGTGCTGGAGGGGGCATAGAGGTGATGCTGGTGGATGAATACCCATCTACATCCCAGCCACACTACTGTCCTCCTGGCGCTGGGGTCACCCGAACCAGTCTGACCAGCGTGAGATCCTGTTCTGCTACATACACCAGCTGCTGGGGTCATCTTTCTCCCAAAGCTTTCTGGCAGAGCTGGGGACCCCTGAGGCAAGAGGCAGGGGGACCGGGTGAGGCCAAGGGAGGGGATGTACCTCTCACTGTGTCCAGCTCTCCCATGGGATCACTGCTGTCCCAGAACATGCTGTTTTAATGACTGTATTCCTGTTCTTGGGGTGGGGAGGAAAAGGTGGGGGCTCTGCAAATAATTTAACCATATCCTGCACCAAATAACTTCAAATGTCAATAACACTGCCTCACCTGCATTTCACTCTCCCTTGTATCCCTGTCCAGAGAGCCTGCTTCCTCCTGGTTTCAGCCTGCCTTGTGTGATCCCTGGCTGTCAGAGCCTAGTGGCATTCCTGACCATGTCTCTTGACCTCCGAACAGGCTGCAGCACCTGTCCCTCTCCACGGGACTACACATCTTTAGGATCTGATGGGTTTGGTGACTGGGCTGCTTCTGAGAGGGTGGCACCCTCAGTGAGCTCAGGGTAGCATCACCATGGGGATGAGCTGGAGATCCGGGCTGTGCTCCAGCTCTGGTCCTGCTTTGAAGCATCTCTAGCAGCTGTTTACTTGGGATGTTGCACAAAACCCAGCTTCTCGCTGTAGTACTTGACATTTGGGGCTCTGCAGCATCTTAGAGGAGCTTGAGGCATGCTGAGAGGTCTGAGGAGGAAGGGAAAGGACTGCAGGCAACCTGAGAGCCAAGGGGATTGCCCAGCTGGCCCTGACACCTGTGGAGGTGCCTCTCAGTGCCCACGTGCACTGCTCCCACCACAGTCACACAGCACTGCCCACCTGCACTATTCCTGCTGCCTCCAGTGACCAACACCCTCAGTGCTCCCAGTTTGGGGCAATCACTGGGGACACCCACTCGGTGCTTCAGGACATGGATGTGTGGAGTACAGGGATCTACAGACCAGGGCTGCACCAGTCACAGAGGAGGAGGAGGCTGAAACAGAGGGTGAGCACTGGCCAGGGCAAGTGCTATGGACTTGGGCATGAATCACCTGCTACGGCCTCAGTCACCATCGGGCCAATCCTGCTGATAAAAGGGGCTGAGCACTCACACCCCACAGCACACAAAGGATGCCTTGCCTAGGTGCTCCCCTCCCAAACCACAGCGTTGGGTGGCCACCAAGAAGTGGCCAGGGATGGCCACTGAGACGTCACAGCCCTGTGAGTCCCCGGGGAGGCAGCGAGCACCGAGCCAAGTGCCTGCTGAGAACAGACAAAACACAACCCCCAGTATTTGTCCTGAAACCTGCCCAGAATCACTTTGGCCTCCGTGAGTCTGGAGGATTATTTTCCTTAGGTATTTTTAAACTGGAGCCTGGCAAGTACCAAAGGGCTGGGATTTCCTGGCTTGAGCACTCAGGTCATGGACAGCATGGAGCCTGCTCCTGCCACTCCACCTGGGAGCTCTGTCTGCCAGTGGAGCTGCACAGGGGTGGCCAAGTTGGCAAGCACTTGGGAAAGAAGCCACTGATGGAGCAGGCCATGAGGGTCACCTCAAGGCGATTTGTGCAGCCCCCTGGGGCTGAGCACCCATCCATCCTGGAGGGAGGCACCAAGCCCTCTGCCAGGCCAGCACCAGTGCAGATCCCTGTGCCACAGAGCCTGGGATGCTCCACATCTGGGACGCTGCCAGGGAGGGAAAGCAGAAGCTGCAGGGAGGAAGGCAGGGACATGCTCCCATTGTCCTGCATCGGTAATGGGGGTGCAGAGCCCTCGTGTGAGCTCCTGGTGGTTCAGCCTGGGTATCTGAGCAGGAGCACCTCTGCAGTCACGTTAGCGTCTGTGGAGGGAACATGGCCCTGCTCATGGGGCCGTGAGGTGGCAAGAGGGACAATAGTCTGTGTGTCTGTCCCCTGGCATCCCTGCCCAGGTGCCTCTGCCACTCCTGCCCAAAGGGATGGCCCAGCATGGGACCGTCCAGCCCTAC
Organism: Margarornis squamiger; assembly: GCA_035222235.1. Taxonomy (NCBI): domain Eukaryota; kingdom Metazoa; phylum Chordata; class Aves; order Passeriformes; family Furnariidae; genus Margarornis; species Margarornis squamiger. The sequence continues at coordinate 2,498,304 of JAWWTY010000072.1, forward strand.
TCTCCCTCTCTGTGCTGGCTCAATCCCTTAATATTCCCCCAAAATAACCCCTTGAAGCCTATCAGTGAAGAGAAGGGAGAGACAGGCAGTACCTGTGGCACGCTGTGCCAACAACACCCCAGACAGTGCAGCTGCCTGTCCCTTCCCTGCAGACATCACTTCCCTGGCCACATTCCCATCTCTGCACAGGGAGAGGTGCCCCAGGGCACTGCCCTGCTCTGAGATCACAGGGCATGAGCGAGAGCAGAGCCCAGCTCAGAGGAGCCAGAAGGGGTTCAAACACCCAGCCCCAGCCCATCAGGCTGCATGGAGGTGCCATGGATAACAGGAAAGCAAATGCTGGCAGTTTCTCCATGGCTGAACTGGCTGCTATTTCCATCTTCCCCTTGCTGGTAGTGCCTGGCAGCAGGATGGCCACGATGTGCTCCCATCCCACACTGTGAGCACACAACCTATTGTGTGCACGTGTGAATACATGTTTGTGCTGCCTGTTCCAAAGCCCCACTTGCTTCGTTCCCAAAGAGCCAGGACTGACAATGTCAGGAAAGCCTCTGTCCCCCTGGCTTTGTTCAGCTGTGCTTGTTGGGAGGAAAGATCCCCGGAGAGGAGCTCGCAGCCACTCCATGCCCTGACACAGGTTTGCTGCTGACAGGGAGCAGCCCCCAGTTATGGGCAGGGAGGACACCCTGCTCCCTCCCAGCACCCAGCCCAGCCTCATTGCCAGCCCTGGGTAGGAGGGAGCAGGGAGCAGTGCCCGTGGCTGGCAGTGGGGCCCCAAGCACTGGCTGGAGCCCATCCCAAAGGCTTGTTTGGAGCCGGCTTCTTCTGAAGTGGGTCAGGTGCCTTCCCTGCACAAACACAGACCTAAGTCTGGCACCACCAAAGTACACTGACAGCTGGAGGCAGCCCTGGCCCCAGGACAGGCTTTGGGGGACTTTGCCTTTTGCTGCCACGGAGGCTGGGATTTCATGCCCTGCCGGCAGCAAGGCTCGGGGTGGGATGCAGGTGGCTTGTCCCTGGGAAACTGCTGCTGCTGCTCCTTCAGGGACCTGTTTACTGCCACATTCACCACTCAGCAGCACCTGCCACCCACTCCATCCTGTTAGGATGCTCTGCCCTCTCTGCCCACTACGCACGTCATCACAGAACCATAGAAATATTTGGGTTGGAAGGGACCTTAGAGATCATTTCATTGCAACCCCTGACCATGGGCAGGGATGCCACCACTAGATCAGGCCTCACTCCTCTCTCTCTGAAACAGTGCTGTCCGTAGTGGTAAGCAACAAGAAGGTTGTTTTGGGAGAGAAAACCCATTTACAGACCCCAAATCCTGCCTTCCAAGTCCACCCTAAAGTGGACAAGATTTGTGTAAACACTGTGAAGTGTCCATCAGAACTACCTCTTGAGGGCAAATTCAGTCCTGCCTCATTCACATGCTGTTTGTGTTGGTTTTGCACACACTCAGGTGGCTGAGCTCTACAGGCAGGAGGAATTGCATAAAGCAATGTAATGAGTCTTATGTGCAAGCCAGAACTGCTTCCTCACCTGGGCAGGTGCCCTGTGAGCTGACTTTTGACCCACCCTGGCGGCACAACCACCCACGGCTCGACTGCTACACGGGCACAGGGACTCCAAAAACCCTCCACAGAAAATCCTTGCAACAACCCCAGTAACAAATCCCAGATCTTCCATAATCAGAGAACAGGGTTAACTGTGCCTAATAAGCTGCTCATTCCGAATTGCCATCCCCGCTCTAATAATAGCTGATAAGCCAGTCTTTTGTGGGACAACAAACATTTCTGTTATTCCCCAAGCCCTGCTTGGGGATAAATAAAGCCAGCCCTTGTTTTAAAGCAGGAGGTCATGCTTCATCTTAGGATAAAGGCGCTGCTACCCTCTCCTTGGTTTATAGGCTTAAAGGAACAAAATGCATTGAGTGACACAGAAAGTCGGAGGAAATTAGAAAATTAGAGCAGGAGCAGCTAAAGACAAGTCAGACACAGTGGCATTGAGCTCCCTGAGCTTGTGTGTTTAGCAGATAATTTGTTATCATCCCAGTTCAAAGTTAACCTGCTGGAAGGCTGCTGTGGGAGATTTGGCTGATCTGCAGTGTTTCAGATTTCCATGTTTCAGCTGGGCGCAAACAAACCGAAAAACACTCTAGAAGCTTGTTTTTGATTAAACCTGCTTCTGCCGGGTACAAATACTTATTTTCTGGGTGGAAGTTCATTAGGGCACAAACACCAAACATGATTAATCTCCGGGAACACACGGAGTGTGTGCCCAGTGCTGTGGTTCGGGCGGTGGCAGCTCTTGATGATACCCTTTCTTCACTTTCCCATTCCGAGTCGGAGGAAGGAGGGAGGAGGAGGAGGAGGAGGATGGAGTTTCCCACCACGCTTTGGCTTGGGGGATGCAGGCACCAGTCTTGGTGGGCTGGGGTCCCACGCCCCTGCACCAACCACCCTCTGCTCTCAGCATCACCCCAAGCCCCCGTTTGGCTCTGGATGCCCCAGCATGAGGACAGTCTCCATCAGCTCCATGTCACCGGGGCAGTGTCAGGAAGCTGCGGTCGGGGTTGTGGTTGTTTGTCTGCCCCAGCTCATCTGCTATTCTTGCACACCTCTGTGGGGGAGCAAGCTGTGTTTTCATTGCCTCGGAGGGCTTCGCCTCTGCTTTGCCTTGGAAAAGCAGCCAACTGCAGGGAGGGGGAGGTTTGTGGTCAGGGCTCGCAGGAGGTGCTTGTCACGGGGCCAGCATCAGCCACAGACCCCGCTCCCAGCTCTCCTGCAGCACCCCAGCCCCACCAGCCCCCTGTGCCTTGCAGGATGCCCTGACCACACTCCCCTGGGTTGCCCAGGGCTCAGGTCTCCCAGGATGGAGAATTTCCCTCTCTGGGCCTGAGTTCTGCCAAAACCAGCCCAGCACTGGTGTTGGGTTCCAGGCTGTGTGGCCACCTCTTCCCTCTGCCCACTGGGTGAGACCCCAGCCCTGGTGCCACCAGGAATGGCCACACTGCCACCTGCCAGTGCTCCTTGTGCACCCGGGGGCTCAGTGCTCTGCCTCAAAGCCTGGGCACCATGTCCCAGCCTCTTGTGGTCCCAGTTGGCACCAGCCACTCTTGACTGGCTGACCCCTCCTCTGCCATCTGGTCTCAGATCAAGCCCCAGCAAATGGACATCCCGGGCAGGTCCTCATGTGTCACCAGCCATGGGCACAACAGGGCTGCGCCTGCACGTGGCTGTGTAATGCCATAACGAGATTACCCTGTGACATGATGGCTGTGAAATAATCCACAGTATCATTCAGTAAATCCCAGGATCCAATTACCCTCCCACATGACACCCCTTCCCAGGCATGGGGAGGCCAGGGGGCTGCAGCCCAGCGCCCTGCCCCTCCAGCAGCCTCCCACCCTCCTCCTCCGCTCCCCCCGCATTTCTGTGCCTCGGTGTCATTTAAGATTACCAAAGTTTGTGTTTCCCTGCGGGAGCCCCGACTCTCCGCCAGGCTCTGCTGTGTTTTCTCGCCTGGCTTTTGGCTCCCCAGCACCGTGCTGACCCCCCTGCCCAGCCAGCCTCAGCTCCCTCTCCACCCTGGCAGCACCTGCCCCAGCCGAGCAGCTACCGGAGAGGGTCAGGGGGATCCCCAGGACGCAGAAATGCTGAGCCTTGTACCCGCAGAGCCCTGCCACCCTCCCACTGCTGTCTGCCAACACTTTTATCTCCAGGGCCCTTTCCTGGCCCTGGCAGCTGCTCCCCACAGCCTTTGGGCACAGGTAGCGTGGCAGCGGTGCCAGGGCACGCACGGTGCCCGCGGCCGGTCCGGCGCACTGCGCTGCCGGCACTGCTGGCCCTGGCAGGTGTTCAGACACCGGCGCTGCTGCCAAGCCAGGCAGGGAGTGTGGCCAGCTGCAAATTTCGGCTTCGTGTTTTTGGAGCCTCTGAATCGCTGGCCGCCCGCCAGGGTTGTTATTTGTCAGCCTGAGTATTCCTTTTCCCAAGTGAATTTCAAGCTGGCGAGAGGAGCTGGGCAGAGGGAACCTGGAGAGGGGGGACTTGGTATCTTCAGAGTGGGGCCGAGGGCAGGGTGCTGTGGAGTGCTCTGCTTTGCCCAAGAGACCCCCCAGGACAGTGGGCAGAGCCTTCACACCAGAGAACCTTTTGTTTCACATCCCTTATGAGGGAATACAGCTGAAACTGCCACTCCCAGGGCAGAATCCATGGATAAACCCCTCTGGAGCAGAGTCTGCACCTCTGCACATCCCTAGTGCTGCACGGGCCTCGGTGAGGTGGCAGAGGCTGTGACCCCAGGCATGGATCCATGGGGTGAGCAGGGGGTTTGTAACACCAGTTGCTGCCTGAAAATCCCCCAAATCCCACCTGAGGCAGGGCTGAGGCCATGCCAAGGCTGGGATCTGTGTCCCAGCTGGATGCTGGAGCCCACACACTGTGGCCCTGCTCTCAGGTCCCACACTGCCCATCCACCCTTTGGCAAAGGGGGATGCTCTGAGATGCAGCTCCTTGCTGGGACAGTTTGCATTGCTGAGTCCAGGGGTGCAGGCAGCTCCCTGGGAAAAGCACCTGGTTCTGCATCCAGCAGAGCCCACAAGGGTCTCACAGTCTCCAGGGTGGCCCTGGGTGCCAGCAGGAGCCACCACAGTGCCTGTGACCTGCCAGGGGTGGGCAGCAGCCCCAGCTTCCAAAGCTGTGAGAGCAGAGTCAGGAAACAAAACAAAACAGGGGCAATTTTGCAGGGGAAGAAATTGCTTTTCCACCTTGGAAACCCGAGCCTCAGACCCATTGGTGTCCAGAGAAGGGAAACAAAGGCTTTGGAAGGGAAGGGCCAGGCAGCTGCCTGGGAGGGCAGGGAGCTGTGGGGCAGGGATGTGACTCTGGCTGGAGGCAAGTGCCAGCAACAGGGATCCTGCTGGGCTCTGGCAGGGGCAGGGCACAGGGGACCAGAGCATGTCCTGTCATTCCCCCTGCATTGCCCAGCTCCCTGCCACCTTCCCTGCCATTGTTCAGCAGCCCCGGGGGTGAAGCATGGCATGGAGAGAGGCTGCCCTTCCTCCCTGCCTGCCCTTCTGCTCAGGACATGTGCCACCAGCATCTCAGGGACAAGGGGCTGGGGCACCCTCTGCTCCTCCCTGCCCTGACAATCCCACCACTGCAGGGAACAGCAGCTGGCTCATCCCAGGACAGGGTGACAGCAACCAGCACCTCCCCAGGAGCCAGTCCCTGGCCAGAAACAGGGCCAGCATTTGGTCCCACACAGCCAAGGACGCCCAGAGCAGTCAGAGGGGCTCTGGCGCTCCCCTGGTGCCCCATGGGCCTCTCTGTTTAGATGGATAAATCCTCCGTGATCCCATCTGCAGGCAAAGCCATTTCGGTCACGTTGCCTCATTCCCCTGACATTAATGTGGTGGGTTTTGCAAGGGACATTTCCACTGAGCTGCCCGAGTGTCTTTCCTGTGGCTCAACAGTGGCCACAGCAGCCACATCAGACCTCTCTGCCCAGGGCAATCCCAACCCACCCGACTGCAAATTGAAGGGCTGCTCCTGCTGATGGAGTGGGAAGGGCATCAGTGCCCAGCACAAGGTGCCCTGCAGCAGTGCTGGAGGGGTGGTCCAGAGCCCTGGAGATCCCTCCCTGTGCAGGGACCCTGGTGGCACTGAGCACAGAGCTGGCAGCTCGTAGCCCAGGCAGCCTGGCAGGCTTGGGCAAGGGGGGCACGTGGGAGCCCCCAATGCTGCGAGTCCCACACGAGCCTGAGAGATTAATGACCTTTTTGCAGTGTTTGCTTTAGGCAGAGGCTCGTGCTCCAGGCTCTGCTCAGATAACGGGCTGGTATGAGAATGAGCTCCCCTGGTGAGGTGCAATTTGGAGAACTTGAATGGGGGCTCCAAAAACCGGTTGCGAAGAAAGAGATTAAGATCAGTATTTGTACTTTTCTATTTCTTTTTCCTTCCTAGCGGAGCAAAAATATTCCTGTTTATTGCTATAAACCCTTGGGGGCTGTGTGGTAAACTCCCAGCGGGAATTACTGTCTCAGGAGATCAGAGATCCCGAGAACATCCCCTTTCCAAATTTACACTTACTGTTAGCTCTAATCAGCCTTGTTTATCTCTCCCTGCGGTGGTATTTGGGCAACTAGCTCAGGTCAAACACGGGGCAGTTCCCTTATTGTTACCAGATATCCCAAATCTCCCTCCAGGCCACCCTGAATCCCTCACTTGTGGACACCTTCCTCATGCCTTCTCCCATAGCCTGGCTCTAGGATCCTGCCTGTCAGGGCCCAGTGAGCAAACAGCAGCTCCTGCTCCAAGGGAGCTGCTGGGAAAAGAGAAGAAGAGGAGGAGATCCCATAATCCCAACCACAGCACATCCCTCAGCCTCCCCAAGCGCTCAGCTGCGACGCCTGGGCGCTCACACCCTCCCTGCTCTATATTCTCCCTAAGAAAATAAAGCATCACTGTCCTATTAATTATGTGAGTTCTGGAGCAATATTTTTCCCAGAGTCACCTACTGGTTCACATATTCGTTTTCCAGGCAGCTTAGTCAGTAGCCTGGCAACAGGGTGACCTTATGCTCTGCTCAGCTTTGAGCGTTTTATTAGCCACACTGGACTCTCTCCACTGCTCCATATTGCTGAGCCCCTCATTAGTACAATTAATAAGCTGCTTCTGTCAATTCAATCAAATGCCAGGCTCGACAGCAGGAGAAAGCTTTGGCAGATCAAGTAGGGGAGATTCTGGGTAGCACTGGGAAATTGTAGGAAACCTTTCATCTCCCCCAAGGAGCCGAACAAGAATGGAATTGTGGGATTGGGATTCTCTCAGGTCATGTTTATTTATCGCCGGCTCGTTAGTATAATAAATCAGGTCCCCTGTCACTTTGAATGAAGTCATAGGTTTGCTGGAAGGAACTTGGCAGAACACCTTGATATTATTAGTGATGGTGTGGACAAAGCCCCATGAAAGGCGATGCCCTGGCTGGGGCACACGGGCACCCTCACACGCACCCGCTCGGCCCCACCGCGGTCATCCCAGGGGACCGGGATGGCCTCGGGACACTCCACGCAGCGTGTCCCAGGTACCTGAGGGACCACAGGATGGGCTGCTTCTCCCCCTTCCTGTGCCTGTGTACTGGGAGACATCCCCATCCCGGCCCCGCTCTCCCCCGTGCCCACGCGTGTCACCAGAGCAGAGCACCGTGGGTGACATCCTGCGCCCGCAGTCACGTGGATGGGGCACATGTGACAGCACTTTGCCTTTCACACCTCTCCGTGTCCTGCCAGACTTTGCTCTGGCTCTGACGTCAGTGTGCTCTTTGGATCCCACGCTGGCTCCCGGGGCTCCTGCTGCAGCGGTGCCCAGAGGTGCTGGGACAGCACACGGCTCTGGGGCACAGGGGTGGCAGCAGAAGGCCTGGAGCTCCCAGGACTGCAGCTCCTGAGCCTCATCCCTGTGTCCTCTGAGCAGCACCTGCCAGCAGCAAAGCACCAGGAGGAGGTGGCTTTGCAGAGATTTGGTCATGGCATCTCGCCCCGAACTGGGCACCCAGGTCTGCCCGAGATGCTGCAGAGCTCACAGCCTCTTTCTGCCTGGATGCAGCACTTTTCCACCACAGGGTGGATCCACTCCCATCGCTGGGAGAGTTGTGGCTGGTTCCATAGTCTGAGTGCCCCAAATAAAACAACGTCAGACATGTATGTCCCAAAAACGTTCCTCAAACAAATTCCCCTGGAAATCCTTTGATCTGGTCTGATGGTGAAAATGTAAATGTGAATAAGGTCAGGTTCTTTAAGAGATTGATTTCCATTTAGTTTAAATATAGCTTAAAGGTTATAAAACAGTTTTTCACAGCATTAGGTTTCCATGCTGGGATAAATATTAAATGTTTTGCTCATAGACCCACTGTCACTGTGGGTTGATTCTGTTGTCTCTGAGCTGGACCTGCACCACCCTTGGAAAGCAGGGATTCCCGACTCAGCTGTGTGCTGCTGGAGCATTCCCCATCCCATCCCATCCCATTCCCATGCCCATCCCATCCCATCCCCATCCCCAGGCCATAACAGCCTGGGAAGCACCCGGGGCCATGCTCCTGCTCATTAGCTCTCCTGACTCCAGCTGACCTATAAATGCTGGAGGAAACAAAACAAACTGCTGGGAGGGAGAGGAAGGGCTGTAGGTGTTGGCCACATGTCAGCAGAGCCAGGATGAAGATGCTATTGTGTTGCAATGATTTCCCTGGTAAAAACAGGCTTGGATATCTCCTCACTGTTCCTGGGAAGCACTTGATGACCGGGAGGGTGTGGATTGGGGGCAGCCCGAGGGCTGCGGGGGGGTTTGGGGGGCTTTGCTGTTACTTCATGATGACGCTGTGAATGTGACCCTGAGCAGACACGACTGCAAACCCACAGCTCTGCCTTTCCTGCACGGCAGCAGCACTGGATGAGGCACTGGAGCCCAGCTCCAGCTCACATGAAGAGGTGCAGGGACACAAGCACAGCAGCTGCTCTGGGGTGGTGGTCCAGTGGCCCCCAAACCCACAGCCCTGGGGCCAGGGAGGAGGTGGAGGCAGTGGGGTGTCTCCATGTGTGCTGCCAGCCCTCGGCTGCTTCTCTTTGGACTTTGCCGCCCCTTTGAAGGGCAACATCCAAAGTCCTGTCCTGGTTTGTTGTCAGAATGGATGTGGGAAGGTCGGTGTCCCGCTCTGACCTTTGGGTTGACCCTCTGGAGTGAGTGTGAGGCAGATTGCTGCATCCCAGGGGTGCTCGGGGGAGCCGGCAGTGCCACCAGTGCTGGCACTCGCCACTTGCTCCCAGCCAAGCACAGTGCCCTGGATATGGGGGCCGTGGGCACACAGCCAGGATCACACCCTTGCAAACACCCTGGGAATGGGCTTGAGGAGATGGGGACACTCCACTGAGCCCCAGTCAGAGCCCAGCCAGGCCCCAGCCTCTGGACCAGCCTCACATCCTCAAGCACCCCTATGCTGCCAGGAGGGGCTGCGGGCGATGGAGTCCTCCATGCAGTGCCAGTTGTCTCCAAGGCTTCTCAGGCAAATCACTTCCATCTTTTTTTCAAAGTCTGGCCTAAACCACCACCTGAGCATCCCATGGATCCCCAGTCACTGCCCTTGCTCAGCATGGTACATGGAAGGCTGTCTGGGGACACAATGCTGTCCCCCTCCTGCTCCGCAGGGGAACCTCCTGCATCCGCCACCCCTGGACAGCCAGAAAATGCCCCCTCCCTCCTTATCTTTCCTTTAGCAGCAGGGGTCTTGGCATCTCCTTAGCCCCTGTTTCCTCTCCCAGCTCCTGTTGACACGCTGGTGGCCGTGGGAGAACAATGGGGCCAAGGGCAGCCCAGAGACACCCTGTCCCTTCCTCTGGCTGCCCGCTCCCCTTCCTGGGCACAGCTGGGCACCCAGACCCCAGGGCACGGCTGATGAGGGGGCACCACTGGGGCAAAGCCAGGGCAGGGTGACCCCTCAGGGGTCTGCAACTCAGTCTGGTGCTGCCCCATCCCAGCACCACACTGCTGGGCATCCCACAGCGTGAGGCCACCCTGCACTGCCCGGATGCTGGTGGAGATGTCCCCCCTCAGGGGAATGACACAGAGATACCTCTGTGCTGGTGGGAGATGGGAGAACAGGGCTGAGAGAGTGACAGGGACAGGCAGAAAAGTGGCTGGTCAGGCACTGGGGGGAGAGAGGGGGTTTTATTGTGAGTTACTGGCCAGGCTGACACCCCCTTCCTTCCAGCAGAGTCGTTGGCACAGAGGATGATATTAAATTAAGAGCTCGTTTCAGCCCGTGCTTGTCAAGGCCGGCAGGTTTACAAACCTCCCTGAAATTCCAGCCTGGGAGGTGCAGGGAGGTGAAATCGCCCTTATCTGCGGGGAGTGCTGGTCCAGCAGAGCCTTGCCCTCCCCGAGGAGCGCCTGGACGGCCGGAGGTGCGGCAGATACTGTCCAGCCAAGGTCACAGTCCCGTCACCGACACTCCCCAGGGCGGTGAGGAGGCAGCAAACCTGTGGGGCTGGGAATCCGGCACCTCCTGCCATCCCCTGCCCCGCATCCCTCGGCATCCCCTGCCCCGCATCCCTCGGCATCCCGGAGCTGGCGGGGCTGGCTCAGCATCCCAAGGACCACCCGGGCTCCTCCGCCGACCCTCGTGTGCCATCCAGTGGCCAAAGCCCGGCTCCAGCACCAGGCTGAGCCTTTCCCACGCTGCAGCTCAGCGCTGGGAAGGAGGGAATAATGCCGGGCTGGAGTCTGGGAAGCGTCTCCCCAGGGAGGACCCTCTGCAGAGGCAGCAGGCAGCAAAGGGATGCGCTGATTCTCCACTGCCACCCGGCCAGGGAGGCTTGCCCAGGCCAGGGGGACTGCTGGCAGATGCTGCAGTGGGATGCCAGGTTTCCCTCGGGATGTTCGGGAGAGCAGCCCAGGGGCTGGGAGAGGAGAGTGGCCCAAGGGGGAGCAGCAGAGCTGGGCAGCAGCAGAGCCTCCTGGCCCTGCCATGGGGACCTGGGATGGGGAGGAGGGAGACTCCTCATCTCAGGGACAGGGAGACATGTAAGTTCTTCCCTGGTAATACCCTGGCCACTCCACCCCTCTTGTCCCAGCCAGGGACAGGACAGGGATCGAGTGCCTGCCCCATGCTGAGCCACACTGGCACTGGAAGTAATTCCAGCAGGATCATTTCTGCTGGAACCCCCGGGTGTGCAACTGTCTCCTGCTCTTCAAGGGCTTGTGCCCCACAGCACGGTCAGCAGGGCTGGGATTTGGGGTACCTGGCGGGAAGCCCAGGCAATCCTGGGCACACAGGAGGTGCCCTGCACACAGCACCAGCCCTATATGTGCAGATAGCTCCCAGAGGTAGGATGAGAGCCCAGGGTTTCACTCCTAAATGGGTGCTGTGGGCAACTGCACAGATGCCAGGAGCTGGGACTGGCAGAGGGAGCAGGAGGGAGGAGGAAGGAGAGCTTTAAGGAACTTGGCTGGGAAGGCAGGGCCCCCAGCACTGGCAGTTGCAGTTCCATGAATCACAGCAGGCTCCTTTCTGCTCCGAGACATTAGGAGCAGCTCAACAATTAAGGCTGGCTTCTATTAATATGCAAATTTATGCTGCCATGGCAATACTCTTATAAATGCAAATTGCAGTGGGAACTATTGTTGGAGAGACCTGTGCTGGGCCCTGGACTTTGTCTGAGCAGATGCTCCTAATTGAGCTGGCCCAGCCCGTGGCCCTGGGCGGCTGGGGACAGCACTGCCAGTGGCCACCCTGATGCAGGGAGTGGGTCCCCAACTGGCAGCATCCCTGTCCCTGCTCAGATCTCAAGCCGGTTTGCACAGACCAGAGAACCAGAGAATATCCTGAGATGGAGGGGACCCAAAAGGATTATCCAGTCCAGCTCCTGGCACTGCACAGACACCCCAACAATCCCACCCTGTCCCACTGTCCAAACCCTCCTGGAGCTCTGGCAGCTTTGGGGCTCTGCCCACTGCCCTGGGAGCCTGGTCAGTGCCCACCACCCTCTGGGGGAAGAATTTCCCTGCTATCCAACCTGACACAGCTCCAGCCCTTCCCTGGGTCCTGTCCCTGCTCACACAGAGCAGAGATCGGAGCTGCCCCTCTGAGGAAACTGCAGACCCCGATGAGTCTCATCCTCTGCAGGCTGAACAGATGCCCTGAGCTGCTTCTTGTATGGCCCCTCCAGCCCCTGCACCATCTTCACAGCCCTGTTTTGGACACTCTTACAGCCTGACATTGCTGCCAACACCCCAGCAGCAACAGGCAGTGCTGCTCAGCCTCGCTGCTCCGTGGGAACCCCCTTCCACCTGCCCCCGGCACCCCCACGGCCGGGGCCAGGACCACGAGGTGGCAGTGCCTGAACAGCAAGGACGGTGCCAGGGGCTCCCAGCTGTCTGTCTGTCTGTCCCACCACCTCCCTCCTGTGAGGGGACAGCTCCCCAGCAGCCCAGGGACGGGGTGACACTTTGGCGACAACACCTGGGCGGTGGGGACACAGAATCACAGGGTGGGTCAGGCTGGGAGGGACCACAGCAAGGCATCTCCTCCCACCTCCCTGCTCGCCCAGGGCCACCCCAGAGCACAGGGTGGTGCCCAGACTGGGATATCCCCAGTGAGGGACACTCCACACCCTCTCTGGGCAGCCTGTTCAGTGTAGGGTCACTGCACAGGGAAGTTCTTCTTCTTCGAGTCCAAGTGGAAGTTTCAGAGCATCAGTTCAGCCCGTTCCTCCTGTCCCATCGCTGGGCACCCTCGAGCAGAGCCCGGTCCATCCCTGTCCCCTCCCTGGGGACACCGATGGACTTTGACACGACAAGGACAGCTGTGGTTGCTATGGGGAATGTTGCCTAAAATCAAGGAAATAGACTCTCGAGACAGTTCTAGTACAGGGAAAGTGGAGAGCAGCTCCTTAATGGAAGCTTGCTGGTGCACAGAGTATATAGATGTGTGCATAGCGTAGGGTCTTACAAATTTATAATGCTACTCAATTATCATATCTAATGGGTGCATCCTTCCTCAGGTGGAGCACCTCCAAGGGTTCTGGGCCTTCTCCCTTGTTTTGCCTTGTTATTCTGGTCCGGGTGCGTGTCCTTCCTGGTTCTTGTCCTATGAAAAGACAGCTAAACAAAATTCAGGCATGTGAGAACCTGCTAGGGAACTGTTAGCTGCTGCCTCGAGCGTGAGAAACGATGCAGCAACCTACAGGCATCTAAGACATCGAATAAAAAATGAAGCTAAAATAATAAATAAAAAGGTGCCAACACACAAACTCATGGCAAGATTTGGGAAGGGCTTTCCCCACGCTTGTTGCAAGCACGAAACACCTAAAATATTAAAGCCTACAAATGTATAAAAATCTTAAGTTATCGTTTCCCCTTTGAGACCGGGATGCGTGTAAGGAATGGGCGTGGCCGATGGGGGCGTGGCCTAAAGATGGCCACGCCCCCAGCAGTCAATCTCGTGGCCATGCCCCTCGCTATGCACTAGTGAATGAGGCGTGGCTTACATCTGCCACGCCCCCTTGGCCACGCCCCACACCCCACCAGACTTATATGTGGATATAGTAAGTGGGCGTGGTTTCCCATGGCCACGCCCCATTATGCTTGTATATGAGTAGGCGTGGTTTGCCGTGGCCACGCCCCCTTCTGGGCAGGCCCCTCCTCCTCCTCCACAAAAATACGGTGGTAGCGGGGAGTGGGTGTGGTTTACTTGTGGCCACGCCCCCTCCTGGCCACACCCCCGTCCCAATTATGGGCTGGTAACCCTAACGGTCGTGGTTTCTGGCGGCCACGCCCCCTGGCCACCGCCTCCATTATGTGCTGGCATAGCGAGTGGGCGTGGTTCCCCATGGCCACGCCCACTTTCGGACCCGCCCCGCCTAATTATGCGCTGGCAACATGAGTGGGCGTGGTTTCCCTAATGGACACGCCCCTTGGCCAACCCCCCACAACACAATTACAGGCTGATAATGGAAGTGGGCGTGGTTTCCTCTGACCACGCCCCCTATGGCACCGCCCCTCAGACCACCCCCTGCAGTGTGGGCGTGGCCAGCCAGAAGCACCGCCCCTCTCGGCCTGCGCGGAGCGGGCGGTGCGGGCGGCGGGGCCGGGCCGGGCCGGGCCGGGCGATGCCGGGAGCGGGGCCGGCCGTGCGGGTCGCCCGCGGGGCGCCTCCGCCGGCCCCGCCGCTGCCGCCGCTTGTGGTGCCGCTGCTCCTGCTCGTGCTGGCGGCGGCGGGCGCGGCCGCCGAGCCCTGCGCCGCGCCCTGCTCCTGCCGCCGCGGCCTGCTGGACTGCAGCCGGCACCGCCTGCCCGGCGCGCCGGGCCCGCGCAGGATCCCGCGGCTGCCCGCAGGCACCACGGGGCTGTGAGTGAGGGCGAAGGGGGCCGGAGGGCACGGGGGTGGGAGAGGGGGTGGGCCCGGGGCCGGTGAGGGGGCTGAGGGAGCTGGGGGGGGCTCAGCCTGGGGAAAAGGAGGCTGAGGGGGCACCTTCTGGCTCTGCAACTCCCTGATGGATCCAGGGAGGGATTGGGCTCTGGTCCCAGGGACCAGGGACAGGGGAGGGGCAGGTGGGACATGAGGGGGAATTTCCTCAGGGAAAGGGTGGTCA
>JAWWTY010000072.1:2512552-2541622 GCA_035222235.1 Margarornis squamiger
TTCTCCAGGTGAACACCCCCAGCTCTCCCAGCCTGGCTCCAGAGCAGAGGGGCTCCAGCCCTTGGGACATCTCTGTGACCTCCTCTGGACTCTCTCCAGCAGCTCCATGTCCTTCTGATATTGGACCCAGAGCTGGAGGCAGCTCTGCAGGTGGGGTCTCACCTGAGTGGGGCAGAATCCCCCCTCCCCTGCTGCCCAGACTGTGGGATCCAATACATGTCTGATCTGGGCTGCAGACACACATTCCTGGGTCATGTTGAGCTTCTCATCCCCCCACACCCCCAAGTCCTTCTCCTCAGGGCTGCTCTCCATCCATTCTGTGTCTGTCTCTGTTGTGGCTTTCAGGATTTTGGCACATGAAGTGTGGGTGACGTTTTCTCTTCACTAGGACTGTTCTGGCAGTTCTCAATCTAAATGAGCTATAATGCTTACCAGCTGTTTAAAATGAATCAAAACCTATTTTTTCCTCACATGATTGGGTCCCTGATATGCTCTTCTCTTCGTTCTGTGATGTCACTTCACCTGGCTTTGAGGAGTAAAAATTCTTCTTTTTCCTAACTCTTTCAAACTACTTGCAGGCGAAGCTTCCATTGTGTGAGGGGTTGGTTTTCTTTTAGCTTTTTGTTTTTAATAAGGCCAGGAGAGCACTTTTGGAACTTATTTTCATGATGGAAGCGTTCAGGCATCTGTAACTTCATTTTTCCTGTGAAGATGTATGTTTTGTGGAATACTTGGCAGGTGATGAAAAGGGTAGGGGAAGTCTAGGAGTTAGGAAATATTTTTTTATATGTCTGCATCTTAACATGGAATTCTTTAGAACAAGGAATTCCAGCCCTGTTTGAAGGGTGGTTGTGTGAAGGGGGAGAGGGAAGCACGATGCTGGTGGTCACTGTGGTGGTAAGTGTGTTTATATATCCTGGTAACTAGAGAGACCATGAATAAAAGTAGATTAGGGATCACTTAATTAGTTCAGCAAGTTCCATTCACAGTAGGTTTTTTGGGTGAGCTCAGATGACCCCCTGCACTGACACCTGTACCAGCACAGTGCCCCAGCTCAGCTGGGCTCAATTAGGGGCATTCTCCAGCAGCCATAATCACTTTGGGGTGTGTGTTCTGTTTTATTTACTCAGGAGATGAAAACCACTTCAGTTCAAAATGAATGTTTAGATGTTATATGCAATACCAGATGAATCTCTGAAATACAAATTGTCCTTGTTTGTTCTGTGTCTTGCACAGCATGGGCCTCCCAGTTGCAGTGCAAGGGCTGCTAAAAATGATGGTGGATTCTTCCATTTTGGCTTTTCCATTGCATCTGGGTCTGCAGGATAACAGGAATCTTAGCTGTGTGATTGAATGAGCTCTAAACACAGAAAATCAGCCAGTGTATTTAGCCATCAGTCGGTCTATTTGATAAAGAAAAGCATCAGCAACAGAAACTAAACAGAAATAATGCCAGAACTGGTTTAAATATGAGTTATACCCAACTTCCTGAAAGAGGCCTTACTGCAGTGAGGACTTTGTTGTAGTCCAAATTTGACTAATAATAGAAAAACACTTCTCTGGGCTTTCTACATTAAAATCTTAATTTCTAACTTGGTAATTAGACAGCAGGCCCTTTTAGGAGGTCCCCATCACACAGGCCCCATGGCTCTCAGTGTTTAGGAGGCATTTGGACAGTATCCTGAATAATGTGCTTTAACTTTTGGTCAGCCCTGAAGTGGTCAGGCAGCTGGACTAGAGGATTGTTGTAGATCACCTCCAGCTGAAATATTATATTCTTCCTAAAAGCCTTAGAAAAATGGAGTTTCAGTTTTCTTTCTGTATTAATTGGGCCCTTGGTGTGTTGGGAGTCAAGCACAGGCTCAAAGCTATTGCAGGGACAGAGAAGTGTGTGGGTGCTGTGGCTGCCCCAGCCTGGGTGTCAGTGGGAATAGTTTTAAATACTCTCAATTATATTTCAATATTCTTTTTAACAGGGCTGTGGTAGTTTTGGTTGTAAAGGCTGATTTTTGTCTCCTGTGTCAGCATCGCTGCTGCCTGCCTGATAAACTGACTGTAATAAATATGTATTGTGGGAGGTTGCACAAAGCATACATGGTTTGGTCTTTTTTTAAAAAAATTTCTCTTATCCCAGGGGCTAAATAACTTTTCTCTCTGTTCTCTAGGGATTTAAGTCATAATCATTTATTATCAGCCAACTGGAGCATTGATTTGTCTGTCCATACGCTGCAAGAAGTGTAAGTTGGTTTTTAGGAGGATAAATCTAAAGATACCCTACCTAATTCTAGTTAGAACATTTCATTGCATGTAGAGATACCTGGTCTGACTTGCAGGAAAAATTCAGTACAAGTTAATTAAAAATGGATGTTCTGGATGTTGGCAGCTCATTTTATGTATAAAACTGCTCCTTTTTCATGAAAGATTAAGAGACCAATGTTTTTAAAGAGAAGTGAGACATATTTGTTTTGGCTGTAGCTGATTTTAAATGAAAGAGAAGTAACAGTATCCATGCAAATGGGAAAAATTAGCATGTTTTACTGTTAAATTGTTCAAATTGTTAGTATTTAAGGTTTTAGGGCTCTTTTTTATCAACTATGAAGTATTATTAATATAATAAACTCATTAAATGCATTGTGATATGAATTATTTCTACTGTGTACAGAAGGGTTTTTCTTCCCTTTGAAGTGCCAGTAATTTTTTTTCTCCTCTTTTTAAGGAAAATGAATTACAATGAGCTGAGTGAAATTCCATATTTTGGAGAAACAACTTCCAATATAACTCTCCTCTCACTGTAAGTAATAGCTCCTCTGCCTTTTTCTTGTTTAACAAATGGGAGAATCATGTTAGAGTTCTGCCATCAAATTGTAGGAAAACATCTTCTTTTGTCTTGAAATACTGCTCATCTACAGGGCTCTAGGGAATATGTGAGCGTTCTTTAAAGAAATACAAATCACTTAGACAATCAAGTCACCCTAAATTACCAATAAAATGCAGTCAACCAAGACAGGCAGCTTTGAAGGGGAGGGATTCAGTGTGGGAATGACAGTTCCCACAAGGAGCAGCCCAGCTACAGGCCTCAGAATTTGAATCTATTCATATGTCAAGGTGGCAAATAGCTCTTGGATTTGCAGTATTGCTTTAGGAATTCACCCTTTTGGAAGCATGTGGTGCATGTGGCACCCAGGAGGCTGCCTGATGTTGATGCACAGGATCCTGGAACTCTTTTCAGCAAGTAGAAGGGGTGGCATGTTTTGATAATCATATTTGTTGCTGGGTTTTTTCAGGGTGCACAATACCATCCCAGAAATAAATGCTGAGCAACTCCAGGTCTACCTTTCACTGGAAAATCTAGATCTTAGTTCTAATCTTATCTCAGAAATTAAAGCCTCTTCTTTTCCACGGATGCAACTGAAGTACCTGTAAGTACGAGTGATCAGTTGTGTCTGAGGTGTTTGTGCCATTGTGTTCTTAAAATTCCATGTTCTGAAAGGTCTTTTTTCCCCTTCCTTTCTTAGGAATCTGAGTAACAACAGGATAACTACTCTAGAAGCAGGTTGCCTTGATAACTTATCTAGCTCACTGATGGTGGTGAAGCTGAACAGAAATAGGATTAGTGTGATTCCACCAAAGATCTTCAAATTGCCTCACGTGCAGTTTCTGTAAGTAACACTCTTGAAAGCATAAATCCAGCATTTACAGCTGGCTTGGTCATCTCAGCATGTCCTCCACTTTCACAAAGTGCTGCTAGTTGAAAGGTGTCTTAATATTTGAATGTCATCTTTCTAAAGGGAGCTGAAAAGGAACCGGATTAAAACAGTGGAAAGTCTTACATTCCAAGGACTGGAGTCCTTAAAATCCTTGAAAATGCAGCGCAATGGGATTAGCAGACTAATGGATGGAGCATTCTTTGGCCTGGGTAATATAGAGGAACTGTGAGTATGCCTAGTTGTGGAATTTCTTTAAGGGTGCCTGGCTCTGGAGGGTGTGTTCTGTGTGGCTTCCTGTACATCAAGGCTGTGCTGAGGTATTGGTGGAATCACATGAAAAGAGTACTTTTGCATTATCTTTATGTCATGTCTGGTTACTTCAGAGGTGGAAAGAGACGTTTCCCCATCCCTGAAGTGTCCAAGGCCAGATTGGATGGGGCTTGGAGCAACCTTGTCTAGTGGAAGGTGTCCCTGCCCTGGCAGAGGGTTGGAACTGGATGAGCTTTAAGGTCCTTTCCAACCTGACCCATTCTGTGATTCAATGATATTGGTGTTCTTCCCAGCCTCTTCCCACCTGGTGATCAAGAATGTTTGACTCTGGAGTTGCCTTTTTTGCTGGTTTTCATTTGCAGTCCCCATAAAACGAGGCTGTTCTTTGCTCTGTGACTTTGACAGCAAACACCAGGGTGTGCCATGCACTGGTAGCAAAAAGCTTTTTAAAAAAGAAATTCTTCTTGAAAACAGATTGCAGTTTTGTTTCTGCCACTGCATCCCTGCAGCTGGTGTTGAGTTACTCAGTTCTTCATGTACTTTAATTCATTCTTTTGATTTCAGTGGAATGTGGATATAATTTTGCACTTTGTGTTGTCTAAGGCCTCATGTTAGTAAACAATTGTGAGATCCACAAGGTGAACGTTTATAAATAGATATTTCATTGATTATCTACTTGACAAATGCTTTTCCCTCTAATTCCTTAGAGAACTGGAACATAATAACTTAACAGAAGTAAACAAGGGCTGGCTGTATGGGCTGAGGACATTGCAACAGCTCTATGTTAGCCAGAATGCCATCACCAGGATCAGCCCAGATGCGTGGGAATTCTGCCAAAGACTTGCTGAGCTGTAAGTCCTGGGCTGCTTTTCATTAGGGATTTTGGAATGTTGCAATAACAGATTGGCAAGAATTAATTACCCAAGGAAGCACTCCATTTCCTTGTCAGGCCCATGATAATGCTGTGTATTTTACTTATAAGTGTTCTGTTAGAGAAACTAATCAGAACACAATAGTTAATCAAGTCAGATAGCATCTTCATAATTAATCCCCCCCACTTGCCTTTAAAGTGTGTGTTCAATGTTTCCAGGGACTTGTCATACAACCAGCTCACTCGCCTCAAGGAGTCTGCCTTTGTGGGACTTGGCTTGCTGGAGAAGCTAAACCTGGGTGACAATCACATTAGTCACATTGCTGATGGTGTCTTCAGAGGTCTGACAAATCTTCAAACCTTGTAAGTACAGAAAACTTCTCACTGAAATGTCAATGTGAGCTTTTGGAAGCAGAGACAAGGGATATTGATTGCACTGTGGAAGCCTGAGCTCACTGTGGGTCTGTCCTGCCTGCAGGTGTGGCAGGGCTTGGTAATCTTTTGGTTTGCCAAGATAACAGGATTCCAGCCCAGCCAAAACAAACCAACCACTCAGCTTTAGTGGTGGTGAGAAACAGTGACTTGGTGACCTTGAGTGGCCAGATGTGTCCTACTGGTTCTGAGAGGTGTGGATAAATGCCACTGGTGGAGCAAATAGCCTGGAGCTCTTTATTCCAGAGGGTAATATAGAGGAAGGGTTAGTTAGGGTTGGAACCTCAGAAGCCAAGTGGGAAAGCCTTTTGTGCTGCAGAAGGTGTGGGTTAGGCCACCCTGCCTGTGTGCTGAAGTCACAGACTAGCAGGAGGTCTCAGGTTCCTCTTGCTGTCACAGGCTCAGCTCTGCACTTGCCAGGACCTTTGGCAGCAGCTGCAGCTGTTGGATGTTTCTGAAAAGCCCCAATCCTGTCCCAAGTAGATCTGAACAGTTGTAATTATCCTAAACAATGGTACTTGAGGAAGGAGTGAAAGTTTACAACCCCTCTGTCACTTCATTAAATAAATGCTTAAATAAGCAAACTCGCCAGAGAGATTTATGTAAGCAGTCATATTCTGTTAACCTTAATGCAACCTTTTAATGAAATAATTAAACCTAATTTCTTAGGTTTAGAGTAGCATGAAAAAGAACAAGAGCAGATTAATTAGTAGGTTTTGCTGGGCTCTCAGGGGCGTCAACAGCCGAGGGCCTGGCCCTTTCCTTTGGGGCTGGAATGTGCAGCATGGAGGGCAGTGGTGATTAACAAGGCTCCAAGCATTCGTGCCCAGCCAGCCATGAGGAGCCAGCTCCTCTGCTCACACAATGAGGGGCTTTTTTTTTAGGGCTGCTCACTCATTTTGCTAAGTGGTCTGAGTAGTGGAGTGTAAAAATACTTCAAACAACAAGAGACCCCGTGTGGCTGCGGGATTAGTTCCATTGTTGGTTGTGTGCTGGTCGTTTCAGTGCTAAGGCTGATGTAAATATTGCTGTGTGTTCAGCTCCTGCCACTCTGCTGTGCTGAAGAATAAACTGTAAAATTGATACTAACCACAAGGTATTAAAGGTGTATCTAAAAACAGCACTGAAGTTTTAAGTCTTACCCCATTATTTATTCTGTAATAATGTGAGAGTAGCTTGGCATTTACATTCTCCAGCGTTCACTGTCTAACATTCTGAAGCAGACCTTGAGATAATTCTAGAAGCAAGTTTTAAATCACAAGAATTAGCAGCATGGAAAGAAATCTGGCATATTATTCATTTTTCAATCACAAGAATTAACAGCGTGGAAAGAAATCTGGCATATTATTCATCTAGTCACTCCCATTGTATCACATCCATGTCAAGTACTTTAGCCTGAGTAGTTTTTAAAGAGGAAAATACTTAATGTGAGCAAGTTTCAAGGCCATATTTGTTTGGACCTTGTGATGCATGAAACATGGAATTCCTTTTATTTTTGGCCCAAGATCTAAAGTGTGTATGTATTAATTGTGGAAGTGACTGCTGCCTGGTGTTGGGAACAAGACTCCCATATTTCAAAGAACAAGAAGCATAGAATGTATTACCACTTGATGGTGTTCTGGAGGTTGATCCCAGTCTCCTCCAGGCTGATGTTCTACACAATTTACAGTCTCGCCCAAGGGATGCTTCATTTTTCCACCATCAGCACGCAGAAGGAGGTGTTTATATGAGGGTTGTATGAAGTTGCCTGTGTATGTAGCTAGTTTTGTGTCAGTTAACTCATTTGGAAGCTCCATCAAGCTGTTGCATAGAATATCTGGTAAAACACAGCAGAGGTTATTCTTTATTAGTGTGCTTTCCTTTAAACACACTCCTGTCTGCAGGGACTTCTGTGCCTGGTGGTGTCAAAACATGCTCTTGGCTCAATCCATGCCATTCAGGCTAAAAACGAGAGTGAATTTCTTTCTTCTTCTCTCTAAAAAGCATTTAATCCTCTCCAAACCATATTGCTCTATTGCTTTTGCTGTTTAGACCTCTCCTCTCCATCAGGGGCTGAAGTGCTGTGCAGAGGTCAATCAGCAATCCCATTAGCTGATAACGGGATTTGTGAGCAGAATATCAACTTCCTTCTGAAAATCCACCACTGTGTGCCTGGCAGCCCCACACTGTAACCTGTGTGTAATCTCTTAATATGCTAATGCTGTTATAAGCCTGTTACTGGGCAAGATTAATGCTGCTGCTATATTGCTTAATTTCCTTACATGAACCAACTTGCTCCAGGAGCCTCTCCCAGCTCCTGGCAAATGCTCCATCACATGACAAGTGCTGGTCAGACTGGGGCTTTCCTTAAATACCACATCAAGAAGTTGTACTGCAGAATTTGTTTGTGGTTCTGGCTGCAGCACTGATCAGGAACAGCTTTCCCTTGCACCTCTCAAGTGGGATATTCATCTCCTGACAAGCTTAGCTTTTGTAAAAGGTTTGAGATCTGCCAGGTGATGCTGTGCCAGAGCACTGTACCTGGCCCATACAGCACTAATCTCTTCCCCAGCTCACCATGATGATGTTCCAAGGCTTCCTTCTAAGAAAAAGAAGCTTAATTTCAGGCTTTTCCAAGGCTTCTTTCTAAGAAAGCTCTTCTCCTGCAGGGACTTGCGGAACAACGAGATCTCCTGGGCCATAGAAGATGCAAATGAAGCATTTGTGGGACTCAGCAGGCTGGATAAACTGTATGTATTACAAAGCATGGGAATGGCAGCATTTCCCAGGCATGCAGAAGGGAGGGAGGGCAAAATAAGAAGGAATTGTAAATCAGTGACAAGGCAGAAAACCTTTTTAATGGAAGATGTTGGTTGTTTCCATTTGTGTGCCACAACCTCCTGATATAAGCTTGGGTTCCATGTTCAGGAACACTGGGTTGCAGCACCAATTTCAAGAAATTAAGCATAAGTGCTTGACTTGATTGATTATTGAACAGCTCTTTCCCTCTGTGTGGTGATTATCACCTTTTGTCCTTCTTTAGTTTGGGTAAAAGTTACCGCTTTTCAATAAAACCAACCCAAAAGACAAAGTGTTTTTGAGCAAATGTAAAACCCCGTTGAATTAACAACTTCTCAGCACTCAGGCTGTGATTTCTCACCCAGTGCCATGTGCTTTTTAGGAAGATACAGACATGGCTTATTACAAACAGCCTGGTGTGAGGGTGCAGTCCAGGAGCTCATGTGATGGGGCAGGTTGGTATTAGGAAGTTCTTGCTCCACTCCCAAGTTCTGCTTATCACTGTTTCATTTTCCTGACTTAAATTATCTTCTGACACATCTCTAACCCACATCTCTTAAGTTAAGAATAGAAAAGAAAGCCTGGTCGTGGGAAAATGAGTTGAGCCTTTAAGCTAAAAAAAAAAAGACTATTTGGTTTTTTATCTCAGCTAGAATTAGAAAAAATGTACTCAAACATCACAGGGATGTCCTTTAGGTCTGGTTTTTGAACTCATATTGACATTCAGACTGGGATCTGGGGTTTTGTTTTTCAGAATCTTGCAAGGAAACCAGATAAAGTCAATTACCAAAAAAGCATTCTCTGGTCTTGAAGGGCTTGAACATCTGTAAGTACTTTACTTTGTAGAACTTTATTATTATTTGTCAACTTCAGTCTTGTATTCTCTGTCAGTTTTTCAAGAATTTAACTTGAAGGCACCATATGAAATCTCACTGACCCATTCTTGTGCTCTTTGCTTAACTTACAGAGATTTAAGCAACAATGCAGTAATGTCCATCCAGGAAAATGCCTTTGCACAGGCTCAGCTGAAGGAGCTGTAAGTTCATGACAATTATTTAGAGATTCTTTACAAGCCTTTCCTTGGCAAGAATCCTTCAGCCATTGGCTGAAGTTGTCAAAGGGGGTGTCTGCTTTCATCCTGTAGAAATGCTGGTAAATTATGAACTTAAAGTTGGGAGCTGTATATTTAGATTTAAGGTTTGATAAAATCTACCCTTCCAATTCCTTCCTTGCAATTAGTAGGAGATAATTTTTTCTGGCAGTGCTGAACCATTAAGTTTTTCCTATCTTAGGATATTGCAGCAAGCTCAGCTCAGCCCTCACTTGCATGGAGGCAGTGAACAGAAGAAATAATCCATCAGGAATCTTTCAGAGGGGTTAGCAAACCCTACATTTTGACTTCCTATTTTTGGGGCTAGGGAAAGGCTTTAAAATTCATAGCTAGACAAGATTTTTTTACATGCTCAGCAGATGTTTAAGAGCCTCTTGTGGTCTTCAGATATTTGAAGTATTATAATGTGAAGTGACCTTCACACCCAAGACTAATCTTACTGCAGCACAGTCCTTTCTGTGAGATAAAGTCTCTGGATATCATGTGATCTGGTCTAAAATTGTTATTCCCTTAGTCAATCTTGGCCAGATGGATCTAATCTGCAAGATCTGCCAGTGTAAGGAGACACATTTGAGTTGCTAAAGATTCCTTTGCTTTCTCTGCTGTATTTTAAAAGTGAGGAATCATTGGTATGTTCATGCAAAGAGCAGGGTGGAATCCTGGCATGTCTGGTGCCTCTCCTCCCCCACTGCTGGGTTCATCTCGTCAGTCATAACTCAAACATAATATTTAGGAAACTTGGGAAGCAGGTGGTGGGGGGAAAGTGATCCCTTATTGTTTCCTGTTGGCAGCTTTTCTGTGGAGCAGGGAAAACGATCTGCACTTGATACCTGTGTGAAAGAAATCAGGGTTAAATATGTGTCAGCTGGCATGAAAATGAGAATTGGGGCTTCTACTCATTTCATGGTGGCAAGTGTGTTTAGTTGGAGATATGGAGCTGCTCTGCAGTGTTGCTGCTTTTAATTGCTTTAAAGAGGGATGAGATAATTGTAAAGACAGGCTTAGTGTTCTGGGGGATTTTTTAAAGAAGTCGAAACTGAAAGGTTACATTCTCCAGAATTAAAAAGAAATGTAAGGTTTTAATGCTGACGTAGAGGAGTTGTTTCTGTCATAAATAGCCAAGATTTTATAAATTTTAAATAAATACCCATAGGTGGAAAATAATACTGTAAATTTTGACAGTATATCTGGATGTATATGCTGTAAGGTGTTTTGCTGCATGAAATCACAGGCAGGAATGTGAAATCCACTTTAACACCCTTTTGTTTTGCCTTGTTTCTGCAGAGTTTTGAACACCAGCAGCTTGCTGTGTGACTGCCAGTTGAAGTGGCTGCCCCAATGGCTCACAGAGAGCCACCTGCAGCAGGCTGTGAATGTCACCTGTGCCCACCCCGAGTGGCTGGCAGGACAAAGCCTGCTCAGTGTGGACCCTGAGGACTTTGTCTGTGGTTTGTATTTTTAATGGCTCTTGATATAAAAGCATGGTACCACAGGTCTGTGCAGCTGAAATCAGGCTGTAGAGGTGTGGAGTCTCTTGGTCTTGGCTGTGATGCACATGTGGGCCTGGGATTTAACTCTGCTTCTCCTTGCTCTGTTTTGGGCTGTTTGAGCACTGAAGGCAACCTCAGGGAGTAATGCTGTGAGACTGCATTGTTCTTTATTTAGCTGACTATTAAAAATCAGTGGTGCTTCCATTCTCCCTGCTCATGAATGCCATGAGCTTTAGAAGTGCTGTTTGACACTTCCTTCCTGGTTCTTGTCTATACCAGCAAGGCTGGAGTTTCAGAATCGTGGAATGGTTTGGCTTGAAAGGGTCCTTAAAGATCATCTTGTATCACCCTCTGCCGTGATCACCTTCCACTAGTCCAGGTTGCTCCAAGCCCTGTCCAGCCTGGCCTTGGACACTTCCAGGAGTGGGGCAGCCACAGCTCTGGGCAACAATTAGAGTAGTTCAGACTCTGGCACATTCTGTGGTGCTCCATATCTGTGCTGTTTATCTGCTCTCTGCCACCACAGTTTCAGACATGAGTAGTTTGGTAACCCAGCTGTGAGACTCCACCTGTCCTGGGTGAAGTCTGTGGCAGGCCTAGAATTAGTGTGGTGTTCCCTTTTCCAGGTGAGCAGTCTGATAAGGGTTACTTGTGTGTGTGCAATTGTTTTATTGCTTTGGGGGTAAAGGCTGCAATAATCATCATGTAGGTGCAATCACCCACTTCTCCACTCCAGCATCACCACTGTGGTGCCTCACAGAACTCTGTGTGTGCCTGTGAGAGCATCTCTGCTGAAATAATGGGTATTGAAGTCACTCTCATTGAGTGGGATGAGATAGTGAACTGCCAGCTCGTTATGCTTTGTACTCGTAGAACTTAAAGGCTCTTCAGGATATTTAAACTATCTGAAAGTAAGTCTCAGTCCTTCATGAAACAGCCTGGCTCTTCAGCTGAGCAGGGCTTTTGGGTGTGAGCTATATATAGCAGGCTGCAGGCAGCTGGACAAAAGGCAGGGCTGCTCAGCCCCACATTTCCACACTGATTGTTCCCAGTGCTGATTGCTCTGCCTGCCTGTGGTTCTAACCCTCCCTCCCAGCACGATTTCCACCTGAGAACAGCTGACTGCACACCTCGAGCAGGACGTCTCCTCCCAAACTTTCCCCTCTGCTTCCATTGAGCTCTCTTGCACTGTTGATTCAAGCTGGAGAGGGAAGGAGCTGATCTGGGTGGTTTTCTTTGCAGACAACTTCCCAAAGCCACAGATCAGGGTCCACCCCGAGAGCACGGTGGCCCTGCGGGGCATGAACGTGACGCTGACGTGCAGCGCCGTGAGCAGCAGTGACTCCCCCATGGCCACGGCCTGGCGCAAGGACAGCGAGCTCCTCTACGATGCAGAGGTGGAGAACTTTGCCAGGTACCAGCAGCAGAGTGCTGAGGTGCTGGAATACACCACTGTCCTGCACCTCTTCAACGTGAACTTCACCGACGAGGGCAAGTACCAGTGCATCGTCACCAATCACTTTGGCTCCAACTACTCCAACAAAGCCAAGCTGACTGTCAATGGTAAGTGATAATGGTCACAAACTGGTTAAAAAGCTACCTATTTTTCACTCTGTTTTTCACTAGAGCTGACCCAAAATAGTCTTGCAAGTCTGTCTAACTGGGATTTAAAAGTATCCAACATCTTCTTGTGAAGCAGGAGACAAGGGATTTTAATTTTCTTTGTGTGTTTGCTTTTTGGAAGTGGCAGTTATCTCCCGTGCTTTATTAGAACACAATTAGTTGTTCAGCTGGCTAATTGGATGCAGAATTCTTTAAACTAAAAGCTCCCTCTGCTGTCGCCTCAGAACTCAGCACCTTTCCCCCGTGCAAAACTGGGGAAGACTCAACTCAACACAAGTGCTGGGACTGGAAACATTCTGAAAAGTCAACAGTCAAGTCTCTTTTTAATTTTAGCCATTGTGATTCTCTTTATTTTGCCTTGGGGGAAGGGAGGGAAGAAGACAATGTTCCCATCAGTCAGCAGATCACTGATCCCCAGGGCCCATGAGAGCAGAGATGGTGAGGCGGAAGTTCACCTTTCCTGTTACCAGGGGGGGAAAAAAGTGGGACAAAGGGTTTAGGAAGGAGGCTAAACCTTTTCCCTGTCTGTTCCCCATGAGAAATTTTGTTCTTCACGTTATCTTAAATGAACTTAATAGCTTTAAACTGAGAGTGGGTTTATATTGGATATTAGGATGAAATTCTTCCCTGTGAGGGTGGGCAGGCCTGGCACAGGTTGGGCAGAGAAGCTGTGGCTGCCCCAACCCTGGGAGTGTCCAAGGCCAGGTTGGACAGGGCTTGAAGCAACCTGGGCTAGTGGAAGGTGTCCCTGCCCATGGCAGGGGGTGGAATGAGATGAGCTTTAAGGTCCTGTCCCACCCCATCCATTCCATGGTTCTGTGAACACTGTAGATGCTGTATTTAAATTTGGAAGAAAAGCTGGTAGAAATTATCACTGAAATTTTGTGCAACAATCTGTCCCATTGCCTTAGGGACAGCTTCAGGTGTGTTTCAGATGTGTCTGTGTTCTCCCTGCTGTGGAGCTTTTGCTGCTTTTTACCTGAAACTCTTGTGTCCCTTGATGCAGAGCTCCCTTCTTTCCTGAAGACTCCCATGGATCTCACCATCCGCACGGGGGCCATGGCCCGGCTGGAATGTGCTGCCGAGGGCCACCCCACCCCACAGATCTCCTGGCAGAAGGATGGTGGCACAGACTTCCCAGCTGCGAGGGAGAGGAGGATGCACGTCATGCCCGAGGACGACGTGTTCTTCATTGCAAATGTGAAGATGGAAGACATGGGCATCTACAGCTGCATGGCCCAGAACATTGCAGGGGGACTGTCAGCCAATGCCACCCTCACGGTGCTGGGTGAGTGCCATGCTGGAGGTGGAGCCCTCCGTGCCTGCAGTGGCAATGAAACCCCAGGAAATGGAGTTACAATGCAAAGAGCAGCGCTTGGCGTGGGTTTTGAATGGTGAAGCTTTAGAGCTCCAGGGCTGCCCAGTGGAGCTGGGGTCAGTATGGTCTTTGGAGGAGGCTGAGGGGTGTATCTCCCTCCGGGTTAGGCAGGTAATTTGTGTTGCCTTGGAGCAAATTTAGTCACAGGTAATGTGAACTTGTGGTCAAGAAGGCCAGTGGTGTCCTGGGTGCATTAGGAGTGTTGCCAGCAGGTCAGGGAGGTGATCCTGCTCCTCTCCTCATCTCTGTTGAGGTGCATCTGGAGTTCTCTGTCCAGTTCTGGGCTCCTCAGAACAAGAGAGAGATGGAGCTTCTGGAGTGGGTCCAGCACAGGGCAGCCAAGATGGTGAAGGGACTGGAGCATCCCTCTTACAAGGAAACGGTGAACAGTTGGAATTGATCCTCTGAAAGATCTTTTCCAACTTAAATGATTCCATGAAAGGCTGAGGGAGCTGGGCTTGTTCAGCCTGAGAGAAGATGGCTGAGAAGGGGCCTCCTGAGCTGTCAGAGGGCAGGGTTAGATGGGATATTAGAAAGAAATCCTTCCCTGTGAGGGTGGGCAGGCCCTGGCACAGGTTGGGCAGAGAAGCTGTGGCTGCCCCATCCCTGGGAGTGTTCAAGGCCAGGCTGGACACCCTGGTCTGTGGAAGGTGTCCCTGCCCACGGCAGGGAGGTTCCCACCCAAACCATTCCACAATGCTACAAGTTTACCTTCCAACTGAATTTTTTTCCTCCACCACCCCAGAAACTCCTTCCTTTGTGAGGCCCCTGGAGGACAGGACGGTGACCCGAGGGGAGACTGCTGTCCTGCAGTGCATAGCTGGTGGCAGCCCTGCCCCTCGCCTCAACTGGACCAAGGACGACGGGCCCCTCGCCGTCACCGAGCGCCATTTCTTCGCCGCAGCAAACCAGCTCCTCATCATCGTGGATGCTGGGCTGGAGGACGCAGGGAAGTACACCTGCATCATGTCCAACACGCTGGGCACCGAGCGTGGCCACATTTACCTCAATGTCCTGGCGTCCCCCAACTGTGACTCTGCCCAGAGTGGCATTGTCCACGAGGAGGACGGCTGGACCACCGTGGGCATCGTGATCATCGTCGTCGTGTGCTGTGTGGTGGGCACGTCCCTGGTGTGGGTCATCGTCATCTACCACATGAGGAGGAAGAATGAGGATTACAGCATCACTAACACAGGTGAAGTGCAAAAGCAAAAGGCTTTGGCCCCGTTTTTAATCCTTGAAATTTCTGGATTCATTACAGATGGATAAGATTAAAGAACCAAAGACTTCCTTCTCAAATCCCTTCAGGGATTTGCTCAAATTCCTTCATTTTAGAAGTTCTTTTAAATACCCAAATTGTGCTAATTCCATTCCTTATACCCTGGATCTGTCCTACATTGGGAGAAAACAGTTAAGTTTGGAAGTAAATATTTGGATAAACTTAGAAATGTTTTCAGGACCTGGAATAATGTGTGTAAATTTCCATTCCCTGTAAGTTTGGAACCAGCTATGTGGATTTTTATTCACTGATGTAGAATAAAGAGAACTAGGTAGGAAAAAAGTTGACATTGTGGATGTTCTTGTTCATGTGGAGAGTAGTGCTGGTAATACCTTGAAATCTCCTTGCAGTTGATGTCATGAGTGTCCATTCTGCCTTGCAGAGGAGATGAACCTTCCTGCAGACATTCCCAGCTACCTGTCCTCCCAAGGAACACTGTCAGAGCCTCAGGAAGGCTACAGCAACTCGGAGGCAGGGAGCCACCAGCAGCTGATGCCTCCAGCTGGCAGCTACGTGCACAAAGGCACAGATGGTAAGCAGAGCCCTCAGGTGTGTTACCTGGCCCCCAGCAGATGCCAGGGCACAGCCTTGTCCTCACAGGTTAAGTGCCAAGGTGGATTTTGCTCCTGCTGCTTTCCTTTGGCATCTCAAGAGCCCAGGAAATAGAGTTTGCTGGGATGATGTCTTGCTGTACCTCTTGTCCTTGGTATAAAATTCCTGCCTCTGCCTGACATCCAGTTGGCTTGCTACAATCATACCTAAGGGATCTGCACTGTTTCCCACCTTGTTGGGGCACTTGTCAGGATACTTGGGCCATTCATGCTATTTTTTGCCATCCAGGTGCTGAGGAGCCACCAGTCCTTATGTGGTCTGGCTTGAAAAGTGAGCCCTCAGTGTAAGGTTTCCACACCTGTCTGTGATCCACTCCCTGTGCTCTAGTCCCACTGCACTAGAGTGTGTGTCAGGAAGGGGCTGAGAAGCAGCTCATCTCAGTGACCAGTTTATCAGGTCTGAGGTGTGCGGGCAGGCAGGGACAAGTCAGGTCCAAGAGCAGATGTGAACAGGTATCCCCGTTTGATCCTGGGGTTGTTTCAGCCTGGTTCCCAACGTGGCTGCACCTGCATGGAACCCTTTTACCCATCAAATAGGGGAGCATGTCCATGGTTTCTCCTGGTCACCCCCAGAAGGGCAATGCTGTGAAGAATTTGGGTGAGGGGAGCCCAGGGATTTCTCATGTGACCTCTCAACTGAGTTCTCCAAACTGTGCTGCTGTAATCCCTCATCCCATAAAGCCCATGGAAATCAGGCACCCTCATCCTTTTTGAGAGTATTTTGTTCTTCCCTTGTGTTCCCCAGGTGGAGCAGCACCATTAGTGATCTGCTCAGACTGCTATGACAATGCAAACATCTACTCCCGGACCCGAGAGTATTGTCCCTATGCCTTCATCTCCGAGGAGGACCCCCTGGAGCAAACCCTCCCAAACCTCATGGTGCAGGTGCCCAAGGAAACCTTCACAGCACACACCCAGCACGAAGCCAGTGCTCTGGATAATCTCCTAGCAGACAGAGACGTGCCTGTCTTCCTTACCAACCATGACAAAATCAGTGAAAAGAAAATCTCCTCCCAGCAGATTAATGGTGAGTGTCCCCTTTTCCTTTTTTTTTTGTTCCTTTGTATTCCTTTGGCTTTCCTTGTGCTGCTCTTCACTATTGACAGGGCTAATCCTTCAAGTGCCTGTAGTCTGTGGAGTGACTTGTGTTTATTAACCAGCTGATCCCCAGACTAGCTCTCAATTTGCATCCAGTACCCAAGATTTAAGAGAGTGGTGTTAAAAATACGGAATTTCTGCAGTTCAGCTCTCAAAGTTTGTGGAATGTGAGCCTTTGAATGTACTTCAAGGACATCTCTTAACCAAAAGTTGGAGCTTCACTTGAGAAATTCAAATAGCCCTTCTGTTTGAGCTGGCCTGAGGTTCAAAGAAGTCCCTAAATTGGTTGTTTTTCTGTTGACTTTCTTCCAGATTGCCTTTTTAAAAATTCACACTGAAACCGTGTGTGTTGCTGGTTACTGGAACAGATTGCTGGAAAGGGAGAGCATCCAGTAAAATACACTCTCAGAACCAGAGAAAATAACCTCAGGACTGTTATTGCTGAGTCACACAGCTCAAATCTGCCTGAAACCTGAGTGGGATTGATCTCTGCTCCGTGTGAGCAGTGACGGCACCCAAGGGAAGGGCTGGAGCTGAGTCAGGGCAGGGTTAGGTTGGATCTCAGGAGAAGGTTGTTCCCCCAGAGGGTGGTGGGCACTGACCAGGCTCCCCAGGGCAGTGGGCACGGCCCCAAGGCTGCCAGAGCTCCAGGAGGGTTTGGACAACCCTCTGAGGGACAGGGTGGGATTGTTGGGATGTCTGTGCAGGGCCAGGAGTTGGACTGGATGATCCTGTGGGTTCCTTCCAGCTCAGGCCATTCTGTGATTGCATGAACTCAGTCCTGTTCACCTTCTGCTTCCTCAGAGCCCTTCCAGGTGCCTCTGTGGGGAGTCAGCAAAGACCTGGCTCACCCTCACCCACATTTTCTGCCCCACCCGCCGGCCCGGGAGGCTCCGCGGCCCCTCCGCAGCGATGGAGCTGCCGATGGTGAGCTGGACCAGCCCTGCCCCAGGCCCTGCCACGAGAGGGACCAGCCCTGCCCCAGGCCCTGCCACGAGAGGGACCAGCCCTGCCCCAGGCCCTGCCACGGGCCCCAGGAGCACAGCTTGGATTTTAGCAGGACACGGAGCGTTCACGACCACGGCAAGACCACGTAAGACGCTCGAGCGACGCCTCGCAAGCAAATCCACATCAACTGACTGTCTTTTCTACCTCAGGACTAACCCCAAGGCCAAAGATGCTCGTGTGTGTGTGCCTGCAGTTGTTAAACAGCCTCTCTCTGGAGGAGGTGGCACATGCCCTTTTTCCTCGGATGTCTCTCTTGGGAAATGGGAACGTGCACCAGAGGACACGTCGGATGATTGGTGCTGTCTACAAAAATAGCATTAAAGCATGGATTGTGTGGTGCTGGAAGCAGCCTTTGTGTTGGTGCATGCCTTGGAAAGCTCTCAAGAATGTGTGTAGCTATTTCACAGTGCTTTGTCTGCTTGGAAACAAACCATCAGGGCCTCCTTCATGGAATTCCCCAGGAACCGTAAGCATAAAACCCTTGGCCAGCTTTTCCTTCCTCAGACTGTTGGCAGGTGCCTGTTACCAGTCTGAGTTTGGGGCTTGTTTTCTCCGATGAATAATGGACTCTAGTTGTAAATAAATTTGCATTTATAAATATTTTGTATACACTAAGCGTATAAATGTGTTGGCTGCCATGTAAATATATTTTTTATTATGCCAAAGTATGTATCATACTGTTAGTCTTGACAGCTGCATATCAAGCCATATGGGAGGTTTTGGGGGGACTGAAAGCTTGTTTGTGAGGAGATAGAGCTGTCTTTGTTTTGGAAAGGAGTGAATTTACTTATAGATATGTGGTGAAACTGTGATATTGATGAATTTCATTGTTGCCTACAACTCTGTGTGCATTAAGCCTGGCTTCAAGCTGATCCATTTCATGATATTAGCAGAATTCCAAGTTTTATCTAAGCTTTTACCTTTAAAAAACCCTTCATATGGTGTATATTGAGAGGTCTTAATGTATTTTACCCAGCTGACAGTTAAGTGAACTTTTAAAAAGAATGTGGTGCTGAAAAGGATCAGGTAAATTGGGACAGCACTTGGTGAACTACACTGTGGGTTTCCTGTTTCCTCTGCACAGCCAAAAGCATAAAACACTTGTGTCCTTTTCTCTTGTAAAATAGCAGGCTAAATTGTTGAACTCAGCGTGGCCTTAGACCTCAGTGTGGCCAAAATGGTTTCATATGTGACAGGTGAGAAATGAAACAATGCAGGGAACCACTCAACACTGAAAATCTTGCTGAGGCAGAGGAGGTGCAGACTTCATAGCCCCAGTGGGATGTGCCTGACAAAATTAGGATGATAAAGACTTCCTGAGAAGTTCTTTCTTCTGGGAAAGTGTCCTGTTGTGTAGAAGGGGTTAAAGACTCCTCAGGGATGGGTTTTCAGCAGGTACTTTGTGCTCAGCTGTGCTCACACCTGAAAACTGAGGTGGCTTTCCTGGCCACTGGTGCCTTTTTTGGAGCTGTAGCATTTGCACCCAAATAAAACCAGCTGTGTGGTACTTTTACAAAGACAGAAAACCCCTTTTGGCCCGGCCCAGGAGAGGTATGTGAGACTTCCCATTGATCCATTGCTAGACTGGAGGGGCTGTGACTGAAGGGTGAGGTGCAGTCGTGCAGAATCACAGCTCCAGCTTTAGAGACTGTGGAGGATTTGAGTGAATGAGTGAGGAAACACTGGGAATAATGATTCTTTTCCCACGGCTCTTTGGGCATGAATAATAGTCAGATCTGTGCAAATGAGCAAATATTATCAAGGGCTCTTCCCATGCTCTCAAAGCCAGCGTGGCTGCTTTGAGAGCAGCTTTAGTGGGAAGAGCATCCAATTGTCCCTGACCTTTGGGTAAAGCAGAGAGAAACACAGGTGTGTTAATTTTTGGGTTCTGCCACCTGAAATGATTTAATAACATGGAAAAAAAATGAATCTGAAGTTCATTCCTTTCTGGTTTTATTTCCTCCAGGCTTTTCCTTCCCAGACAAGGTGCTTATTCTCAGTCCTAAGTGCTCCCTGCTGCAGGAACCCAGTACTGTCAGTTTAAATCCAGCTGAGAAAGGTCACATCATGAAACTACAGCAGCAGCAAAGCCTCATCCTCCTGGGCTGCTCTCTGCAGGCACTCCCTCAGGCTGCTGCTGGAATGTGGGATTCCCAGGAGTGGGAAAACACCATCCCTGTGTCTGTTGTGAGGAGCTGAGCTGCCTCAGCTCTGTCACGGGGCACCTGGGGGTGCCCAAACCTTGGGAGCACCTGGGGCACAACTCCCTGGAGACAGGGAATTCCCGTCAGGGAGGTGAGACCTGCTTGGCCAGCACCAGGGCTTTAAAATCACTGCTGTCTGCACCAGGCCAGGGCTGGGGCCTCAGAGGAGCTAAAGCTGCTCTGATTTCTGTAGTGAGAGTGGCCTGTAAAAGCTGCCACTGTGAATTAGGACATTTACAGCCTTCCATGAGCATTTAAAGTCCATAAGCTGGTTGTAAATAGCTGATGATTGCAAGTAGGTGACACTTTGCTGCACTGTGGAGAAACTTCCATGGTGGACTTGGATTAAAATGCTGTGTCTCTTCCCTCCCTTTGCTCCAGGGGTGCAGAGGGGACAGAGTGGCCTTTCTTTTTTCAGTAAAAACTAGCAGTTTCTTCAATCAATGCCAAAGCACTACCAGTACAGGAGCTGGGGGTTCAGAGGCAGCGAGACCAAAGCTGCTCCTGTTCCCTGTTGCTATTTCCTAGTGTCTATTTATATTTTTTTCACATAAGAATGTATATTTTGTATAGCATGTGTAATATATGTTTGTCTATTGTAATATACGTCCATTCAATAAAATGCTGTATACATTGAGCAGCCAGTGTAACTCTTAGTTTCCAGATTGAATAATTAAATTTTGTTCTGATATTTAATTTTCACAGGGGGGAAAAGCAGAGTAGCCTCTGCTGTCTCTCCATGTTCCTGGGAATCTGGCTCTGGACAAGGTGACCTCCAGAGGGGTTTTCCACCTCAGTCACTTACTGATTCTGTGATTGTCCTTTCAGCTTTCCTGCAGGAAGCACCTGTGCCCTTTTTGGAGGATGTTGGGGGGTTCTCCGTGGTGCTGTTGACTCTGGGCCAGGAGCCTCATGGATCACTGTGCTCCCAGTGCTGCCCTCCTGCCTCTTGGATCCTTGGAAGTACCAAAGAGGTTTTCTTTCCAGCAACAAACTGTCAGCATGAGTTGGTGAGAGCATCTTCCAAGGACCTGCTGCAGGAGGTGCCTCTGGCTTCCCTCCTTCCTGAAAGCCAGTGTGAGTGTTTTGTTCCTTTGAATAGCTCCCTCTCTCTCTCTCACTGCTTTCTTCTGCTGGTTGATGTTCTGATAATTAATCACCTTTGCTCTCCTGTGCTCTGTTCTTTGTTCTTCACTGTTACTCCTGTTCACAGCTCTCAACATCACGGAGCTTTTCCACGTTAACCCGAGCTCCTGTAGCTGCCTCAGCCCCTGTTCTTGCTGACTGACATTTGCACCCAGGGAAAGGGCTCCCAAGAGAGGACTTTGCACAAGGGTAGGTAGTGACAGGACAAGGGGAGCGGCCTCAAGCTGAAGGAGGGCAGGTTTAGATTAGATATTGGGCAGAAATTCCTCCCTGTGAGGGTGGAAAGGCCCTGGCACAGATTGCCCACAGAAGCTGTGGCTGCCCCAGCCCTGGAAGTGTTCAAGGTCAGGTTGGAGCAACCTGGGCTCGTGGAAGGTGTCCCTGCCCATGGCACGGGGTGGAACTGATGAGTTTTATAAACTAATCTGGGGTTTCCCTGGACCTGAAGCATTCCCAGATTGTCCACAGCATTCTCAGATCCCAGCTTTTTGTGTGCTCTTACATCTTTTCAAGCCATCACAGTTGGAGGGGAATGGCCTCGATGATCCAAGCCTGCCCCACAAGCCTTGATTTATCCAGGAGTGTTTTGGAACCCCACCCCATCCTGTGATCATTTCAACAAGATGCTCAGGAAAAACCTGCTGTTGCCTTCCCTGGTAAGTTCAGCTCTGCCTGGCACAGTGTCAGAGCCAACAGCTATTGCAGATAAGATCATGAATAGTTAATGTTCTCAGTTACCCAAGCATATTTAAAAATTAACACAAGCCTGGTGCTGATGAGATTAAAAAACTGGGTCATCAAAGAGAGGAGAAAAAACCCAAAAACAATTGCATCTACCCTCGGGCTTCACTAATGACTGAGTTTTTGTGGAGGATCCTCTCCCTTCCTCGCTTTAATCCTTCGGTGGTTTAATGATGCTTCATTAAAGCACCTTCCCTCCTGCCTGCCAGGTTCCCCTCCCTCCTTCCCTCCTGTGGGAGTCTGTGGCCCCTTTGGATGAGTCTCCAGGCTCAGGAGGGACTGGCTGGTGCCATGAGCAGCTGCCCCACACACGTGCCAGGGTGGGAGCCAATGGGCACAGCATGGTGTGTGTCCTGGGGCAGGTGGGCAGGGCTGGGGCTGGGGGCAGCCCCCTCTGGGAGCAGCCCTGTCTGTCCCTGGGGTCTCTCCAGGCTCCTGCTTGGAAAAGTGACCCCCTCCTTTGTGGGTTGGCAGCTTCACCTTCTGCCAAATCGAGCCCCAGGTTCCTTTAGATCTGGCCTTAAGCAAATGGGTGAGGTGGAAGGAGGACAGTCCTTGTGTCCATGGACCACCAGCTTTAGGGGTTTGGACTCCACTCCCAGGGCAGCCACCGCTGTTGCCTGCACTGGGAGCCCCCCAAGCTCCAGGCTGTTGTTCCCCACATGTAGGAAGGTGGAAGAGACACAGGATCCTGTTTCATCCTGAAACATTTATAGGCAGGCAGGAGTACAGGGAACAAATAAACTCCAAATCCTCACTTTTAAGGCTGCTGCCCTGAAGTAGCCAGCTGGGCACAGCAGCAGTGGGGAGCTGGGTCACCACCCTGGAGAGCAGCAGTGAGACCTGGGGGTGTGGGATCTCTGGATCCTGATGGGATGGATCACACAGGGGTGTCTGACAGGGTGGGCAGGGTTGGGCATGTGAATGTGCTGTGACTGCCCACCTGGGGATGCCCTTTAGGAGGGTGGGTGAGTTTTTGCCCTCCAGATTATGGGCACTGAGGGAAGAGGGAAACAGGCCCTGGGCTCCCACTACCCAGCGTGGCTCCATCTGCTTCTCCTTCCCACGTCTGACCTGTCTGCTTCTGGATCTGCTCATTCTCTCTGCTCTGAGCCAGCCGGGGTGGCAACAGGGATGAAACACAGCATGGCAGAGAAGGGACAATCTCAGAGCATGTCCTTTAATCCAAGGGCCTCCTCCTTGTCCTGCAGCCAGGGCTGCTCTTTGAGGGCAATGGAGCGCTATTAAGGCCGCTGTTTATCTCATTTTGTCCCGCTGAGTTGCCATCGATTTGCCCCATGAGGGACATGCAGGGATTGATCCCTGAGCAGTTATTGACACTGCCACAGGGTCACTCCTGCTCTGCCCCTGTCCCTGCTGGTGTTTCATGTTGGATTTATCTCCCAGAGGGTCTCTGTGTGGAGGGTGACAGCAACGTGAGGCAGAGCTGGACCAAGGGAAGGGTTAAAGCTCCGTTCCCGGAGCCCTGAGGAAGGGATCAGAGCTCTTATGTCCCTTAAATCAGGGCTCTGGATTCCAGCTCATCTCTTTTGGATCAGGGCTCTCATTCCAGCTCATCTCTCTTGGATCAGGGCTCTCATTCCAGCTCATCTCTCTTGGTGAAGGCAGATCTTCTCTGAACGAGATCCTCTTGTGCATAACTCGTGTGTAACTCTGGATAACTGCTCCGCTCTGCGCTTACAAGGTTTGTTTTCACATCAGGTTTAACGTCTCCTCTGAAGACTTATCCATGTAATTCAGCCCAGCAGTTGGAGAAATCTCCCCTGTCCTTGCTCAGATTTATTGCTGATACCATTTGCCTGATGCTGGATGTTGCAGGAGCATCTATGGAGAAGGGGGGCTGTGATTTGTGACTCGCCAGAGGGGATTTCAGGATGCAGAAATAAATGTGCCCTGCTCCATTAATAGCTGACAGCCTGCTGAGAGCATCCCTGGCAGCGTGTGGGGCTTGGGAAAGGACTGGCTGAACAGAGTGAGGAGCTGTTCTGCAGAGCAGGACCCATCCTGTCCTGAAAAATTTTAATTAACTTAAAATAAATGCCCAGAAAAGGGCCAGCCATTAGTGCCGTTGCTTCCCGAGGCTCATCCCTGCTAATTAAGCAGAGTGTCAGTGTGAGTGACCTACAGCTAACACAGCACCCAATTTGCATTTAAATTAAAAACCATATTTTTAAAATAAAGGTTTCATTAAGCCCTGTTTGTTTGTCTTTCCAGGCATCCACATTATCAAACCCTTCACTGGTTTTTATTGACTGGCAGCAACTCTTAGGACCCTGCATAGCACAGGAGGTGCCCTCTGTCCACTGGATGCTGCAGCATGACCAGATCCAGAGAACTTTTTGGCTTGTTTGCTCCCTGTTTGTGGCTGCCCCATCCCTGGGAGTGTCCAAGGCAAGGTTGGACAGGGCTTGGAGCAACCTGGGCTAGTGGAAGGTGTCCCTGCCCATGGCAGGGGGTGGAATGAGACAGGCTTTAAGGTCCCAAATGAAACCATTCTGGGATTTTGTGTTGCATCCTGCAGGCATCAGCACAGCAGGGTGGAGAGGGGAGCCTCAGACAGACAGCAGGACGGACAGAACAGTGTTGTTCCTGCCTGGCTTCCTGATGGGGATTACCCTTCATGCAGGGTGCCCCAAAACCACCCACCCCACTCTCAGTGTTATCCTTATTCCAACACTGGGTGATCCCAAGGTCCTCAGTGAGACACAGAGATGGCTAGTCTAGAGGAGAGAATCTGTGTGAGGAGATGGGATGGAAACCTTTCCAGTTAATGGGAATCCCTCACTTGGCAGAGGCCAATAACTCACAGAAATGCTCTGGCAGAGCTGCCTCTCCCCAGATGGGCATCAGGGAGGGGCCCAGTCTTTGTTCTGGTTCTTGTATCACACAGCCCATATTCACAAGGACATCAGGTCCTCACTGGGGCCTCTGTCTTTGTCACCCTCATTTTTTCATTATAAGCATTGATGCAGAACAGACTGTTGATGAGATCCGTGGCTGATGCCGACGTTCCCACAGACCAGAGCTCTGCTCCTCCCTGGGGAGGACCTGGGAGCTTGGCCTGTGCTGGGCAGGTCCCTCCCTGGCAGCACCATTGATGGGATTTGAGCTTTGGTGGGCAAAATTAAATTACTGAGCAGGGGCTTCAATTACCTGTGGGGGACACACAAACATCCATAAATCCAGTGCCTTCATTAAGGGGAAGATCAGACTGGTCTAACTGTGTCTCAGTGGCTTGAGCCCTGCAGCTCTGTGGTGTTATCAGTCTGCCCTGGTCTTGGACAGGGGGACAGTGGGCTCTGGAAACTGCCCACCAGCCCCAGGCTTGTTGCTGCATCCCCCTCAGCTCTCACAGCCACGATGAGCTCCAAGGGCCACCAGTGCCACCTCCTGAGACGTGTCCCTTCTTCCCCAGGTGCCAGCAGAGCCATCCCCGTGGGGTGGTGGTGCCCCCTCTGCAGCAGGTGCCCCAGCACTGCTGCCCCGTGCCCGAGTCCCTTCTGTGAGCTCCAGGACCTCTGAGCTGGCACAGCCTCAGGGCACCAGCTCCTCTGGCTGTCTTTCATCCCTCTGTCTTCCAGCACCAAGAGATGTCCTCTGGCTGGTTTTCACAGTGACTGACGCAGCAGTGTCTGGCCCAGCTCCATCCTCCTCCTCAGCCAGCCCCGGTGACGGGTCCCAGCCCTGCAGCAGCCTTGGCACATGAGCTCCAGAGGGCACACACATGGCACCGGGTCCAGCCAGGGTGGATGTGCAGTGTCACTTGCCTGGGGTGCCCTGGTGCCTCTCCCTCCCCTGGGCTCCATGGCCCTGGAGCTGGCACATTGCTGAGCTGGCTGTGGTGACACCAGAGTCCTCTGGTGCTCCCTGTGTCCCCACGATGGCCAGAATCCCCCACGGGCAGTGGTACCTGGCTGCCCACTGCAGTCCTGCCCTCCCTTTCAGCCTCTGCTGGGGCCTGACAGCTCTGATTTCTTGCTCCTGGTTAGGGAACATGAGGTTTTTGACAGCTGCCTTTGCCATTATTCTTCCCTTAATGCTGTTGTTGTTTTGTGTTACTGTCAAATCGCATCTTATTAAAGTCCTGCCCATCCTGTCAGCGGCGCACGAAGGGCTGAGTGATCTCCCGGCTCTGTCTGGGGAAATTGCCTTTTATTATTGATAAGGCAGGGCTGCCTTTGGAGGACGTGACTCTGCCTGGAGCAGGAACAGGGGGGCAGCACTCGGCCCTGCTGCTGGGAGCTCAGCCTGCCTCTGGCCTGAGCAGATGGGCAGAAGAGCCAAGGAATGCCAGGGCGAGGCGGGCACTGGGGATGGGATGCCCTGGGCAAGTACCACGCCTGGGGGAGCTGCCTGCTGTGGGAAAGGGGCTGATCCTGCTCAGAGCATCCCAGCTGCTCCTCAAAGGGCAGCAGAGCATCCATCTCCCAGCTCTGTGCTCGTGCCCATCGCGGGTGACACGTGCAGATTGTGTGTCCACCTTGGCTCAGAGAGGATGGGGCAGCGGGCAGGGGAAATGTGCCATCCTGGCTGATTTGGGCCGGGGGCTGCCATGGCCACAGCGAGGGCCAGGGGTGTCCGTGGCCATGCTCCCACCCCACACAGCCCCTTGGGGTGCCAGTGGGGTGTCTGGGGGAAGGAAATCTGGGTCATGGCAAAGACTCTGTGTGAACATGAAATATTGATGTATGTTTACAGCGTGTTCCCGCTCGCGGCTGCAGAGGAGGGGCCGCGGTGCCCGGAGCAGCACATGAGCACACACGTGTCACAGGGCCAAGGTGCAGGTGTGACGAGGTGCCCACGGGCCTCCTGGCCACGTGTGACCCACGCCTGGCTGGCTCTGGCCCCTGTGCCCGCTCCCATTCCCATCCCCGCTCCCATTCCCATTCCCCTCTCCTATTCCCTCTCCCTCTCCTGCTCCCATTCCCCTCCCCGTATCCCCATCCCATCCCCATCCCTTTTGCATCCCCATCCCTTTTGCATCCCCGTTCCCATCCCCATCCCCATCCCTTTTGCATCCCCATCCCCGTTCCCATCCCCATCCCCATGGCTCGGAGGATCTCGGCCACGCTGAGGTTTCCCCCCACCCGAAATGAGTGTGGGTTGATGGCCCTGTGGGGTGACTGGTGCTGGGAGCTGGAGCTGGAGGAGCAGGGTGGTTGGGAAGGGAGCACCCAAGGGGAGGACACTGCTCCTCTGGGAGCTCAGAGCCCCTTCCCAGGGCGGATCTTGAGCTGCCCTTGGGCTCGGGTTACTCTTCCCTCCACGAACAGTGGCACCTTTGCAAAGGACTGACACTTCCCACGGTTTGCTCAGAATTCCTTGGCACCGGAGCGGCTCCTGTGGCTTTGTTCAGCCAGAGAGAGCTGCTCCTACTCCAGAGCTCTGCACAGCCCCCTGGGCACTGCTGGGGTGCTGCAGGAGCAGGGCACATCCTGCAGCAGAGCCAGGGGCACAGGGCAGGGGGTGCAGCGGGTGGGGTATCCTGGGATGCAGCTTGGCAGGGGCTGCCTGCACCTTCCCATGAGCATGTAGACCCTCCCTTCCCTCGTGAAGGTGTGCCCAGTGCTCACCTGTTCCCTCAGCCTTTGTCCCAGGGAGCCACACAGGGGTCTGCCTGTGGTGGGCACAGGGGTGGCACCCTCAGCATCCTCCGAGGACCTGCTGCCACCACTGGTATGTGTCACAAACTGTCCCCCCCCTTCTTTTGTGGCTGCTGTGGAGCAGGACACGCTGATGGTCCCTTGGGCTCAGCATCTGGCTGCCCAAAGAAGGATCCAGCTGTGGATCCAAGCTCTTTGCAGCTCCGAGCTCACTGTGCTTCCACAAAGGTCACTCCCTTGGCACGATCCTCCTCCTGCTTGGCTTGTCTGTGGAAATCCCAGGTCTGGGGGGTCCCTGTCCTGGTGCTGCTGCAGTTGGAGCCCCCAGGGCTGGGAAGGGGCTGAGGGCTCTGTGCCAGCACCCTTGGGTGATGGATCGGGTGGGAATCTGCTGAGTCAGCACGAGCCCAGCAAACTCTCTGGTTGGAAGCCACCATAGCGAGCGCTGCTATTTTGCTGATAAATCTGATTTTTAAATGAGCTGCACGTCAGGCTGGTAAATAATGCATCTTGTAAATGAAGAGAGCTGGAACCAGGCTGGAACAAGCAGCTGGTGCTGCAGGTACAGCGAGTCCTGCGCAGCAGGGAGAGCAGCGGTCCCTGGGAGCACATTCCCTCCTGCACTGCTTCTCAAATTGCCTTTTAAAGCCTTCAGTTCCCACAACACATTCCTTCAGCTTTTCCCATAAGCATAAATCTGGGAGTAGCTTTGATGGGAACATAAAGGCTTTATATGTATGAACTTCAGAGAGCAGTAGGGAAAGCAGGAGGCTCCGGAGGCCCCAGAGCTCGGGAGAGACAGATCTCTCTCCATTTAGGAGCATTTGCAGACACATCAGAGCCATCCCCGTGGGTGCCTTGCTCCAGATCCCAGCAGGCAGCTCTCCCTAGACCCTTGCCACCAAGATTGGAGTAGGACAGACTTAATTCCTCCTAAAAGTCCCAGGAGCTGCACAGTACTGTGTGCTGCCTGCCCGGGACAGATGGAGTTGCAATTCCTTGAGGTCTCGGATGCAGATGGGTTTGTGCTGGATAAATCCCTGTGACCTCCAGCTTTTTCGTGGGGTAATCCAGACCCGAGTGGGCTGTGCTGGGGTGTCTGTCCCGTGCTGTGATCTGAAGGGTGAGGGTGTCACCTCAACCTTGGCTGCTCAGCCTTGAAAGTCACTTTGTGCCAAGGGCTGTCACCCACTGCTTGTGACACATCCCTGGGCACGTGCTGGCCATGCCAAGCCCTGGGGCTGCCCCCTTTGGGTGCCAGCTCCTCCACAGGTGCTCTGGGTTGCTTTGGGCACGGAACAGACCTGTGCCAGGCAAGGGTTTGGAGTCAGAAACACAGAGTGGCTTCCTCGTGGCTGCAGGGGAGTAAACCTGGGGCAGATCACAGGTGGTTTTGTGAGTGCTGTCACCAGCCCATGTGGTGGGGACCCAGGATCTTCTGCACAGCAGGAGCACCAGCACAGGGCAGCACCACAGCAGACACCCCAGGCATGGGGCTCAGGACTCGGGTGGCAGAGCTCTGGAGGCACCGTGGCTTCCCAGGAAAGCTGGGAATGGGCTTTTTGGCCCATCCATGAGCAACAGGCCCTGGCACAGGTTGCCCAGAAAAGCTGTGGCTGCCTCTGGATCCCTGGAAGTGTCCAAGGCCAGGTTGGACAGAGCTTGGAGCAACCTGGGCTAGTGGAAGGTGTCCCTGCCC
>JAWWTY010000072.1:2541722-2556819 GCA_035222235.1 Margarornis squamiger
TGGAAGTGTCCAAGGCCAGGTTGGACAGGGCTTGGAGCAACCTGGGCTAGTGGAAGGTGTCCCTGCCCATGGCAGGGCGTGGGATGAGCTGAGCTTTAATGTCCCTTCCAACCCAACCCATTCTGGGATTCTGCAGCCTCTGGGCAGCTGCAGGGGCAGAGCTGGTCAGTGATGAATTACGTGCTGCCATCAGAAGCAATTACTGATCAGCAAAGTGCTGAGAGGCAGCGAGAGGAGCCCGCGGGGGGGATGTCAAATCAGGACCATTGGCCCCTTGAACGCTGCTGAATCTACAGGGAATAGTTAATGGCTAATTAAAACTCTGGATGATTTCCAAGGATAAACAAAATGGGGTAGTCAAGGTGCTTGTGAACCGGTGTTAGAAGACAAATTCTTCGCTGTGGGGGTTGAGCTGGTGCAGCTGCAGGTGCCCAGCACCCTCCTGCCCGCTGCCCCTCATCCCACAGCGGGGCCACCAGGGGCTCAAGGCCAAATCCATGGCTAAAGGGTGGGGTGGGTGGGTGCAGACCCCGCTGCAGGGCCTGGGGTCCTGCCTGGATGCTGCAGGGATTCATGGCTTGGCTGGAAACAGGGAGGAGGAGGAGGAGCAGAGCTGAACCTCTCAGCATCCAGCCAGCCACCATCACTGGTTCGGTTTAAACTCTGCAGCAGATTTCCCACAAAGGTAATTTTCTGCTTCTCTGACTTAATTCTGTTCATCTTTTGGAGGGTAATTAGCATCACTTCGGTGTTCTTTTCTGCCCAGCTAATTGCACCTTGTTTCAGGAGCAAGCATTAATGCCTCTCCATGTAGGTTAGCATGGCAATTTATGTTGAGGGCGAGGACCAGGCAGAGATGGGGTCAAGGGACACTTTCCACTAGACCAGGTTGCTCCAAGCCCCATCCAAGCTGGCCTTGGACACTTCCAGGGATGGAGCAACACTTCCAGGGATGGAGGAACACTTCCAGGGATGGAGGAACATTTCCAGGGATGGAGGAACACTTCCAGGGATGGAGCACTTCCAGAATGGCTGTTTGACCTCCTTTCCCTACAACACCAAAGGCCTTTTCTACATCTCCCATGGTGAAATCATACCCCTGCCAAAGCCAACAGTGAAGCCTGCAGGACCCAGCTCTGGGCATGTGCCAGGGCTCAGCCTGCAAATGGTACCCACCAAATGCCAACCAGGCAGCGTGTTTGGAGGCCTCATTTATGGAGCTGCTGCTGAGGCATCAGTGACTTTGATAGCGTCAAGGACTGGAAAGTGAATGCTTCCACCATAAATCTTGTCTGCTTTAAAAGTAGGTTATACTTTCAAAGCGCTTTAGTTCTTAGGAATTTAATATTGCCATGTCAATTGTAAGACAAGTAATTGGATGGGGAGAAGGTTGTTACTGGAACCTGAGATTAAAGGCAGGATTTGAAACGCTGTGTTGTGTGCAGGTGGGTGTTTTTGTTCCCTGCAAATGTGACTCTGGAGGTTTCGCAGGCAGTGGTTCTGTTTGAAGTCATGGAATCAGAGAATATC
This sequence comes from Margarornis squamiger, assembly GCA_035222235.1. Classification (NCBI taxonomy): domain Eukaryota; kingdom Metazoa; phylum Chordata; class Aves; order Passeriformes; family Furnariidae; genus Margarornis; species Margarornis squamiger. Next base: position 2,543,253 of record JAWWTY010000072.1, read on the forward strand.
CTGAGCTGGGAGGGACCCACCAGGACCAACCCCTGGCCTTGCACAGGACACCCCAAAGTTCTGAGAGAGTTGTCCAAACCCTCCTGGAGCTCTGGCAGCCTTGGGGCTGTGCCCACTGCCCTGGGGAGCCTGGTCAGTGCCCCAAAACCCTTTGGGGGAAGAACCTTTCCTGCTATCCAGCCAAAACCTCTCTGCACCCACGGGATGGCCCCAGGGGAGGGGATCACTCTCCCAGCACCCACCATGCCCAGGGTGCTCACCCAAAGGATCGGTGTGCCCGTGGAGGGAGCAGCTCCAGACCTGGGCTTAACCCTGCCCGTGAGTGGGTTGCTTTAATCTCACCAAGCAGTTTATATTGAGGTTATTAAAAGCTCTTTGTGCCCACGCTGGGAGAAACTCAGGCTGCTCCCAGGGAAGCCTCTGCCTCCCCCTGCCCTCACTCAGCCCTTCCTGCCTGGGGATGGAGCTTCTGACACGCCAGGAGCAGCATTTCCCTGGTCTGCCCCTTTCCAAATGCACTAGGGTGAGTTGGCATCAGGTCTCTGAGGGGAGCAGGAGCTGGCTGAACCCCAGCCCTCCCTGTGGGGCTGAACTGCCAGAGCCCTTGGACACTGAGCATGGGGGTGACCCCATGGCCATGGATTTCCTCGGAGGGATGAAGCCCTGGGGCGCTGGGAATTGTGCTCCCTGAGCCCACCTGAGGGGTGCCAGCACCCTGCAGCCCTGTCCCAGCACCCCTTTGCCCAGCCTGGCTTAGCAGAGAGGGAAAGAGGCTTGGTTTCATGACAAGACTTTGCTATTGCAGCCCCAACCTTCCTGTAAACCAGGGGCTGCGGGACAGGTGAGCTGGGCAGCTGTGCCTAATGCAGATTGATGGCAGATCAGCTTTTCCGTCTTAATTTGCTTATGACCTAGAGAATTAGCAGAGAGGATCTGTTATCCTGCCAGTGCACTAATGACTCCTGCAAGAGAAGGGCTCCCCAGGGAAGCAGTGGTATTTGCTAACCTTTCCCTGGCTCGTTTTACATAATAGCACACTCCTCCAAATGTCCTCGGCGTGACTGGCCATTCCCCTTCGCCGGCACTCGCCTCGGTATTGCGCTTTTTAAATTCAAGACTCCTGCATTGTGAGAAAAGGTGCTGAATTCCTCGTGTCATTCATCTTCCCTCTCCCTTCGGAGGCTATTCTTAGCCACGCTGTCCATTTAGCAATTCAAAAGGAGGCACTTTTCCTTTCAAGGTCTCCAAAGATTTCTTGTATCCATATGTCCATGTAGAAAAGAAAAACAACCTGAATCTGCCTGCCAGTCTGCTCTTCACTCCTCTGGTTTTCTCTAAAATGGGTTGCAAGGCTGAGGACAGAGCAGAGCCCCTTTCCAGGGGTGTTTCTGAAGGCAGTGGAAGAGCTGAGCAGCACAGTGTGCTGAGGACAGGGCAGGATGCTCATCCCAGTGAGTGACACGGCAGTGCAGAATGTCATGGAGCAGGAGGGGACCTGGGGAGAAGGACTTGGAGGAGTTGGGTGGGAGGCTGGACATGGGCTGGCTGTGTGTGCTGGCACACAGAAACCCTCCGTGCCCTGGGCTGGTCCCACAGCATGGGCAGCAGGGGATGGGAGGGGGATTCTGCCCCTCTGCCCCCTCAGGTGAGACCCCACCTCAAGAGCTGGGGTCCCCTCCAGCTCTGGGAAACCACAGCAGAAGGACATGGAGCTGTTGGAATGAGTCGAGAGGAGGTCACAGAGATGTCCCAAGGGCTGGAGCCCCTCTGCTCTGGAGCCAGGCTGGGAGAGCTGGGAGTGTTCACCTGGAGAAGAGAAGGCTCCAGGGAGAGCTGAGAGCCCCTTCCAGTGCCCAAGGGGGCTCCAGGAGAGCTGGAGAGGGGAACAGAGTGACAGAACAAGGGGGAATGGCTTCACATTGACAGGGGTGGGGTTAGATGGGATATTGGGAAGGAATTCTTCCCTGAAGGGTGGGCAGGCCCTGGCACAGGTTGGGCAGAGGAGCTGTGGCTGCCCCATCCCTGGAAGTGTCCAAGGCCAGGTTGGACAGGGCTTGGAGCAACCTGGGCTAGTGGAAGGTGTCCCTGCCCATGGTAGGGGGTGGGATGAGCTGAGCTTTAAGGTCCCTTCCAACCCAAACCACTCTGTGATTCTGTGATAATAAAAATTGGCTTCTAGCTTGGCTTGTGAAAGGAACATGAAAATTCCCTGTGTTATTTCAGACACCCTTGGTTTAGTCATCTTGAGGACAAAATCAGTGGCTCCACAGGCTGTGAGTTTTGTTGCTGCATTTTTTTCAACACGTTGGGTTGTGGGTTTGGGTTGATTTTTTTTTCTTTTTTTTTTTTTTAATAATAGCCTTAACCTTTTGCATGTTTGATTTCCTGCATGGCTCAAATACCTCGCCAGGAGAAAGAAAGTCCCTGTTCAGCCGAGTGCAAACAGGTAGCGCTGAGCTCTTCTGCATTATGTTAAGTACCTTTGGTAATTCAAGAATAAACCTAAGCTGGGCCAGGACAGCAGGTTGCCCAGCAAATGCTGGAGAAGAAGTGGAGTCTCATAATCCACAGTCAGGAGACCAGGAATTCAATCAGAAATGGTACCATCGCAATTGTTTGGGCACGACTTCATGTTCCCAGACTATGCAGGTTAATGCACAGCTGGAGAGCAAAAGCTGTCATGCCTGCATAAATCTGGGAGTAAATAAAACCTGGTGCTGCTCTATTTTTGGGGTCTGCCTGGCAGAAGCCATGCAGGCACCTTCACAGGTTATGGCAGGAGCTGGTAGCCCCTCCTGCTGACAGGAGCCCCAGGGGGCTCTGGGGGTGCTCCCCCAGCCCCTCCACCTGTATTTGTGGGGGTGGACACGAGTGTGAAGCCCGTGTTGTGTCCCCACACATGTGTGGCTTCTCTTGCTGCCCATCTGCAGCTCCTGGTGTGGGAGCCTGGAGCAGCCACAGTGCTGAGGATGCTCCACAGGCATCGTGCTCAGCTCAGCCTCTCATTGCAGGGCTCTTACCCACTAATCAGCCAGGTATTATTCTCATTGAGCTCCATCCCGTCTCTGAGAGGGCTGTGGGGCATCCAGCTATGGAACAAACCAGGTGATTCCTTTTAGTGCTCTCAGAGATAAGAAAGAGCCTGTGAGCGGCACAGAGCCTCACTTAGAAAGGATGAAACCATTCACTGAAGTTAAAAGAGTGTGAAGAAAGATAAGGAGCTAAAATGAGAATAAAATAAAGGTAGGAGACAGAGAGCAGACAAGTAATCAGTGGAAATTCATTAGTTTTTCAGGCACAGGCAATGGGAGTGGAGGCAGAAGCCCATAAGGCTGAATGCAACCACTAGTGCTGAACCAGAGAAAATGGAAATTAATTTTCCTTCTCCACGTGTTGTTGCAGAGAGTGAACTGCTGCCTGTGCTCTGCCAAGCAGGGGCCAGCATTGCTCCTCTGCTTGGGCACAGCCCTGCCCCACGTCCTGGCAGCCCTGGGTGGGAGGGGGCTGCTCAGACCCTCTGCCCTGGGGGAGCAGGTGGGACTCCCTCTGGGCCCAAACCCTCCCTCAGGGCCCCAGCGCTGCAGCCAGGTAGGACAAAACAATGAGAAATGAAGTCACTAATTAAATGAATGAACTAGTTCCAGCTGCACTGGCCCAGGCTCCTGCTCCCCTCCCTCCCCGCTCTCTGCAGCAAAGCCCCAGTGCTTGGTACCCGGGGGAGGGTGCTGGACCAAGGGGGATGCTGAGTGGAGTTTGTGCAGGCTCCACCATCCCTCTGTGTGTGCAGACACCTCCCTCAGCCCTGCAGCCTCCCTGCACACCCAGCACCCTCCTCAGCCTCCCCAGGAATGGGGGCATCCCTTGCCCTGCCAGCCCAGTGCCAGTGCCAGTGGGTGCAGCTCTCACCATCACACCCTGCCATTTGTGTGTGGTTTTATTCCTACAGCTTCTTGCCGTTAAAAGCCCCTAATTAAGATAATTAGAACAAAGGCATTCGCCTTTTAATCAGCATCTATTTCAATAAGATGTTTTAATTTACAGGCAAAAGTTCTGAACTTATTATTTAAATAATGTTATCTGTATTGACAGCTTGCTGGTGGTGCCAGAGAAGCATTTATAGATCCAGGATATTTATGATGTTCATTTCTTTTTTAATCGCTTTCAATTTGATGAACACACATCAAACCCCCAGGAAATGACAGAAAATCTCCCCAGGGAAGCCAGGACTGAGCTGTGGCCAAGGCAGAGCTCTTTGGTGGTGGCTGGGATTGCCTGTGGGGAGGCTCTTTACAGAGGTACTACTTGGTCGAGGTGCTGCAGGGATCATGGAATCATAGAATATCCTGAGCTGGAAGAGATCCACAGGGATCATCAAGTCCAACCCCCGGCCCTGCACAGACACCCCAACAATCCCACCCTGTCCCTGTTCCATTGTCCAAATACTCCTGGAGCTCTGACAGCCTGGGGGCCGTGCCCACTGCCCTGGGGAGCCTTTTCAGTGCCCATGATACTCTCCAGCATGAGCTTGGGTGGCCTCAAATCTCTCCAAAACGCTTGAGAGGGAGATTCTGGCTCTGGGAAATGATTTCTCACTTCCCTGTGTCAGAGGCTGTTCGACAGAGCTGCTGTCAGGACCCCAGAGCTCCTGTGTGCCAGCGGTGGGGTGGGAGGTGGCAAGGGGCTGGCTGCCCATTCTGCTGCAGGAGCTGGAGCATCTCATGGGCTCATGGCTCATTGCCCTGGCACCTGGGGCAGCCCCACAGGCAGCTGTGCTTGCCCTGAGCCCTCCAGGTGCTTGCAGAGCTGTCCTGTCTGCTTGTGCCTCCATCCCCATGGACACATCCCTGCAGAACAGGCTCTGCCTCCCTCCTCCTCGAGACCCAGAAACCGCCTTTCCCCCCCAGCACTGTCTTTGGGAAGGCTTTTGGCAGTGACATTGTGCCCAGGAAGGTTGGTGTCACCCCCGGTAGTGGGTGCACAGATCCACCTGCCAGGGCAGTGCCTGTGGCCGGGCTCCTGCCGAGGACAGGGCTGGGGAGGGTGGTGTCACCGATGTCCCCGTGCTGGCTGCAGGGTACCAAGTGTCCGCTCCGGTTCACCTGACAGTGCTACAGAACACAATGCACCTTCCCTCAAGAGCTGCCTGCAGCTGGCAGCCCTTCACTTCCCAGGCTTAAAAATAGTCACAGGCATTATAAACAACCTTGCATGGAACACGGCTGAGAACTTGTTTTTCATCCTCTCCGTGTTCCTTGTGGGAACAAATGCTCTTATCTCCTTTCTGTGCTCAGTTGACTGCTCTGTGCAAGAGAGGGACACGAACAATACGGCACATCCAGCACCCGGCCCCGTGTAAGGGAAATGATCTATTTATTTATTCCTGCTTCTGTGATGCTCCAAGTTGTTCAGGGGCCCCAGGATGAAGCAGCAGCTCAACAGCCTCCAGAGAATCACTCGGAGCTCGGTACCCACCAGGCTCTGAGCTTTCAAAAGAAATCTGCTTACAGAGGACAGACTTTGGCTCTTCCTCAAGAGCTCCTTCCAAATCCAGGGGCTGTCTGGCAGACTCACGTTAATAAACACTAGCACATTAGCAGTTGTGAAGTTTTTATCTCCTGCTAAAAAGGTATGAATTATGCAGCAGGGAAGGACATGAGTTAGTGGTGTGTGAGGCACTTGGAGCAGCCCACGGATGCTCCTTGTGGAGCTGCCACGAGCCCCGGGGTGCTGCTGCCCTTGCCAGCCCTGCTCAGGCTGCTGGCAAGTCGGCACACAGGCTGTGCCTCTGGTTTGGTGCCTGCTGGTTCCCAGGCTGGCCTGGGAAGTCTGTGGGCATGTCTGGCTCTGCTCTCCCTGGGAAGGGCACGGCTGCCCCACAGCTCCACGGGTGCTGCCGGCGCTGGTCCTGCCCTCGCTGTGCCACCGGCTTTGGCACATGGGGCTTCCCCACCGAGGGGTGCTGATGGCATCCAGAGCCACGTTCCTTTGCTGGAATAAGGCATTTTCTCCAGTCCTTCAGAGCCTTCCCTTCGCTGCCACAGGGGAAAACTCTCAGTGGTGGCGATAGGTCTGGCAGCAGGTTTGGTTTTTGGGGAGCTGCCCGTGCCTCACACCCATGGGCTGCAGCTATGGCAGTGCTGCCTTCCCGACCTTGCTCCCCAAAGCAGCTGCTCCTCAGGCTTTGCTTAATGCTCCCCACAAAGTGCTGAGTGCTGCAGTGTAAAGGTTCTTATTCACTATTTGGCAGGCAGGAGCCTGTTAAAGGCCAGTTGGAAATGAGATGTGGGAAGATCGGGCTCTCTGCCTGTAGTGATGGGACAGGAGAGAGGAGAGGGGACTCCTGCACACACGTCACTGCCACAGGAATGAGGGACAGCAATTAACCAAATTAACTTCATAGAATCCCAGAACGGTTTGGATTGGAAGGGCCCTTAAAGCTCACCTTCCACAGACCAGGCTGCTCAGAACCACAGGGAACCTTCTGCCACACCTCCCAGGTCGTGTTGTGCCACTCACACCCACACTGCCCTCCTGCTTTATGTACCCAATAAATCCTGAAAGATTTCCTGTCTTTTTCCTCTTCCTTCTTTCCAGCCTGCCTGCTGCTCTGTATGGAATTTTTGCTGGTGTAATGTATATTTTGACAGGGACCATGGAGGCCTGAGCATGACGGAGATATTAATTGCCACAATGAATTTTCCATTCATTATTAGGAGAAATCTTCCCATGAAATAATTCACGAGTGGATGAGATGCTGAGGAGGCTCCTTCTCCAGCACAGTCTCCAGACTCCTGTGAGCTGAAGGAGAGAGTTACAAATGATCAACAGGCGACCAGTTTGACATAGTTTTATTTTCTCACAGCAGCACTGTGATCTGTGAGCCATAACAGGCAGATCTTTCCAAAGCAGCTATAAGAACTCATTAATATTCATGGTGCTTAATCATGAGGCAGCAATGGTGCAGCAGTGATAATACCTGATGTATTTTGATGTGTTTTGATGCGCTGAGCTCATATCCCTGGAGGCTCTGGCCCCATCAGTCAGGCTGCTGGGTGATGGACAAGATGCTCTGCTCCTCTTGTCTCACTTGGGTTTGTCTCCCACTGCTGCTTCCCATCAGTCTGCATCTCCCAGCTGGAGGCTGTGCCCTGGGAAAAACCCTGCTGCTGTGCATCCCTGTGCAAGCCAATCCTCGGAGCCTGGTTCATGGCACCGGGCAGCATTCGACATGAACCTGCAGTTAATTACATGTTCTTGCTAAAAATAATTGAGTAGCCGACGTTGCAATGGCTGTAATTGCATCCTAATGAATTTATGTGTCAACTTGTTACGTGCAACTTGGGTGCGTTCCGTAAATGCCAAATTAAGCTCGTCGTTCTGTCTCCAGGCACAGGTCCTCCATAGCCATCTTCCCGAGATGAGAAGGCTGGACTTGAGGATCCTGGAGGTCTTCTCCAACCTTAATGACTCTATGATTCTTTTCTGTGATTGTTCCAGGGGCTCAGCCAAAGGAGGGCTCAGTGCCAGACCTCACCAGGGAGGGATTTGGGCTCTGCTGGGCAAACAGTGGGATGTGGCTCCAGTCCCAGCCTGGTGCTGAGCACCCTCTTCCACCCACCCCACCTGCTGGAAAACACTGCTGGTGCTCTGGCAGTCCATGGAAGGGGCTCTTGGACAGCTAGAGGAGAAGCTACAAAGCCCTAAATTAACCTAGAGAACAGAAAAGTGTAATCCTATTGACTTCAGTGAGAGTTACAAGCAAATAGTGCTGTTCAGTATAAATTGCTATGACTGAACAAGACCAGAAGCCCAACCTGTGCTCTGTGAAGGAAAGAGGAGTTTTGACAAAAGTTACTGAAATGATGCCGTGCTCCCATAACAGCTCTTTACAGAACATTACTTATTGTCAATGTTTTCCATGTTTGCTACCAAAATACCAACTACAGCTCCCTACAAAGCTGTGCATGTTAGTTAACCTCATTAAATCCTAAAGGATTAGTCAGCTGTTCCTCAACCACAGAACTGTTAGGAAACATCTAAAGCTCCAAGTTATGTGGCTTGGAAAGTGATTTTCTAATATGCAAACTTCAAAGGAATTTTGAAATCCTGCAGCGTAAGCGAGGCAGACGAATGTTAATCCACTGGAGTGCTGCTTAATGGCCTGTTTAATTTTTGTCTTGCTCAGTCTCTGTAAGCACCTGGGCATGAAGGCTGCCTGTGCTAAGCAGGGGTTCTGCTTCCCCTCGTACCACCCCACTCATCAGGCATGGATGTCCTCTTGCCCATGGATGACAGCACATGAAGGCACCACCAGATGTGCTCCTGTGGCCTCTCCCCACCCTGTGGGGACATACACACAAAACCCACCTGGGGAGGGTCTCTCCATGCCCACTGCTGGGTCATCACGGACTTTGGGTCGGAAAGGACCTTAAAGTTCATCTCATTCAATCCTCCTGCCATGGGCAGGGACACCTTCCACTAGCCCAGGTTGATCCAAGCCCCATCCAACCTGGCCTTGGACACTTCCAGGGATGCCACAGCCTCTCTGGGGCCTCCCCACCCTCACAGGGAGGAATTCCTTCCCAACATCTAATCTAAATATCTCCTCTTCCAGTTGGTGTTGGGGAGCATGGGGAGCCTGTGCCTGCCTAGTGCATCACACGACACCGGGAACCCACCGTCACACATGCTCAGGGGGGCCCACCCTGACTGAAATAAATAATGCTATTAAGTGTGAAGTAATGGAGGAATTAAACACATTTGGAGAGCACAAAGCAACGAAACCCACAAATTAATTAAATTAATTAAACCTGTGAGACGCAAAGGTAATTGCTCCGTTCACGGTGCGTGTGGGAGAAGGGAAAAAGGGATTTGGCGTGGTGGTGGAAGCTCTGTAAGGTAAGAGCAGGAGCACAGGTGGCACTTCAGCCCCCAGAAGCCTCTCCTGCCTCACCTACATCTCCTGGGGCTCACAGGGGGCTGGAGGGGCCAGGTTTGTGCATTCAGTGGGGACGGGGATCCTTGGCTCTCCTCACTGAGCCCTGTGGCATTGGCCACGTTCTGCCAGGACACTCAGGCAAATCCTGGGCTCCCCACTCGTAACTGCTGGAGGATTTCAGTGTAATGGAGACAGCCAGCAGTGCAGTCAGCGAGCCAGGCTGAATAATGTATTCACTGGTGTGTTATCAGCTGGGAAACCTGTTAGTAATAAAAATACATGAGAAGAAGCAAGAGGGCATGAATGTTTAATGGCATAAGGGCATCCTCGAGGATCTCTGACACTTAGGCAGGCCCAGTGTGAGGCTCCCTGGATGTCAGACACATGAAAAGGCTGCTTCATGGCAGCATTTCAGTGTATCTGATGTCCAGGAAGCACAGCTCTGCCTTGGGGGTCTTATTGCATTCACCTGAAAATGAAAAGCATCACATCGTGCTCTGGAGACCAGTGAAAGATGCTGACATTGGACTCAAGGATCTTAAAGGTCTTTTCCACCCTAAATGATTCTCTCTTCTCCCAAGTAGCAAGTGGCAGGATGAGAGGAAATGGCCTCAGGTTGCACCAGGGGAGGTATAGGTGTGATATTATGGAAAATTTCTTCACCAAAAGGCTTATCCAGCCCTGGCACAGCTGCCCAGGGCAGTTGTGGAGTCACCATCCCTGGAGGGATTGAAAAGCCACGTGGATGTGGCAACTGGGGACATGGTTTAGCGGTGGGCTTGGCAGTGCTGTGTTAATGATTGGACTCGATGGTCCTAAAGGTTTTTTCCAAGCGAAATGATTCCATGATTCTGTGATGCCTGAGCCTTATGTCAGTAACAGGCAGTGCCTGAGCCTGCAGGAGCCATCTACCAACAGGACACTCTCTTTATTCCTTTTCTTTCTTAGCAGAACTGGCTCTGAGGGCTGACAGTGAAAAATGAAGCACCGTGTACTCCACCCCCCTGTCCTTCACAGCGAGGTCGAGCCAAGCAGTGCAAGATGAGAAGTGGTATCTGTAAAACAGATCCATCAGCAAAGAGAGAAAAGTCCCTGCTTTGTGAGAGGGAAATTAATTTTGACATCTTAATTATAAGTCAGAGGAAAGGTTGGTGCTGGGATGGTGAGCTTTGAAGATTATCATATTGTCATTATTCATTAATGACTACAAAAGAAACTACCTCTAAATGATAATGATGGAGTATAATGGCAAACCTATGAAGCTTCTATTAGATCCCATTTACTCCAAAAGAGTCCTGTGCTAATAACTTGTTAACAATACCCAGCAGTACTAATCAGGTTTTGGCTACAGTGACATGTGTTGCTGTACAAACACTGTCAGGAAGGAAAAAGAGTCTCAAAAAACTCTCTGCCTGTGTTTAGAGCAATAATTTTAAAAATTAATTAAAATAGAACAGGATGTCCAGAGTTATGGGTGTCATTACATAGTGGGGGGATTTTTGTCTGGCTAATATGGGAGGGAAAAAACAATGTAGGGAAAGGTGTTTCACCAGTGCTCTTTGGAGGAACAGTGACATTGGTAAGTGGCCTTTGGTTCTGAGACTGCCCCTGCAGGGATGGGAGAAAGCTGACCCAGCACTGGACACAGCACAGTGGGAAGACAGTGATTTATTTGTGAGTGGATGCTCAGCTGTGGCACCTCACAGCAAGATTGCTGTGGAGGCCACAGGAAATAAGGAGACCTTGAATGTGGTGAGCTCTGGGTGAGCTGCAGCCACTCTGAGTGGCCCAGGTATATATTTTTTCCTGAGTTCTTTCTCTCTGATAGCCACATCTGGGTGACCCCTCCCTTGAGATGAACTCTGTTCTGTCAGTGTGTTATTCTACTTCTTGTACTAAAATGTAAATTAACTTAAAGCCACTGTAAGCAGCTTATTTCAATATGAGCTGTAATTACTGCTGGGGCTGTAAAAGAAAGCTTTCTTTAAAACTTTTATCAAAGTTATTTTGTGTTATTATTGCTTTCTGTGATGTGTCTGGATTTTCCAAACAGCAAATAATTCTGCACTTATCTTGGTTCCTTTGATAATATTTTTTATGACAGATCTACTGAGACTCTAACTACATTATTAACATTCAAAAGGGAAGAATGGGGACAGCATTTTCCTAAATAAGTCTGTAAAAACCCTGGCATGCCATTGCTGCTGCTTAAATACTAATCATGGGAAGACAAGGAATGTATTAATCATATAGATTTGTAGGAGTAATGTAACCAGATCTGCGGGAGCTGCTGCTCGGAATAAGGAGCGCACCCTCCCTTCATCTGGGCATGCTGATCTGCTCAAATGAGGCTCCCTGCAAGGTTCAAGCAGCTGGAAGAGTGACAAAGTGACAAAGTGAGTGATGTTGTCCATAACAGCCAGAGCTGTGTCAGTCTGTAATGACACCTGGGACACCAGGGAGCAACCCTGGAGAAGGATGATGCACACACAGGTAACCAGGGGTAGAAGGAAATATGTTTTTCTGGTCCCAACACTCTACTGCTCCTCCTTTGTCCTGTTTTCTAGAAGTGAAGAGAGTTGTCAGTGTGATGTTGCAGCTCAGACCCCTTCTCTGGCAGCAGTGGAAGTGAAGAGAGCAGGACAACACCTCAGCCTTCTACCACTGGTTCCACCCACCCAGATATTCCAGGGTGACTCTGACAGACAAGCACAGACGTAGCTCAGCCTGTGAACACGTGCAGGACTCGGGCTGGGAGGTGACGACTGACAGGACTGGGCATCTGCTCTCCAGAAACTGGGTTTTCCTTCTGTGTTCTCTAGGGAAATTTGACTGTGCATGGACACAGTGCTGGCAGTGCTGCTCCACAAGCTTGGGCTGCTCCTTCTTGTTTCCCCAGATACCCAGTGAGGAGAGAGAAAGTGACTGGTGAAAAGGAGCAGGAATCAGAGAGGAGCTGCGGATTACATTTATCAGACAGAGACTGGGATAGGCTTTTGGACCTTGCCAGCTACCCCAAATCCCTGTGAACAGGGCTATAAAACTTGACAAGGCTGCTACAGATATTTCAGATCCTATTAAAGATGTAAAACCACTGACAGAGCTGAACTGCTTACAGATGGTAACTCACTGCTTGTGGAGGAGGATGACACCAGGGAGAAGGTTCAAGCAAGGGATTTCAGTGGGTGATGATCAGTAACACACACAAATGAGGAGAAATGGCTGAATTGATGGACACTAATGGATTAAATAATGTACTTTGCCAGTCAGTCTTGAATGTGTCCTGTGACACCCTCTAGCCAGGGTTGTATCCCAGCTCAGGTCATTCCCAGTCAATGAATTTAGAGCTGCAATGGTGACCAAGGGACTGGAACATCTCTTTTATGTTGAAAGGCTGAGTGAGCTGGGCCTGTTCAGCCTCAAGAAGAGGCAACTGATAGGGGACCTCCTTGATGTGCTGTCAGTGCCTGCAGGGAGAGGTCAGAGGATGGATCAGGCTCTGCTTGGGGGTGCCTAGCAATGAGACAGGAGCTTTTCTCCAGCCTTGATTTTTCTGCAAAGCACTAAGCTCCAGATCTAGACTTAAACACCCCATTACCAGTTTTAGGCTCTAAATCCAAGCTGTAGACTTCAAACCCATGCAGTAATCCTGTGTGACTGCGTGGCTCTGGCTCCCTGTTTGACTGGGCCTTTATCCCCACTTTGCATTCCTCGGCATCCGTGGTGCCTGATCACATCGTGCACATCCCGGAGCAAGAGGCTGAGGGGTATTTGCATAGGCTGCTTCTTTATTCACTTTGACAAGTCCTCTTAGTTCATCTCATTAGCTCCAACTGCACTTGCAGCAGGCTTATGTGGAGCAATCTCTGCAGTTACTCTTTTTATGTCTTCTGGAAGTTCTGAATGTTGAGGGTGAGGTGTGCAGGGAACAGCAAAGCAGATGAAAAGTGCTTGAGAGCATGTGATTCTACGCCCTGTACATCTCTTTGTGGTACCTGCTGAGGGATATTATTCCCCTTCTTTCAGCAGTGCCTTGTTTGTTGTTCTCTTTTCCCTTCTTTTTTGTTTTTTTTTGGTCCAGATTGAGGATAGCTAAACACTGCTGTCATTGTGCAAAGCAGCACCACGCAGGTCAGGAGCAGACTCATCCGATGCCCAAGCTTTTAACCTGTTGGCAGGTGCTTGTGTCAAGCAAACAAACCATTTAGTGTCTGTTTTCTTCCATGTTCTCTCCACTGCATGGTTGCACAGCCTCCTTCCATGGAGGTTTCTTTCATTTCATGAGCTTAGTTCGAAGGGGTTTGTGGTGTTTCAGGTATGAAATATTGTTGAATGTGCAGCTGGGAAGTTGAGGCATACAGAGGAACTGTATTTACTGCCTGGTTCACTGTAAAGCCTTGGTCAAAACACCATTAATTCCCAGGCCAATGTTCCTGTTTGGAAATTTTACAGAATTACTAAAGAGACGTTCAACACTGATCTCTGTTCTCTGGTGACCAGTGATAGGACTGAGGGAACAACATGGAGCTGTGCCAGGGCAGGGTTAGGTGGGATCTCAGGAAAAGATTCTTCCCCCAGAGGGTGGTGGGCACTGACCAGGCTCCCCAGGGCAGTGGGCACGGCCCCAAG
>JAWWTY010000072.1:2562971-2596140 GCA_035222235.1 Margarornis squamiger
CGAGCGGGGCGGTGCGGGAGGGGCGGCCCCGCGGTGGCCCCGCCGTCCCGTGGGGGCGGCCCCGGGGCGGGTCGGGCTGCCCCGGCCCGGGGGGATCTCCCGAAGGCCCGGGGAGTGCCCGCGGTGCTCCTTTGGCTTCCCACGAGGCGGTGTGATGACCCTGTCCTCCCCTCGAGGGTCCCTCCCCGTGTCCCCTTCCTCGAGGGTCCCTGTCCCCCCCGAGGTTCCACCCGTGTGTTAGTCCCCCTCTGTCCCCCCCGAGGGTCCCTGTCCCCTCCCGCAGGAGCAGGAGTTGTTTCCCGTGGTGTTCTCCCGCAGGGGTGAGTGGGGGAATGTGGAATCATTCGAAGGGATGCAGCACCGCGGTGCCTTTGCTCTGTCCGGCTGGGTTTTGGCAAAGGAAAAGCACCCGAGAGCGAGCTCCGGGGTGTTCTTTTTTACACAGATTCACGTTAATTTTGGGCGCTCTTTAATTAAGTGGTGATATCAGATGGTTGTGGTGAAGTCGTCTTTATCGACGTGCCTGTCAAATGTCAAATTAATGCTGAGTAGTGGCACCTGCAGCCACACGGGCTAATGATTCATGAGCTCCAGATGTGCCTGCTCCTTTCCCGGGCAGGTATTCCAGGTGTGAGCCTGATGCCTTAGGAGAAATTGTCTTGGGGAAAACTGGTTTTCTCTGAATCCTAGGGGATATCAGTATTTCCATGACTGGACTCTAATATTCCTCATAAAGCTCCTGTGCTGTACACCTGTCTTGTCCTTTTTTCATGGGTGCTGTTTGACTTCAGGTAATATGTATTTTTAAATTGGATTTTCTTCATTTGGCCACTAACAAAAAGTCATCTTGTATATAGAGACTGTGCTGTTGGTCCTGGTTCAATTGCTAAATCAATAAAACAAAGCAAAAAAACTGAAACAGACACACACCTTAAAAGCAACTACAGAAACCTGGTAGGTTTTGAAAGATGTTTTGATTTCCAGAAATGGAGATCTCCAAATGTAGAAAATAGAAAAGAGCAAACAGCTGCAAGTTAGATGTGAAATAAGAGGATTAAAAAAAAAAAAGGGGGACAAATTGTTTAAGATAGAAAATAATAATCTCTTTTAAAAAGAGAAAGCTTGTGGAAGATGAAACCACAGTTCAGAGGGATTTCTTGTGTTTACTACGGAGGGAAATAGGAATATTCCTGTGCTGGGAATTTCCACAATGGAGATGTCAAACTGTACAAACTGGCAGAAAAGATTTAGAAGAAATTGGTCTGATTAATAGTAGGAAATGGTGAGAGCTGGATGATGTTCATGAGGAGTTCCAAAGATGAAGTAGCAACAGTAATGTGTTGCCTGTTCCTTAAATCCTGGAGGCTGTGGAAGGAGTAGGAGGTGGGCATTGTGGTGCCAGTGGGGAAAAGGGTCCAGAAGATGACCAGGACTGGCTGCTGAGTCCAGCAGGGTAGGTAAAACTCAGGTTCAAAAGCAGAACTTTGGGCATGTGAATCACTACCATCAAATGAGGAGACTAGGCTTCTTTTCAGAAGAAACTCTCTTAATTTCTGAAGCTTCACTTATTGGTTTAATCCAAGTATTTTGGTGTAGTGGATTTTCAAGCAGACTTTCAGCAAGATATCACAGACTTGGAAGAGGCTCTGGCTGAGCCAGCGTGGTGTGGCAGTGTAGCTGCCAAAAGATAAGAGCTGTATTCCCCTGTGGGTTAGTAACTGGTTAAAATAGAGGATTGGTTTTCTCAGCAGAAGGAAACTGCTGCTGGAGTTTTGCAAGGACCTGTGCTGTATAGCATAGTCATCCCGAGCTTGTAAACCCAACACTAGGTAAATTGTGAAAAGAGAAGTAGCATTTTTCTGCTGATTTTATGTAATTTCTAGAACACATCAATCTGAATCTTCAGATCCAGTGATTTTTCCCGTACTGGAACATATTGTAAGCTTATTTACCACATCAGATGACTTTTGTAGTCATTTTCTGTGTTAGACTACTGTCCTTAAATACAGTATTTTAAAACATACTGTTTTTTGGTTGTGTTTTTTCCAAGGCTGCCACAGCTGCTCGGTGGCAGTTTTCCAGTCAGGTTGTAAGTAATTAGGAAAGTTGTTGACAAGGCATTCTCTGTGAAGACCTGTGACTTTGCATTTGACTTCCCTTGTGATCCAGAGCCATCCAAACCTTCCAGGCTTTGGGAGGCATCTGGGAAGACATGTGGGTGGTGGAGGTGAAGGGGAGAAGACTGGAGAACTGGTGGTCACTGGTGTGATCATAATATGTCAGAATCCTCAAAGATCCATAATTGCACTGCTGGTCTTCAGGCTCCTGTGTTTCATGTTTTTTCCCCAGTCAGAACTGCTCTTCCTCATCGTGTTGAAAGACACGGAGTGCTCTGCCCCAGGTTTGGGTTCTCTTGGGGCAGAAGTCTGAGGGCATCCAATATTGACAGTGAGAAATTTGTCTCCTTGCCCCTGAATTTTAGGGTGTTGGTAAGGCCTTGAAGCTCGTGGGCTGCCTCCACATTTTAGAAGGGTGAGTTTGATGCTTAATAGCTGGACTCCATCTTCCAGGTGACCCTGTGGCCTTGAGCAGCACGTGGAGGAGCTGGGCTGCTTTGATTCAAGTCATAATATAGTTCTTCATTAAAGGCAGCAACAGCTTTACTTGACAGCAGTGAAATCTGTCTGTGATACTTCTCACAAGCTCATAGAAAATTTAAAATGGAAATTTCAAGATGCTGTTTAGGCTTGTTTGATAAGACACTTGAAGGATATGAATGTTAATTTGAACGCCATCTGTTAACTGCACATCACAAATGATGGACCATTTTGTTGATGAAGAAATTTGTCCTTCCCATTCTTGCTCTGTCTTTATTAGCAGAGGAGGGACAATCAGGCCAGTGGGGGCTGGGAAGGAATGTCATTGGTGCCACAGCTGTGTCCCAGGTGAGGGTGGCCTCAGGTGTGTGGGGAATAGCTGGAAAATCCATGGATGTGGTATCCATAGGGATTTACACGCTGTGGGAGGCCAGTCTCGAGCTCTCTGCCCGCACACCTGGACTGATGCTGGGATCTGAGTTGTCTAAATAAAACTTAAATTCTCGATGATCGTTGAGATGATAACCATCCCCCTGTTTATGTGCAATTCATCATCATCTTGATCAGATGAGCAAAGCAGCCCTACAGAAGGCTGGGGCTGGCTGTGCAGTGGGATATCAGTATGGATGTGCACGAAGGCTGCCAGGGGCGTAATGAGTCCATTTGTATTTTAGGCACGCTTGGGAAGTGCTGGTTTCCAGCTAATCGCCTGCTTACATGCATCCCAACGATGGCTGCTGTGTGCTCCAGGACCTTCCCTGTCTGGTGTGCCTTGGATTAGGGCATTAGCCTTGTAACTGCCTGCTGCTGCTGCTGCAGGTTCCTCTGTTTCTGTTAAGGAAAAAGGGAAACATTTTTCCTCTAGTCAATTCCATAGTTGAGTGCTAAGTTCCTCCTCTTAAAGGTACCTACTTTCCTTTCAGTACCTGAAGGTACTGTGAAGATGATGGTACTACAAGGAAGATGAGAGGGGCTTTTTATAAGCACAAGGGGGACTAAGGGGAATGGATTCAAACTGGAAGGGAGCAGGTTTAGGTCAGATATTAGGCAAAATATCTGGTTGCCTGGAAAAGCTGTGACTGCCCCAACCCTGGAAGTGTCCAAGGCCAGGTTGGGCAGGACTTGGAGCAGCTTGGGCTAGTGGAAGGTGTCCCTGCCCATGGCAGGGGGTGGGACAAGATGAGCTTTAAGGTCCTTTACATCTCAAATCATTCTGTGATTCTGTGGTTGCATACAGTCTGGTTTCATGTGGCATTCATGGGCCCTGAGCAACCTGATCTAGTGGGTGACCTCCCTGCCCATGGCTAGATGGCATTTAAGGTCCCTTTCAACCCAGACCATTTTACGATGATGATTTCTGATGATTCAGAATTAGGCAGAAAGCTGTTTGTATGTGCAGGCAAGCCTGTTTGCTAGAATACTCATCACTACAACTTTGAGTGTCTTCTTTCTTCACAGCAGTATGGTAGCCAAAATACATCAAAACTAGTCTGCAGGCTCAAAGTAAGAAAAATTCCTGATATCTACAAGTTCCTCTTTCTGCAGGCTGAGTTGCCAGATACTACTACGTAGGAAGGAATGTGTTTTCCTTCCAAAGTAGGGAGCTTTGATGAATACAGCTACTCTGTGGCAATTATTACGCTTTCATGGCCACTCTAACTAGCATCTGGGAAGAAATGGGCAGAGTTTTGTAGCTCTTCCAGTGGAGAAAAGCTTCCAGAGCACATAGTTTGGTCCCTTGGCTACAGAGGGAATGCACTTTGGCTCCATTATGCCAAAACTGCTCTTTAAAGAAAAAGACAGCAAGATTTAAAAAGATGAAAAGTCTTCTTCGGACTAACTTCTTTTCAGTGCTCTTGAAGCTGTTAAACCTTGATTTCCTGTAGATTTGCTTCACAGCTGATGTTCACACTCATGGCTGGAGCTCTTCCTCCAGCTGGGGCATTTATTCCCTATCTCCAGTCAGGATTGCCTGGCCTGTGTAAGTGTCAGTTTGTGCTGTGATGGTTTTTTCCCAGTGGGACATGTGGAGGACATCCCAGGCCATATCACAGAACTGATGGGATCCTTTTTCAGCCCTTCATGTGGTTTACCATGGATCCAGTGCAGCCCAGCCCAAAGCTGATGTGTGTTGTTGCTCTGTGTGTGCACTCAGCCGTTGTCTGTGGCTTCCTGACGTTTCCTCTCTGAGTGGCTCAGACCTATTGCTTTATTTGACTTAGGGTGCATTAGTGCAGAGGATGAGGGGATTGACAGGTGGATGTAGTGGGTATAAAGCTGATTCTTTGTGAGTCTGACTTTGACTGCATCATGTGATGCTCCTGGGACTCAAGGAGCTGCAAGCCAGCAAGGCCTTATCTTCCTGATCAAAATCTAATACAAGCTTACAGGACAACTTATTGCTGGATGCATTTTCTCACGTGGCTGTGATCGATCCCTAATGCCTCTGCTGCTGACAGGAGTTAATGGCAATGTTTCCACTCGTGCTTTGGGGGTCCCTTTTCTGGAGCAGAATGAATGAAAACAGTGCTGACAAATCCAGTGACTCAGATCAGGATTCAGTACTTGAGACACAACACTCGAAGCTGAGTCTCTGAGATTCATTTACATTTCCTCTTGTGCTTGAGATAGGTACAAAGCCTCCATGTGGGGGTAAACATTTGCATGTTTGGCAATTAAGGCAGCGCCGCACTCCCGGGCTCTTTTCACAAAATCAGATGAATTCTAAATGTGCCGTGTTAAACCAGAGCTCCGAGTACACACACAAGGATAATTTTGCCTCTCTGAGGAAAGGCATTACCCTAATTCTGCATTTCTGTGGAAGCTGGCAGGAGGCCAGCCTGGGATGATGGAGCAGAGGAATGTGTTACTCGGGAGATCTGAGGAGCCCTGGGTGGGTGTCGGGTGGGAGCTGTTGGGTGCTGCCCTCCCTCCCTGAGAGTTCAAGGGGAACCGACCCATTCTGTACCAAAAAGGAAAGTTTGGATCATTTTACCACGCTAAGAAAAACCCAGAGCGTCCAGGGCTGCTGTAATGAATGTGCAGGGTATCCATGAAACGGGGCAGAAGACAAATGTGCTGTCTTGGAAAAGAAAACTGAAGGGGAAATGCTGGTTGCTGGAGGCTGGTGTCTCTCTAAAGCTGTGCTCTCTGTTTGAGAGCTGCCTTGCACAGAAAGCTGGGAGTTGCATCTCAGATGTGTGGATGCAGAGGACTATCAAACACTAATAGCTCTGCCTATGAGCGTGTGCATGTAATTTAAAATCTTGCTTCTCATATTCCTCTTTATATAAACATATTGCTGCTGGCATAGACCTTACTGCCTTTCCCTTCCACACACTGCTTTGCTTGAATGTTACTGTGATGAGTTCTGTGTTAATGATCACACCATAAATGCCTTCTAATGATTCTGTTCTGTCTTGGCGTGTTCGTTTCAGATGATAACGAGGCCTCATGTGGCTTCTGTGACTAATTTGTACTTTTCTGTTCCCTTCAGGAGAGCCATTCTCTTCCCTGTGCCATTCCTTGATGTCTCTCAGGAGACACCCTGTGGGATAGTGCAGAGTGAGGCATTTACCTGGAGCTGGTGGCAGAGCAGGTGGTGCTGTTGGGTGTTCTCCTCCAAATCCACCTCCTCTATGTCCCCTCCTTTAGGGGAATCAGGTTTTTACTACGACTCAACAAACACTTTTATTCCAGTTGTTCCTGGAAGGAGATTTTCTTGTTCAGGTAGATTTAATTTGATTTACATTCTTCCACATATGTTGGGTTTTTATCAAACCCCAACCTTAAGATTCCATGTCAGGAGAGAACTTACTTAAAATCCTTGAAATTTAATTTTGTTGCTACTCTGCAATGGCAGGAGACTTTCTCTGCTCTCTGAATGAAGCCAAGAATGAAATAAAGATGAACCTTTATTAGGAG
The DNA here is from genome assembly GCA_035222235.1 of Margarornis squamiger. Classification (NCBI taxonomy): domain Eukaryota; kingdom Metazoa; phylum Chordata; class Aves; order Passeriformes; family Furnariidae; genus Margarornis; species Margarornis squamiger. The sequence goes on from JAWWTY010000072.1 coordinate 2,569,493, forward strand.
TCATGATTTCAACAGCAGATTTCATCTTCATAATTTTTGTCTGGTTATGGGTCTTCAGTTCCTGGCTGGCTTTAATGAAATGCCAGTTGGTTTTGGAGAATGGCTGGGTTTTATCACTCTCAGAAGATACAGTGTCCTTAATTTTTTTAAAGAAGTTCCTTTTTGCCTTGATAAAAGAAAGGCACTTTAAACTGTCTTTTTGGAAACTTCTGAAGTAAACAAGCTGTGCTCATATAACTTGTTATGTACTGTGCTTCTTGGTTATTGAAGCATCTGCTTCAAAATACTTTTCAGCTGATAATTTAAAAAAAATCTTGAAATATGACAAGGATTGTGCATTCAAATCGACAGCTGAAAAAATTACTGTAGTTTTCATTGTTGCTCTGTTTTAAGGTCTTTGAATTCATTCTTCTGGTTCTTGTTTTTAATTCATGATGCTTCCTTTTAAGAAATATCTTGTCGTGTTCATGGGCCGTTAGTTAAATCACTTCTTGTTCCCTGAACAAGAGCAATTTTCTTCTTCAAAGCAATAGTATTCCTGAGAGTACTAGATTGGAATCAAGAAAAATATGAGCTCTTTGTGTTTGGGAGCAAATTCTATGTTTCATTCTGAACAGAACAGGGGAAAATGCAGTGGGGAGATTGCAGAGTTGGGTTGATCTGTTGTGTCATCACCAGAAATCTGAGAAATTCAGTCTCTGGTGCTAATTGATGTTTGAATTTGTGTTAAATTAATCCTTGTTGGGCCCTCAGCGGGTCACGATGGGAACGGGAGCAGCTCCCAGGTGGCATTCCAGCAGCAGTTGGATATGGTGGGCTGGATTCCAAGCTGATTAGTTTTAAAAGCAAGACCATGGATTTAAGGTGAAAAGGGGAGCATCCTAGGAAGGGTGTTTGTCAAGGAGGCTGTAAAGGCACTCATGGAGTAAAGGGAGTTGGAACTGCTGGTGTAAAACCTGTATAAAGCTGTCCCAGTGCTGCTGTTTGAGGTGGTGGCACACAGTCCTTGTCCTGTGAGCTCCTCAGGTGCAGCTTTCAGTATGAAACAATCACTGCAGTCTTTTGTTCAGGCTTATGTCACTGTGCTTTTATTGTCATATGGAAATACAACCTGCTAAGGTAATGGCTTTATGAGAAGTGTGATTTCATTTCCAAAGCACGCCCAGGTTGTTAGTTATAACTCTGGGCTTTCTCTGACAGCGAGCTTTTAAAGTGTGCTCTCGGAGCTACATTTAAAAAAGCTTGCTTAAAGCTACCATTCAATATGTATGATTCTCAAGCCTGTAATTCTTTATGAATTGGTGATTGCTCTCAGTTGAATGTAACTTCTCAAATTGAAAATCACTAGTGTGTTTACTATCCATCCTGTGTCACACCTCACCTCCTGAATAGTTTGTAAAGCTTCATCCGTTGTAAATAATTTTCCTGAGACAGTTAAAAAGTTAAATCATCTAAGCTCTGAATTGCCATGTCTCTCTTGAGTTACCTGTGTAAAAGAAGTAAAACTTGAATTGTAGCTCTATCAGATCGTGGCACACTTGAATAGTGGTTCTTATTTTGTTCTACTTCATTGCTGTTTCATTACTGACTTTGGTAATAAATACAATCAGCCTGGCAGCTGGTGTCTGATGAATATGGATTGGGGGTGCTCTATAAACAGCAGAAGTATCCTGGGTTTTGGAGTCTGGAAATGCATTTTCCATCTGCATGGTAATGAAGTATGCTTTCGAAAAGGTGGTAAAGGCAATCAACAGGGTTAATGTGATTGTGTGAATTATCTGTTACTGAAGTTTCCTCCTCTTACACCCACCGCATTTGCAACTAGTGAAACATGAAATCCACGCTGGTTTGCCCTGACGTGAGAGCCTAACCCAACACCTGAGTGCAGCCACAGCTGTAGTACAAAGCTGGGGCTATCCAGGACTGGCTCTGGCACACGTGGGAAGAAGCTGGGACCATCACTATGTCTCTGCTGTGGCACAGGTGTCAGATCCAGTGGGAATGTGGGAGGGGACTCTGAGGATGACTGCTCCCTTTATGTCAGAGAGACAGAAGTAGAGGAGATACAAAGAAAGGGATCACCAGCCTGGAAAAACTCTTGTGTGTGGGACAGAGAAAGGTGGAATTCCAACACAAAGGAATTTAGTGGCGGTAACAGCACAAAAGAGCAGGATTAGGAGTTTGTTGCTCTTCTCTCACAGCACAAATACCAGACCATAACCCACAGCAGGCAGTTCCTGATAGCAGGAAACATCCTCAGACGTGTGACGTGCCAGAGTCGGGTTCACAAGGGTCAGTCATTGTTTGAACTTTGCCTTGTAGCACTTGCTATTCTGGTGCCTTGTACCTGCTAATTAATAACCACGTGTGGGAAGGCACAGATGTTCAGGGCTTTTCCAGTTTGGTCCCAGTGTACCTTGGAACTGGAGATGTGGGAATGCTTCCCTGATGTGCTGGGTGCTATTTATAGCTTTATGTTTTTGTTGGTGGAGTAGGAGCTGGTGGAAGCCCTGCACCTACAGACACCTGTGCCAGGGTGAAATCCCTCCCCTCCAGGTGTGCCCAGCTTGAGGTGGTAACATGTGCTGGGCTTTTTGGGTGAAACTGGACCATGGCAATCATAGAACCCCACAGAATGGTTTGGGTTGGGAGGGACCTTGCAGCACATCTCATCCCACCCCCTGCCATGGGCTCCACTAGCCCAGCTTGCTCCAAGCCCCATCCAAAGTGTCTTTGAACACTTCCAGTCCTCCCATCCTTTGTTGGCCTGTAAATACAGGCTTGTGTTTCAGTTTGGGGCTGAGGAGTGTGGCATTCTGAGAGAGGGTGTGAGGACAAGCTTGTCCTGTGAATCAGGGTAATGTTTACTCCATCCTGCATTCTTGGCTAGCTGATTTACAGCACTCAGTAGCTGAATACAGAGCATTACAGGTTTACATAAAAACACTTTCTAGAAGGCTTCACCTCAAGGTGCATCACAGACTAAACACTACTCATTTGAAAGAAAGAAGCAGCTCCTTCCTCGCCCACTGCACTAAAGGCCTGGCCATTAGGCATTTCACTTCTTTGTAGTGCAAATATGAATAAAGATGTCATGTCTTAGAAATAAAAATGAATGGTTTGTATGTTGCAGTTGCTTTTTACATCCTGGCAATCAGTTGGGGGTATGAAGTGCCAGCCAGTTTCTCTGAGCTGGGAAGAACACCAAAGGCCACTTTGAGTTTTAGAAGTACGAGCTGGGAGATGCGTGCAGTCATCTGCCAGGAACTGCTCTGGAAAACAACCCTGGCTACTTGGTAGTTTGGGCTGTACATCACACTTTGGATGTAGAGAACATAAAGGAACATGTTTAGTGCCGAGTTCCTGCCGAAGTGCCCCCGCAGCCTTTGCCAAAGGTTTCTGTTGATAGAGGGTTTAGGGAGACATTAATTTCGCTTGGACTCGGATCGCTTCGCAGTTGTGTTTGGAGAGCAATTCAGGGTTGGCTATTGTGCTTTGGGATTCAAATTGTGGCCCTTGGGAGAGGGACTGGTTTAGCATGCAGGAGAGGGCCTGGCGTGCAATTTGGGAATTGTTTTGCCAGGATCCATCTGTTTGCCCTTTGGAAGGGTCCATTGCTCTTGTGGGCACAGTGGGATGTGCTGGTGTGGGGAATGACCATGGCCAGCCTCAGGCTTTGCCTCTGGGAATCCGTGATGGATGGTTTCTTCTGCAGTGCCCAGCTGGAATCCTCTCCAAGATGTCTTTTTGGATCCCCCCTTGGGTTGGCCAGGGTCTCACAAGGTGTTTCTGCAGCTAGTGGCTGGGTGGGCTGGGGTGTGGGTACTGAGCTGTCATGTGGGAGTTCTGTATTGTGGTCATGGTGGGATAAGAACCAGCTCTTGGTGTCACCTCAGAGCCAAAGGGGAATGCTGATGGATCTGGAATGCCAGCACAGAGTCCTCTTGGCAGGTCCTCCAGCTAAGGTGGGAGCAGGGCACAATGGCATGAACACCAGCATTGTGATTAGCTGGAAGAAATACGTTAAAATGAAATCCACTTTCATGTTGATGAAAGAATAGATGAGAGAAAAAATTCCATCTGAAGTGGCTGCTTAATTACTGTTTGATACAGTGATGTAGTTTATCAAATTAAGTTGTAAGTGCAAATATAGTTAGGGTAGAAAGTGGTTTTTCCTCTAGAGCAGTAGCTTTCAACTTGTTTGTCTCCATTTTTAGGTGTCACCAAGTTTTGTGTAGCCGAAACCTGTTTTAAACCCATTTGGTCTTCTTAAATGTTTCATCAAAATGAAATTCCTGTGGTGGTTAAGACTGGTAGTAAAAGTTATAAAAAAATAGGCAAAGCTTTTGTTTGTGCAATGGCTTTAACAAATTTAACTTAAAGGTAACAAAATGAATATATATTTGGGCACCCTGGGCTAGTGGGAGGTGTCCCTGCCCATGGCAGGAATGAGGTGACCTTTAAGGTCCCTTCCCACCCAAACTATTCTGGGATTTTGTGTTAGAATCTTCAGATGTCTGGGTGGTTTGCTGTCTAGTTTAGTAAAGAAAGCCTCTTTAAAAGTATTGTATCTCTTCAATAGTTGCTGTAGTTCAGCCAAACTTCGGGAAGAGTGTTTTGGGTGTGTATTTTGGGTCCTGAACAAGCAGCACATAGCAGGGTAGGGGTGTTCAGCATAAGACTTGGTGAGTCTGGATTCAAACTACTCAAAACACAAGGCAGAAGTGCCAGTCTTCAGATAAGTTTTGCTTTTCCCTGAAGACTTTTTTGGAAGATGACAGCAAAAATACAGGTGAAGCAGAAGTGAGGGCTGTGTGCTCTGTCTGGCCTGTTTCAGGTGTTTGCACAGCTGGTGTTGCTCACCAGCTCTGGTGGACATTATTTATATATTCCTGACATTATTAAAAACCAAAGCATAAACCCATTGACAAATAATTTGAACTCTTTGTAAGTCAACCTGCTGATTAAGAGTTTTCCTCCTGCGGTGTGATTTCTGTGAAAAATCTGTGAGGCTTTCCTATGATTTCAATTCTGTGGATTTTAAAACTATTTTGATACAGTTTTTTCCTGAATAGACAACAGTAACACCCAAACCACTTAAGGCATTCCCCCACTTTGAGGTTTCATTGCCAGTATATACAACTTTGCCTTGGTTTGCCATGACCTTGTTGCAACAAACAGCAGCAGGGTGTGCTGGTACTACTCATTAAATGCAAGAGGATTAACATCCAGTTTATTTCCTCTAAAACCACAGAACTATCAGGAAATAACTAAGCCCTAAAGTTTTAGGTTTGTAGAAATGATTTCCTCCTAATGCATGTACTTGGGGGGGGTGGGGGGTGGAATTTCAGAATCCTGTTATGTAAAAGAGCGGCAGAGCCCTATATTAATCTCAGGGAATTATGTTTAATGGCTTGTTTCGTCCTTTATTGGTCTAAAGAATTCCTCAGAAATCAGCTGACCAAAAGTGCCAGAGAAGTATTTTTACCTCTGTTGCTGCAACTATTATCTCTCAGTAATTTCACTAATCTTCTTTGCAGTGAGATTAGATTGGAAATGCTTTGGTGCAGGGAGAACTTGTTTGTGAAAACTGCTTGGTATGGTGGGTACCATCGAGGGGATGCACCAGTAAGTCACCAAATGTGGTGTTCCAGTGCTGAGGAGTATTGTGAGATATGTATTGCCTTGGCTTTCCTTTGAGTTGACAGCTCTTCCCTGGAAGATGATGTTTGGAATGTGAACTTGAGTGACTCGTGTTTGACATGTGCAGAAAATGCTCCTGACACAAGTTTGACGACACTGCTGTGGTTTTGTTTCATACCGAGAGTCGGTCGCTGCTGTATAAACCAGCTTTGTATTAATAAATACAAGTTGTCATCCATTATTCTAACCCAAACCATTCTGTGATGACTCTGTGACCTAAGAGCTGACATCTTCACATGCTTCTCATGCACATACCTTTGTTAACTGGTTTATTATAGAAGCATTAACGTGCCATATGTATCAGTAAAAGATTTTTCTCAATGGGTGTGTGCTGCTGGGGGTTAAACCGTGCAGAACAGCTGAGGTAACAGCTTCTGCTCTGTCCTCTTATGAATCTGGAAAAAGACAAATAGTTATGCCCTTGACAGACCTGGTGCTATTATTAAACCCCATTTTGTGGTTGGTTTGCAGGCAGCAAAAGGAAAACTGTTTGACTCAATCCAAGGCCTGAAGTATTTGCTCGTATGGAATTACGGACTACACAACTTGCCTCTAAATTGCAGGCTTTCCTCTCTGCCCTACTTACTCAGTCTAAAAAAACCTAATCCTGTGGATTTTATTTCCCTCTCTGTAGGACAGCAGTGAGTAATTACTTTTCTCTGGTGAAGGTAGAGATGCTGGAAAAGTTTAATTAATGCTCATTAGGAGATGCTGCCTAGTACTTAAGGAATTCATTAGGGCAGGGCGCTTAATGTTCATCAGAATAGCAAATAAATGCAGTGGAGTGAATGTTGTTTACTCTGTACTGTGTGCTATTTCTTTCTGTTCTACGAAAAATATGTGGGTCCTCCCTAGCCAGGGATGTCTCTTAACTCCTTTAAAGTGTCCAAGGGCAGGGGGATGGCCCAAGGGCACAGCTCAGGTGGCCTTTGGCATCTCCCCATCAGCAGGGTGTCACTCAGTCCTGGTGGGTGCCCTCGGTTTACTCGAACTCCAGTTGTGGTTTGAACCCAGAGTTACAAATATTTGTAAATCACAGGTGTTTTTATTGTTGAAACAACATTCTTAGCATGTTGTTTAAACATGAGCATAGGTAAGTGATTTGCACAGCTCCTCATTTCAGGCTGGCTGACACCAGAGCTGGCAGTTGCCTCCTAAAAAAGCACTGAAGCATTTGTGTTACTCCAGCAGTTCTTTATCTCACATACTGAGAGTTGGAACTCTCAGGAGGCTGGAGAACACTGGTGCAGTGCTGTGATTTAATAATCATAGATTTAATAAACTTTGGCCATGCAGCAGTCTGATTTTAGCACAAATTACATAACAAAAAGAAGTGAAACAGGTGTGTCTGGTAGGAAGCAGGAGCTTATTGACTGTCCCTGGCCTCTGCACAGGGAGGGGACCTGGAATGAACATGGAAACTGCAGTGTGGATGGTGCTGGACACTGCTTAAAATGGAATTATTTCCCCAGACATCCAGAGCCCTTCAAGGGCAGTGCTGGCCCCAAGGATGGGATCTTTGGGGTCATCATTAACCTTTTTATCAGTGTGTACTTGTACACAAGTGCCTGTAGTACATCCAGAGGGAAGTTCCAAGCTATTCACAACTACCAACTGTTCCCTCAGTGAAAAGTCTACTAAAAATAGGATATTCTTCCATTCAGGCATCAAACTCCCATCCATAATGTGAAGTGTCGTGCTGTAGGAATAGTAAAAGGGCTTTTACATGAGGAAGTTCTTTCTGTGAGCTGTTTTTTCTTATGGTGGGTGAGAGGCAGCAAAGAGAGAAAGGACTTAAATCACTTTCTGCTTTGTTGAACCACCTTCGGGCAGCATAAAATTTGTTGTTCTGAAATCCTTATTTATTGCCTCTTGGCAAATACATTGGATTTTCTTTTTTCTATTGAACTGTATTCTTTAGAGAGCTGCTGCTCTTCCCGGTGTGTGGCTGCAGAGATGTTGGGTATTAAGGAAATGGCAAAGAAAAACAATGTTTTCAAACAAAACCCTGGTTCTTTGACAGAACTTTCTATGCTACCTAAAGAATTTGAAATTGGGACACGAAAACTGGGTGCTGTCTTCAGACTTGCAGTGGTCTGGAAGGATTTAGCATTCATTGTTACCTGGCAGTGTAAGTTTGAAATGCAAAATGCGAGGCTTTTCTGGTATTTCACAAATAAGTGGAGATAAAAATAAAATCTGCTTTTTGAAGTAACGACACGCATCTGATTCAAACACAGGAAATTCGAGCGGTGCCTGCAGGCTTGGCTGGACCTCAGAGCTGCTGCTAAAGGAGTTGAGAAGCAGAGGATATTTGCAACTTTGCTGTGCAAGGACTGTTCCTAACCTGCGTGCTGGACTTGCAGTGGTGTTTTTTGGGGTCCCAAACGATGCAGCTGCCCCTCTGCAGGCACTGCAGACCCTCCAGGTGTGCACAGGGCTGGGCAGGTGTGGATGAGCTGCACACAGAGCCCAGCCTTGGCTTCACCTGGTTGCTCTGACAGTGCCTTCAGGAAAGCCCTGGTAGTCTCTTAATAAGAATTTAAACTGGCAGGTAAAGACAAGCTAATCTCTGTTCCATCCCATGATTTATTTGAACAGCAAGAAGTCTGGTTCCTTTCCTTTGCTGCTGCTGCAGACCTGCCAATAGGGACTGAACAGTGAATTTGGGAATTTAAATGGATTTGTTTAGTAACAATCAAGTGCTCTCCATGTAATTGCTGCCTGATTCTGACTCCGTGTGACAAGCAGAACGGGGAAGGATCTTGACTACATTGCAATCACAGTTTTGTGAGCTGATGAACATGGTTAGGACAGGCACCTGCTGTCAGATTAGCTCCATGTAATTCCTATGCTTGTAGGTGCAGGGTGGTTTTTCATCACCTAGCTGTCTGTTTTATTACATTGATAAAATGATATATATCATATACTTGTTTTCAAACAAACCTTTGAAAACTTCCTTCTCTTACCTTCACTCTTATCCTGGAAGTGAGGAGAATGAGTGTTTTAATCAGAACCATCTACTGTGGGTAACAAGTATCTACTCTGTGCTCTGGTGACAGCAAAGCATTTCAGAGAGGTTACTGCAGAACTTCCCCTGTCAGACAGGGATGACAGCAAAGGAATGATGCAATAAATGCAGGAACAAACTCGGTGCTGTCACTTTGGGTTTTCCTGTTGGGGTGTACATCCATCCAGAGCCGCCTTCTGGTTGATTGTGAATCGAGAACAGAAATTACATTTGGCTTTGCCTTCAAAGCTGTCTCTTTATTTGAAGTGCTTTCTTAAGAGAATTCCATTTCTGTGTCAGCCTTGAATTTAGTGAGCTCTTTAAGCAGATATAAATGACTCCAGCCTTTGGAGACAGCTGCATGAAGACGCTGACTGGCAGCTTCTCGAGCGGAATCTGAAAGCTCTGAGAGCAGAGAAACTTCTGTTATTGTAACTGAGGACCCTTTCTGTCTCAGCCTCTACAACATTATTATTTTGCTTACAACATCCACCTCATGCTGAAATTATACGGGCAAACATTGTTACAGAATCATGAAATTGTTAAGGCTGGAAAAGAGCTGTAAGATCAAGTCAAACCATCAACCCACCACTGTGTTCACCACTAAACCATGTCCTCAAGTGCCATGTCTACATATTTTTGGACTCTTCCAGGGCTGATGAGTCCAACACTTCCCTGGGCAGTCTTAACTGAAACTGAAAGCAACTGGAACCAGTTACTCAGTGAATTTAATAGCTTCTCAGCCAGACAGTTGTCACAGGCACCTGCTGAGGAGCAGTTGTTTGCTGCCCTGGTCTCTAGACTTTGCTTCTTGTTCACTGCTGGTGTGTTTGTTTTGTGGTCATTAATTGGACTGGGAGAAGGGAGAGTGGGTGGTTTGGAAGCTGGCCATGAGTGATTGTGCCATTTGTGCCTGACTGCAGCCACAGCCCTTCAGGGCTTTGGAAAGTCAGGTGGTTTAAGGTTTTTAAGCGTGGTTCTACGTGGCTTCCAGAGACTTGGTTTTATGCTGGAAATTGTGGAGTGAAAACAAAGCTGCTCTCAGTGCTTTTTGTCTCTGCTTTGTCTAGTTTATAGTACAGAGTAGCGGGAGAAGTTTGTTCTGAAGTCAGAAATAATTGCTAATAGAGCTGTGTTGTTCCCCAGGTGGAATGACCTCTCCATAGGTGAGCAAATACTCACACATGCCAGCTCCAACTGAGCCTGCTGCAGAACTGACCTGAGCTCTGTGCTTGGAAGTTGACATAGGTGGCAATGAAAGAACAAGTTTTCTTTAATGTTCAGTACCTTCTGGTTATGAAAACCAGGTCTATCCTTTTAATGAATAGGTTATTTGCCCTTTTTTAATCTGCCAGTCTCAAAACTGCTGATGCTGTGAGCACTTTATTGCAGAAGCATTTCTTAAAAGAAGATCATCATATTCCTGATCTCTGTTATATTCTCCTTCTAAGTTGCAGTAATCTGCAATAGAAGCTTATGATGAGGACATGGGATGGTCTCTTACCTGTCTCGTGTCTGCTGGAGGTGGGCTTTCCATCCTCTAAGAGACATGCTCTCAGGCACGTGGTGGGATTTTGGGGTTGACCTCTGCAGGGCCAGGACTTGGAACATCATGATCCTTGTGGGTCCTCTCCAGCTCAGGGTATTTCTGTGATTCTGAGAGTCCATAATTAATCTGAAGGTTTATGTTTTAACAGCTATTAGTTACCAGCTTCTCTTTCCACATACTGCCTGACATGCTCTATTGAGACCCTTTTCTTACAAACTACTGAGAGATAAGAAAAAGAAGAAATGCAGAGAAGCAGATGTTGCATGACCAAGTACCCAGCTGTGTGCTAACAAAATGAATCTCATGGTGATTAGTTAACAATTCCTTGGCAGGCAGAGTATATATGTAAAACAGTAAACACAGCATGAAGAAATAATAATTTGGGAAGGGGGGGGAAAGAAAGAGGAGCATTTTCTGAGCTTAAAACATTGGCAGCATCAGTTCAACCATCTGTGTTGCTGAAGAGCTGACTGTGTTGTGGTAAGTCACACCAAGGTCAGTTGAGCTGAATTTGGAAGTCCTTAACCCTTTAGTTGTAAAATATAACATTTCTGTTTTCTAAGCATGGGTTGCAGCATGATTTAAATGACAGGAAAGCTGCACTGTAGATGTCTGGACCTAAAATTGCCAATAAAGGAAAATAACCATTAGTGCTGTGGGTTTTTTTTTACCTGCTGTTACATGGAGGTGCTTGGCCAGTAGGTATTGACAGGAAAAAAAAGACATGCAGCCATGTAAAATTAACCTTTCAAGTGTAAAGTTAACTGTGTTCCTGCAGTGGCATTGCCATTGTTGTATCCATGGGTGAGTGAGTACAAAGGAGGAAGATAAAGATCGTTCTGACCTCCTGGCTATATAATTTAGAGCTGAGGCTGCAGTTACCTGCCTGCCCTCTGGAATAATTCTCCTCTGCAATGCTTTTTTTATTTTCTCTTTAGAGAAATAAATGAGTGCATGCTGGGCTGTCAACTCAGTTGTCCTTCCCTTTGTACCCCTTCAAAGCCTTTTGTGCCCCTGCTGTCCCCCAAAACAGCACAACTGTGCTTCTCTGCCCGGTTACTCATCACAGGTAATACATGTTTGAAGAGGAAATTTGGAGAAATGGTGTAAATTGTGAGCATTGATGTTTAGCACGTGGATGTAAGGGGGTTTACTACATCAAAGGTGTGTTTACAAAATGCAGAATGAGCATTTAGATTCACAGAACAGCTTGGGTTGGAGGGACCCTGAAGGTTGTCCAGTGCCACAGTAGCTGCTCAGGTGATAAGGGTGGTTCCAGGCAGGTTTTCCTGCAGGCTGGGGATGGGAAGCTGCATGGATTTTCAAGTGAAACGCTGCATCAGTAACAAGGAGGATTCTGTCAGCCCCTGAGTTTGCTAGAAATTCAAATTGCTGTGCCAAGCAGTGGAGGGGAGCAGCTCTGCCAGCTGTGTGCATGAGCTGTGGCTCCGTGGCATGACTTGCACCTCTCCCAGGACGTGTTTGGAGCTCGTCAATTGGCACCTCCGATGCTGCTGTGCCAGGTTGGCTGCTCTGCCCTCTGTTCCTGCAGGGAAGAGCTGGGTTGGGATGTGCCAACACTGCCTGGGCAAGCCCAGCTCCTGCTTGTACTTCACTAGAAAGCAGCTGGATCCCAAAGGCTGAGCAGTTCCTCTGTGCTGGCATCCAGCTCCTCACACGTGCGCTGCTCGGAGAAAGCACTATTTCATAGTTAATTGAAAATCCTGGGTGCCATAACTGAAAATAAATCTTATTAAATGAAGAGTGATGAAATAACAGGATGTGCTGTGCAAGCGGAAAGAGAAATTCCCTTCATTTTTAATATTACATGATGATTAACTTAAGACGTGGGGAAATGGTCTTCTCTTACTTGATTACTTCAGCAGTGTGCTGTGAAGACCATAAACAGAAGCTTCCCTGCAGAATTGGGTTGTGATGGAATTGGAGTTCATTCAGTGACATTCATGGATGTGACAGAGCAAGGCAGGAGCTTCCTCATGTCCCTGGATGTGCTTTGCTGGTCCTGACCCCCAGGATGAGTCTCCTGGCTCTTTTTTCTTGGTACTTTTCACATATAAATATAGTGTCGAGTAAATGATGGAAAACACACTTGGCTGGCATCACACAGGTGAAAGAGAGTTGCTGTATTTTCTGAATTGGAAGGTTTTAAAAGTATTTTGAACAGTGTTGGTTGGTCTTGAGCTGTTTTCTCATGCTTCAGCTGACAGTGTAGTAACACTGAGTTGGATACACTCACTGTAAAGCTGCAGTGGGAAAATTTTAAATAATCCAAGTTCTGTAAGGGTATAAGCTAACCACAGTAGATACTAAATGCTGGTTTTGTCTTGAGACAAAGTATTTTTCATATCTTTTTACAACAGCAAGACCCAGGCAATCCACGAGTTGCAATGGTGTTTGTCCCAGCATTGAAAATGTCAGCATTGATATTTTTCTATACCAAGCTTGGTTTTGCTGAGAAATACATTGAAAAATCTGGGGAACGTGAACCTGTTTCCTTCCAGCTGTGCTTGAGCAAAGAGGGCATCAGTGAGAGAGCCTGCGGGCACAGGGATGTCTCTCCTCCCTTCTTACTGGGCTGCTGTGATGTTCACTGGGGTGCCCCCAGCCCTTGGGTGTTGTAAAGCCTCCCTGGGCACTGCCATCAGTCACGGCCGGGGCACATCTGGAGCTGCAGGGATTGATTCGGCTGAGTGTCCCCATTGTGCAGAGAGAGCTGCAGGGGGAGCGTTTGCCAATTCACGGTGGGTTTGATCAGAGGAGTGCTGAGCTGGCACGTGGATATCGGTGTTTGCAGGTTCCTGGCAGTCCTTGGGAGCGCAGCGAGGCACAGCCAGGGATCTGCACTGTGGATTTACTGCCCAGCTGCCTCTCCCTGCAAAAGCACCAGCTCCCCGTGGGGAATGCTGCATCCCACCCCTGCCACTGCTGGGATTTCCCCAGCTCCTGGAAAAGCCGGTTGGGGAAGCTCTAATTCCTTCATAAAAGCTGCATAATGACTCGTGTTTGTTGGGGCAGGAATTGCTGCTTTACCCCTGTGCTCAGAGGGTCCTGCAGTAACAGGGGGGTGAGGAGCTCAGCAGGGCTCTGTGCCCAGAAAGCCCTTTAGTGACATTTCTCTGTGGGAATGAACCACTCTCTTACAAGAGCTGAAAGCACTGGAAAGCTTTTGGGCTGGTATTTGAGAGCCCAATTTGCTGTTGTATAAATTGGTTTATGGGTCCAACTACCGCTCATGAATGCAGGTGGAGGGCATCTCTGCTGGGAACATTTTCTGTTTCCCATGTTGGATGGTCACCCAAGAGGATAGTCTGGTCCAGGAGAAGAGCCATCCAGCATCTCTGTCAGTGGAGTGTCTTTGTCAGGCTTCTGCTCTGCCAAACTCCAGACTGAAATAGGTTAGTGGGCCTAGAAATTATGCAGAGTGTAATTGCATGTCTTGCTTCCTATGGAAAGCAGGCTAAAAATAAACCTGTCTGTGATTTGCATAAGTTCTATTCTAATCAGAACACTCCAAAAACCCCCCCCCCCCCAAAAATAAAAAGGTCTTGGCATGTGAACACGTCCCCTTCTGCTGGGAAAGCAGTGCCAAGTCCCAAGCAGATTAAATGGCTTGTGTAACACCAAGCAGCTGCAAGGACATTTTTCTTTGGGGATGTGAGTGAAATGTGTCATTCTGGAGAGCTGCATGGTGCTTAAGCAATGAGCTCTGGTGTGTTAGACACACAGCCCAGCTGAAACGTGGGGCTGTGTCAGGGCAAACACAGGCATGGGCACCTTCTGCCAAACACTGCAACAGCTTAACCTGCCCAGGTGCCCTCTGTGCACCCCTTGGGGGGCTGGGGCATGAAATGATACTCACTAAGCAGCAGTAAGTTTGAATTTGCACATCAGCTGCAGATTTCCAGAGGGAAGCATTAATATTAGAACAGTTTGGGGACTCGAGGAGCGTTTTGTTCGGTTGCATATGTTAATTGTGCTTTCCAGACCAAATGGGTTTGTTTGCTGTCTCATTAAATCAATTTTTTTTTTCCTAGTGTGAATAAATTAAAATGTCACATTGTAAATTTAAGGGAATGAATGGGAGATTGTGTATTAAAAATAACAAGCCATAGTTAGCCTGAGGAAAAGCACCTCCGTTGTTCAGGTTCCTCTGTTGTGGTGCTGCACTCCTCAATTAAAAGCAGGTTAAATGATTTATGTATTATTACAACCTGTGACAGCTATAGAGGACTCTGATTTCGGGGCTGTAATGCCTGTGTTTGACTTTACAATACAAGTGTTGCAGTGACAGATACAACTCACCCTGGACAGCCCCTGTAGTGTAATGAGTTGCTCAGTGATTAAAACTCAGCACGGCCTTGAATGCATAATTAAAAAGCTTTATTAAAGTGCTATTATTAAAACAACCCTGTGCTTTTAATATTTTTTTAACATGTTTCTGTGTTACAAATTCTAATTGTTGTTTTGAGCCTTTAGATTGTTGTAACACACTCTTTTAACGTGCTTGAGCCTGTTGGTGTCGCCGTACTGGCTGGTGGAGGTTTAGAGTGGATATTAGGAAAATTTTTTTGTGGGAAAGGTTGAAAAGCTTTAAAACAGGTTGCCCTGGGTGGTGGTGGAGTCATCATCCCTGGAAATGTTAAAAAAACACATGGATTTGGCATTTGAGGACATGGTCTAGTGGTGAACACCGTGGTGGTGCTGGTTGATGGTCGGATTTCATGATCACAAAGGCATGGAAATCATGGGCCACATTGGCAAGAGAGGTACTGTGGGAATTTAAACCAAATTCTCTGCAGTGAGTCTTAGTTGTTTCAGAAAGTTGTAAAACGCTCCATCTTTCCCAGGAATTAAGTAGGATGCATGCAGCCTCCCAGCAAAGTGTGGGGAGGGACCTGGAGAAGAACAGAGCATTAAAATATCACTTCAAAATATAACAAATCTTCATAAATACACAGAAGATTGTTGATCTGTTCAGTGCTTTTTTCACGTCTCAAGAAAATAACAAATCAAAGGGAAGAGAGGAAAGTCTCCATATATAATAGAGAAGGTCAAACTTCTCTTGTGGAAAGTTCTTTTGCATTTTTCTTCCCCGCTGTTAAGTTGAAGGAAATGGTTATGTTTGCCTTTTATTTGAAACCCATTCATTATTTTAAATCATTTGAGTTCCTCTCATATCTCCTTCAGTGTCTGATCTTATATCAGAAACAGCTGTACAGGCCTTTGTGCCTTGCTGTTCTCCTATTTAATAATAGAGTATTAAAATACTTGGCATTATCAGAGCAAACCCTGCTCACTGTAATTCTCCTGACTGTATTCCCATGGTTAATGGATTTTTCTATGCGTGCAATGTATTACTGTAATCATATCTGATACTGGTGCGTGTGAAGCTGGAGTCTCAAAGTTTGACTAGTTTACTCAAAAGGATTTTAGTTTTAAAAAACCCTTAAGGTTGTAGGCAATTTATTAGGCTGTGCAAGCTGGTTTGCTACCAATGCAGGGCACAAAACCGACTTGAAATGCTGTCATTCCATGGACATCATGCACAGGCTGAGAATGTCTGTAGATGTAACGGGATACAGAGAAGAAAAAGCAGCATTTGGTGGAAAATAATGAGCTGTGTGGTCCCGTAGTAATTGCCAACGTTTTTCATCAGCTCTCAGTATACTCCTATTTTCAGTTTTATACGTGTATATTTTGTTTCCCATTAACCCCCCCTAAACTTCCACACTTCCTTTTAATCCAAAGATAAATACCTCTTCCCGAAATTGCCCTGGAGTTGTGTAACTGCAAAATGCTCCTTGTTTTTGCGTCCGGTGGAGCCTTTATCTCTTCATGCCCTACATACAGCTTTCCAAAGGCAGCTGGCCTCAATTTCCACCTTTTCCCTCCCTTCCCAAGTGATGTGTGTCCCCATCCTGCCGTGTCCCAGACGTGGCCATGTCCCCAGAGCAGATGGGAGGGAAGGGCCATCTGCTGGGAGCTCTGCTGGTGCTGTCCCTGCTCGGAATGTGTTCTGGCATGTGAGACGAGCCTTCCTGCTTTTAGGTTGTTTCGAGAAAAGCTCTTTGGTGGTGGTTGTGGTGAGAGGGGAGCTGCCTTTCATGGGTGCAGGGGTGCTGTGCTCTGCAGCTGGAGGGGGATGAGCTCAGGGTGGGTGGTAGAGCGTTAAAAACCTGTTGGTTTCTCAGTGCTGGGTCACGGAAACATGGAATGGTTTGGGTTGGAAGAGGCCTTAAAGCTCATCTCATCCCACCTTCTGCCATGGACAGGGACACCTTCCACAGACCAGGTTGCTCCAAGTTTATCCAACCTGTCTTGGACACTCCCAGGGATCCAGGGGCAGCCACAGCTTCTCTGGGAATTCCATTCCAGGGCCTGCCCACCCTCACAGGGAAGAATTCCTTCCTAACACCCAACCTAAACCTACTTTCTTTCAGTTTAAGCCATTCCCCCTGTCCTGTCACTCCAGGCTCATTCTTCACTTCCAAGATTCAGCCAGTTTTGGTGCATCTGTGAATGGTGACAAGTGTTATCTGGGTAACAAGTGTTATTTTCATACACCCACCAAATGGCACTGAAAGGCTCCAGCTAATGCCATCTGTGTTCTGCCAATATTTTCTTTCCCCTTCCTTGTGCACTAAACAATAGGGTGTTTTCCTGGTAGATCAGGAACCCAGCCATGGGTATTCACACTCTGGAGGCTTCTCTAACACTTGACTTTGGTGTTTCTGTACTGCCAAAATAAAACCCTGCGGAATTGCATCCAGTCTCCCACTGTTTCCATTTCACCTCTTGTCCCTCTCAGCTCTGAGTGTTTTGTGGAATAAACAACTCCTGATCTGTCAGTGCTCTTTGTGTTTCTCAAAGATTGTTTGGGGATGTGCCTTCCAGTATTTCAGTTATCTTCAAAACTTGCAGTGCTTTAATGATGAAGCTCATGAGCAAACACAAAGCCAAATTAGTTTTGCATGGGTTTACCACCAGTGGGCTGGTTTATTGGGAGAACATTTCAAACCCTGTGAGATTTCGGGGAGCAGAACAGCACAGGATGCTGGGGTGTTCAAGAATGACAAACTTTGCCTAAATCACTCACCACTTTGAGGATCTGAAGGCATTATCCTGTAAAGGCTGGTGTTGAACACTCCTTTGATTGTGTTTAGTAGTAACTGATCTAAATCTGGAAGCTTAAAAAGTCAAAATTCGTAATTATTGGTGTTTTCTGAGTGTGTTTTGCATTACTAATGAAAATAAGAAAATCCCCTAAGTGAACTGGGATGTACAAACTCTGAGGTTTGTGGCAACCTTATTTCTTAAATCTGGATAAACAGGTTTTCATTTCTTTCAGCAGTGCTGTAAACACCCTGCCAGTATTTTGAGTGCTCTGGTAAATGATTTATTAATACTGTAAGGCTTATCTCTACCATAATTTCCGTAAATAAGAATATATTACCAAGAATTATCAGGCAGTGTATAGCAAACTACAATTAAACAAGCCTTTCAAAGTAAACCTTTCTAATATTCTTCAGCTTTCAGTGAGTAAATGAGTCTGGTTTAATGGATTATTGTGGCTGTGAAGAGCCTTGAGATTTTTTCCTGTACAATAGACTGTGTAAATTCCTCCATGAATTGTTCTGCATCTATCATGTTAATGTAATTATGGGAGTCTGACATACTTACCCTTTACTTTTTATAAATTTGCAGAATGCCTTTAATGACACAGCCATAGTTCAGCTCCATGAGAGATCCTTAATTCAATTTTCTTCAAAGCAGACTGACACCAGTAACATTTAGCCACTTACCAACCTTTCTTTCACAGCAGGGTAATCTGTGAACGCTCTGCACCGTGATTTCTCTCCACTACAAAGGAACAAGGTTTGCTATTGTAGTTAGAAGTTTATGGATTAGTTGTGTTACTTGGAGGAATTAAATTCCTCCTCTGCTGCTCATTGGAAAGGGCTCCTCCAGTCCTGCTTCCTTCGTTGTGTGCTGATATCCCACTGGTCTCATGCCTTGGAGTATTTGGTAGCGGGTTGTAAAATGTAAATAGAGCTGGTTTATGTCTTCAGTATTTATTAGATGTCCAGTTCTTGGACATGTTTATGGAAAAATGATGGTCAGGATATCTGGAGGGGTCAGGTTCACCTGCAGAACTTACCCTGAGTCTGAACCTCTCTTGGCTCTCTATCCACAGGACAGTGGCATCAGGAGGGTGAGGATTTCCATGTGGCTGATGTTTCCTAATTGTCTTTGTGATGCAATTAAGAGGCATGGTAAAATAAATGGGTAGCCATCTCCTCCAGGCTTTGGGGAAACTGGGATGGGCTTGGCAGGCTGGGTCCAAAAGCTCATCACAAAGGAATAACAGAGTAAAGGCCTTGTCTCGAATTGTCCTTCGCCTGAAAAGTTTTGATAATTTCTCAACTAGCCCTTTTCCTTTATTCTGACATGTTTTGTCCAGATGCTGGAATAACTTAGTGTGAGTGCAGCATGGCTTAATGAAAGTGGCTTTGCTGTCCCTGTCTTCAGTCAAGTATTCTCTGCAGACATTTAGCAGAGGGAAATTCACACAGCCCAGCAGGCTTTAGGGAGATTCTGCGAGTGAATGTTTGAAAGCTGTTGTTAAAAAGGAATTGAAAATATATTTTGAAAATGTTTTCTCCTTGAAGCCCTGTTGTCAATTGTGATACCTCCTTGATACCTATCCATATTCCTCAATAGTCCAGCTCAGTTGCATCTGCACTCATCACCTTATCCTCAGAACTTTCCATTCCTTCATCAAAAAACTTTCCTAAGTCATTCCCAGAGTCTCCCTCTGCTGATAACAGCATTGGTACCTGCAGAAGAGTTTGGTTCTTGGCACGTTAGTCTGCCCTCAACCCAAAACCCTGCAAATGATGCTGGACTGAGGGAGGGGCTGAGAAGTCTGTCAGTAAGGTCAGAACAGATTAAAATATAATTTTACTCTTTTTTTCACACCCTTTAGTAATTTCAGTTTTCTTTTCTCTTTTATTGTCTTTGTAAAATACATCATTTGCATTTCACATCCCCAAAATAAGCTGCTGATGTATTTGGCTCTTCTCCCACGTTTGTTCTGGGAAATCAACTTTCATTCTTTACCTTGTCTGTTCTGTTCATTGTCAGGGGAAAATCTGTGTCTTGTGACAGATTGCTGGTTTCAGACAAATGTCTCTACCTACCAGCGATACAGCAAATCAAGATGCCCTTCTGGTGCTGGAGCCAGAGACCTGCCCACCGTGGGCTTTGGAGGATCTCTGCTGGATTAGTCAACGCTTGGCCTTTACTGGTGTCGGGTCTGGCAATGAAAAGATGTGATTAATTCAGACTTTGGGAGCAGAGCAGAGCAGACCCACCGCTGGCTGAGCCTCATTAAAAGGCAGGGAGCAGGAGTTCTGTCACATTCCTGAGATGATTATCTGCTTTTGGTCTTTTGAACATCCTTGCAGCGACTTAACTCCAAAGCAGCTGGTAATCCCGGATGCTGGAGGTGCTTATTGAGCCCTGTGGACAGGACAGGGAGTTTCCTTGCTCCTGTCCCTTGGGAAGTGGAGCTGCACCTGATGGAGCTGGGGATGAGCAAAGTTACCTGAGCCTGTAAGGGGTGTGTGTTCCTAGATAGGTCACTGGCCCGGGTGTGGTGTCATCTCACCTTCTGCACTGTCCCAGATTTTTTGGGGAGCTCCACTCTTCCTCAGGCAGAGTCCAGATTTGAATTCTGGTCTCCACTACTTGGAAGGGCGATGGGGAGGTGTTGAGTGGGAGCATGTCAGGGAGCCCTGGGTGGGCAGGGACATGAGCTGTCAGTGCCAGCCTTCCCTCTCCATGGTCCCAGGGCTCCTGGCCCCCTTCCATGAAGGAAAAACAGGCTTCTGCACAGCGATCCACTGGTGTTTCTGCCCTACAACCTGAGGAAGCACCTCTGGCTGGGTTGGGCATTCTCAAAACGCTGCTGTCTCTTTTCTATATTAATTGAAATAATTTAAACTTGCCACCTGTCCCTTGTGTGGATTGGCCAGGTCCTTGTGCAGGTACTGAAGTCCTGGGCTTTTCCATCCTCTCCATATTCCGTGAGTGCAGCGATTCCTTTGCAGGCTCCAGGTCATTTATTGTGCTCAGTGAACGCACACATTCAGATCAGGGGCTTGTGTGAAATTACCATAGGTGAGTAGTTGCTGAGGAGCATAATAAAGTTAATGTTACACACTAATTATAACTCAGGTTTCCGAATGCATTGCCCTTGCTTTGTGGAGCTGAACATTTCTTTCCACAGCTTTTGCTTAGTCACGTCAAAGATCACTTAATCTCCCTCTGTGTATTGACAGCCCAGTTTAATTAAACAGTAACTGTTTTCCACTTGATGAACCCTGTTAGTTCCTATTTTAGTTCTCCCGTGAGCGAAGCCAGGGAGCTGTTTTATAGCCCTTCAAGTGTGTTCCAGTGGAATTTTCATGGTCAGGGTGGCCTTTTGCAGTCCCAGCTTATGTAACATGTCAGGCAGCCAAGCGGAGCCGTGGACGCTCCGGGATCGTGTGTTTGTATGTGTGGAATTCTCAGTGTCCACAGTGGGATTCTGGTCACGCCTCTGCTCTGTTCTGAGTGAGGAAACAACATTTGGTGGCAATGCCTAAGATGTGTGACTTTAAACCCTCCCTGGGGAGCGAGGTGAGGGGGTTTGGGGAGTGGGAAAGGGGGGGAACTTGGGGGATCAGCTGGAAGGTGCCGGGAGATGGCGGCAGATCACCACGGGAATAGCTGGGAATGCTCCTGCCTTCCCAGCCCGGGGCTGCTGGGGGCTGCTTTTGGTGGGTGAGAGGCTGGACATGCCCTGGCCACGTGTGGTGGGACCCAGAAAGCCCTCTGTGTGCTGGGCTGATCCCACAGCGTGGGCAGCAGGGGGTGGGGGGGGTTTCTACCTCTCTGCCCCGCTCAGGTGAGACCCCACCTGGAATTCTGCATCCAGCCCTGGGGAACAACAGCACAAGGACATGGAGCTGCTGGAGTGGCCTTGGAGATGCTCTGAGGGCTGGAGCCAGGCTGGGAGAGCTGGGGGTGTTCACCTGGAGAAGGGAAGGCTCCAGGGAGACCTGAGAACCCTAAAGGGGCTCCCAAGAATGCTGGAGAGGGATGGAGTGGACAAGACAAGGGGGAATGGCTTCCCACTGCCAGAGGGATATTGGGAAGGAATCCTTCCCTGTGAGGGTGGGCAGGCCCTGGCACAGGGTGCCCAAAAAAGCTGTGGCTGCCCCTGGATCCCTGGAAGTGTTCAAGGACAGGTTGGACAGGGCTTGGAGCAACCTGGGCTAGTGGAAGGTGTCCCTGCCCATGGCAGGAGGTGGATGAGATGAGCTTTAAGGTCCCTTCCAACCCAAACCATTATAGGATTCTGTGATTTTGCCCTTCACTAGCAGAGCACACCAGGACTGCAGCTGAGCTTTTAAAAATTTCCCCCAAGAAACAAGGGAATATGATTCCATTTTCTCATCTGTTCACTTAAAATTGCATTTTTATGCTGAAAGCTACAGTGAAGGTGAAAGCCCCAGCAATAAATTACGTCCTTTAATAGGAAAGCAGCATGCTTTTAATAAACTGCTACTTTGAAAAATTGCTTTTATAATGGGCAGTGAAGTATTTTTGAAAAAGTTGGAAATTAAAGGAGTGTCCACTTATTCAGTCACCCATGAGCACTGCAGCTCCTTGGTAGCCTGTAGCTGCCACTGTCTCCAGAAGGTGTTGGCATGGAAACTTCAAGGCATCACTGCCCAGCAAGGCAGAGAATTCCATGCCTCTGGAAAGCTGTCACCTGTGTCCGTGTAAAATGTTCATCAGAACAACATGGGCAAGTTCCATGTCATCCTCAGAGTGCTTGGTGGGAGATATCACAGGTACTCCATGTACCAGAGGTAGTTGTTGGAATTATTACCAGTCAGCACCATAAAAACTGCACAAACTGAATTCCTATAGTTTATTTGATATTTGAGCATTGAGCTTTGCCATTTTACCAACACTGCTGATCCAGAAGTGGGTTTTTGTGTTGAATTCTAGTAGCACCATGGCAATGCTCCTCTGTTTGTAGCTGCAAAGTGTATTCTTGAGTGTTTCCATGACAAGCTGGGTGTATAAATATCTATTCCTCATCCTGCAGAGGCAACTCCACCAGCACAGTTTGTGAGAGCCGCCACCCTCATGTGTCACCGTGTCCCTGTCCCTCATTTGCCTCTGTCCTTCCAGGGCTGTGTGTTGCTGCAGTGCCACTGGAGCCTTTTTCCCTCCTGCAGCCACTTAGTTCTTACCCAGCTGCAATGTGCATAGCCCTGTTTAAACAGTTCTTTCCTGGTTAATTTAGATTAAAACTGAAAACAAGAGGCTTGTGCCTGTTCATCTTGCAGAACCTGAATGGTATAAAGTGCATTATTCCTCTTGACTGGTCCCTGTGTTGCCTGTGTCATCCTTCAGAGGCAGCTCAGCAGCAACACAAACACCAACCCGACATTTATTAGGTCATTTCAGAGGGGCTGATACATGAGGTTCTCCTAAAAGCCTGCGTGAAACAATGTAAAGGAGCATGTTCAGCTTCTGGAGGGGAAATAATCTGGCTTTTGCATGAAGCAAGCTCTGGAGGTTGCCTAAAGCATCCTTGCTATTACTTTATTTTTCTGCCTTCTAATGCACACCATTCTCTCCGTGACTCTCTGTCATTTTCCCTCTGCCTACTCTTTTGTTTGACTCTCCTCTGTTTTCCCCAGGCAAGCCTTTCAATCTTCAGTTTAGTCACCTTGGTCTCAGTCTTGATCTCCAGTCTAAGGTTTTAATGTTAAGATTAACCCCTCAGTGTTGGTGTATCCTTAGCAGCAGCTTTGCCTTTACTTGGTCTTTAACTGAGTTGATATTTATTGGAAAGGGTTTATGAGCTTTTATATTTTAAAACATAAGGAGGAGAAGATCAGTGAGTAAATAAAGGCTCTGTAATTCTCCATCCAGTGCAGATTTTCAGCTCTTGCCAAGCTTTTTCTGACGTGCAGGGCTCTGAACGTAGTTAATGACCAGATTCATCTGCCTGAGTGAAATATGGGTGTATTGATCTGCCTAAGTGAAATATGCTGGGATTGCTGAAGTGCAGAGCTATGGATCTGGCTTTGACAGAGAGATGGATGGACCATTTTAGCAGTGAAACATTTTTTTAATGTTGAGAAACCATCTTGTCTACAAACAATAAAGTGATTTGTAGTAACAAATGGAAAATACTTCTCCTGCTGGAGATTACCCCATTTGTTTCCATTTTCTGTGACATGTTTTGCTCATTATGCTGCAAGAAGCAAATCCAAAGTTTTATAAGGAACAGTTCATGATGGTAAAAGAGGGAATTGAGGTGGGGGCTCGCTGGCATCACACCAGGCAGGGTTGGCCCTGGGGGCTGCACATTCCGTGCCTGGGAAGGATTTGGTGGGATCCACTGCAGTGGGAATTGCTGTGTTGCTTGTGTAACCCACAAGGACAATGCTGAGGTGTTGTCCTAGTGCTGCACAATGATTTCTTGGGAATTGGATGTAATTTTTTAAAGAAATGAAGTGTTAAAGCAGGTGAAAAATCGACTTCCTCTGAAGCTTTGGGCTTGAGTTCAGCACAGGCTGTGCTGCCTGCTCTGGGCTTTTGCCTTCTTTGCTTGGGGGCTTGAGGTGGTTTAGTTTGGGTTTTGGTTAATTTGTGGACAGCACAGAGCTCTCTGAAGGGCTGACAGGTAATCTTGCTTCCACTTGGCAATACTTCTCAGCCTGCCATGGTTTTGTTTGGAGGGAAGAGGGTGCAGGTTGAAATTCTCTTTGCTGGTGGTCGCTGAGGTTGTGTTTGAGAGACCTCAAAGGTGTGACCTGCCCTTACCTTGGCTGAAAGGGGAGGGAAAGCACAAAGCTGCCACAACCCAAACGTGCAGCCAGCTTTTCAGGAGTGGCATGTGGTTGGGATAACTTGGTTAGCAGTGGAAGGGGTTTGCTGGTTGGGGTTTGTTGGGATTGTGTCCAAATGTGACATTTCCATCAGCTCAGTAAGGCTGGCTGGAGGTGTAGGGGAGCCCTGGGAGCCCTGCCGTGGGTCTGTGCCCTCTTGGAGGTGTTCTCCTCACAGGCTCCTGTCACAACCATTCCTAGGGCAGGTTCCTGCATTTCATAACCTGTTGGTGACGTAATGTGAAAGGAGCAGTTGTCTGTTGCAGCTCTTTTCCCTGCTGTTGTGCTAGCCCAGCCCTCTCCTGCTGCTGCCCATCTCCTGGGCTGGCTCTGCAGACAAGGGCTGAGCTTTCCCCCTAAAGCCCTGAGTGTTCTGTAGTACGTAACTTGAAATTGCCCAAGGTCACTGAACCCTGTTTAATGTGCTTTCTGCGAGGCTGACAGGGTACAAAAGCTTGGTTTGTACCCTCCTGTCAGAAGGATGAGGCAGTAATTCAAGAGCTCAGTTATTTGTGTGCTGAAGGGGCTGTGGTTCTCCAGTGATGTGACAGATTCACTAATGATACCTGACAGAAGTATTGCAAAGGAGTAATTGTAAAAAAAAAAAACAAAAACCACCCTACTCTCTTCTATTATGCAATGTTTTTAAAAGGGAAATATTTTCTTTTTATAATGCCAAGGATGCAGGTTCCCATGTGACAAAATGTTGAGCTCAGGTGACTAGTGAGTAGGTGTAAATTGAATGGAAACTGCTTCAAGATACAGTGACAATAGCTTCCTGTCTTTGGAGACTTTGCATTTTGGTAATACATTTTGTGTTTTAATACTTTTTATTGACTTTCAAACAACTCCAGAATATTGTCACTGTCTAGCTTGGGAGATACTGATGGTGGATGGTTGTTGCTCAGCTCTGCTTAAAATCAGCTGTGCCAGAAGAAACTCTTCCCTGTGAGGGTGGTGAGGGACTGGCACAGGAGAAGCTGTGGCTGCTCCATCCCTGGAAGCACCCAAGGCCAGGTTGGACAGGGCCTGGAGCAACCTGGGCTAGTGGAAGGTGTCCCTGCCCATGGCAGGGGGTGGAATTGGATGGGCTTTAAGGTCTCTTCCCACCCAAACCATTCTGGCGTTCTGTGATTTACCAGCACAGAATATTTATTTTTTTCCCATTCAGGTCATTGCATTTAAAACAACCCAACTCTTTCACTGCTTGCTTTTTTTCTGAAACGTTTACAGCAGTGAAAAACAATTCCTGTTGTGAGATCCTGCTTAATTTTTACAAGTTATTCTCGTTTGTTGGGTTTTTTAAGGAAAAGTCATCAACAAAGACTTGCGCCACTACCTGAGCCTTCAGTTCCAGAAGGGCTCGATAGACCACAAACTGCAGCAAGTGATCAGAGACAATCTCTACTTGAGAACCATCCCTTGTAAGTATGTAAAGACCAGCCTCATTTGATCTGTTCCTGCTAACAATCACATCATTTATGAGCTTTAATTGCCTTCTCTCTTAATCTGGTTTCTGGCTTTACCTTGCAGCAGGAACTCCTGGCTTTGCTAGAACAGCTCTGTATGTGAGGTTGCTGTGAACTGGTGCAGCCAGTATGGGCTGAAAAGCAGCAAGAAATTCAGAATTCAGGGTGTTTCAGTAAGAGAAATAGAGTGGCAGAAGGGGTGACAGTGGCAGAAAGTACAGGGGGAGTGTTTGATCATCCTGAGCAGACAGGCTGATTAAAAAGGCTCATCAGTGACTGTATTTAAATATTCATTGTGCTAAAAACTTGTAAGTTTGTCAACTAACGTTTTTTGTATTTACAGGAATTCTCTTCTGTTCTCTCTGAGCACGCCCAGGAGTTTGTGGCTTTCTTAACCTGCATTTCACTGTTATTATCTTTTATTTCCTAGCTGTTGTTCATGTTGCTGCCTGACAAAATTGACATATGCCTTTAAAATGCTGGTAGGTTGTAGGCAGTAATGAATCAGTGCAGTCCTTTCCAGGAGAGCTTTAATTAAGCTGTTTTAACTATGGGAGGCCTATTTTCATAGCCATAACACTTTGAGAACCTCTGCACTAACACAGCAATTTACTGATTGCTTTGAAAAAGCTGACCTACAGCCCGGGCTTGGAGGGTAGCTGAATTACACTCTGAGTGGTAGGTTAAAAAATAAGTTTTGTGCCTAGCTGTGGATTTGGTGACCCAAAAAGCAAAGCTGCTTAGTCACACTGACCTCAGTGCAAATTAGAGGGTTGGGTGCTGGTGGAAGCAGGGGAGATGCAGCACCCTCACAGCTGGGTAGAGCTGAAATACCAGGGCTGTTCCCAGAATCCCAGAATCCCAGACTGGGATTGCCTGGCCCAGGCGTCGGCAGCTGCCACAGAAGCTGGTTTTTGGTTCACTGAGCATAAGAA
>JAWWTY010000072.1:2604493-2636047 GCA_035222235.1 Margarornis squamiger
AAGGAGAGAGATGAAAGGACCTGCAATGCATGAAGTCTTGCCCACTTTTTCATTGTTGTTATATGTTATTATATGTTTAATTAAGTTAAGGTTACTGTATAGTTCACACACTAGAAAAGGCAAAATACTTCTTTATGTATCTCATATAAACTCTTCCTCTTCAGATAAGAAAAGAGTTTATTCCTTGAATGATTTAACACTATTTACTTGCGAAATGAGACAATGTCCTAGTTTGTTGCTGAGGGATTGTTTGAACTTGTTTGTGTGTGGTTCATGTTGCACCTCTGTAAAAATGAAAACAATCCTGCAGAACTCTTGGAATGACAAGGTTGTAGTTCATGGAATAAGAGAGCTCCTGTTTTAGTGATGCCCAGGCATTTAAGGGATGAGTCAGCTTGCAGGGAATGTTGTACTGTGTGTGCAAAGTTTCACATCACAATGATGGAAACACGAAATGAGGTTTTGGGCTCTGCAGCCCACTTTGACTGATTTGGAAAAGACATTCTTAGCCACGTGTGGCAGCAGTGTAATAGCATGGAACGTGTGTGGGTGCAATCCTAGCTTAGGTTCAGCCAGTCCTAAAATAAACACAGGGCCCAAAAAAATCCGCTTTATTCTGCCTTTGGCTTTAGGATGCTGTGCAATATGAATTAAGGCACAAGACATCTGCTTGCAGGAGTGTGCGTGCCCTGCCTCATCCCCCGTGGCTGCACACTAGCACTTGTTAAATCTGCTGCGGATTAAACTTCATATATTTAGCACACTGTGTCCTGAGATGGAATAGAACAAAAGCAAAGAGGAAATCCTTTGTGCTTTGCCACCGTTAGCCAGGGGGTAACAGCCCAGCCACTCCTGCTGAGGTGGGAGCCTGCCCAGGGAATTCCTCCAGGTGAGGCTTTTGTTTCTGGGTCCGAGTTTGGCTTCTGGTTTTGACCCTGCTGAGCTTTGTTTTGCCACAGGCGATGTCATCGTGGACATCAACGGGAGCTGTGTGCTCGGCCATACCCATGCAGATGTTGTGCAGATGTTCCAGCTGGTTCCTGTCAATCAGTATGTGAACATGACCCTGTGTCGGGGTTACCCCCTCCCCGATGACAACGAGGAGCCCGTGGTGGATATTGTGACAGCCACACCCATCATCAATGGCCCTCCAGTGGCCAAGGGAGACGTGGCTGTGGCCAGCCAGGAGCTCATAGCAGGGACAGTCGTGTTGGACCAGAATGGCAAAATGGGCCCCATGTTGGTCAACGGGCGCTTGAACGGCCCCTCCCTGGACACGGCAGAGCAGAGGGTGTCCCTGGCCTCCTCAGGGGGCTCCCAGCCAGAGCTGGTCACCATCCCCCTGGTCAAAGGGCCCAAAGGCTTCGGCTTTGCCATCGCTGACAGCCCCACGGGGCAGAAGGTGAAGATGATTTTGGACAGCCAGTGGTGCCAGGGCCTGCAGAAAGGCGACGTCATCAAGGAGATCTGCCATCAGAACGTGCAGAGCTTGACCCACCTGCAGGTGGTGGAGGTTCTCAAGCAGTTCCCAGTGGGGGCAGAGGTGCCACTGCTTATCTTGAGAGGAGGTACAGACGTAAATTTACAGTTGTCATATTGGTTATAAGCTTTTTAAAGTCTCTTTTTAGTGTGACGTCTAAATCGTGTCCAATCTTGACAGCTAAGCAGCAGCTCGTTCTGTCTCTGAGCTGTTATGTTCTAAGTGTAAGGTATCCCCCTAAGTATTTGGGGTTGCTAGGGTTTTGTTTGGGGTTTTAGCTTGGTTTTTCTTTTTTTTTTTCCCCTCAAAAAAAGTTTTATGTTGGTCTGTTTATGCACTGTCTCTTCCAAGTGTCAGGGGAGTGCTAAAGCAAACACATGGTGTGCAGCATAATGCAAAGCATGTGATGGCCTGAGTTTCCTGAGGCTCTCCAAATGTATTCCAGTAACTGTGGCTGTGATGGACAGCAGGGGATTGCAGGAGATAGGAAGCAGCATCAGCAAAGAGGTGGAGCTGATCACTGGGAATAGCAGAAAAAGTCTGATTTTTCTTTTGCATATTTATACCCCTGCACTGACTGTCAGTCACAGATCACAAGGCATCTTCTCCCCCAAACCTGTAGTACACACTGTGTGTTTTCTAGAGGGGGCTGAATGGATTAGGAAGCAGCTCGTGGCTGCTCATGTCTCTCAGGGCTTTATTTGAGCCCTGAGAGTGGCATTTCAGTCACTGATATTTGCAAAAATTTCCAGGTCTTTTTCTGTATAAATGCTGCTGTTCCTTAATAAGCTAAGGAAATAGTTATATTTCTTTGTGGAAGTGAATTCTTTCACACAGATCCACAGGTCTGCTTGTGAACTGATGGGTGATTTGGTTGACCAGTGTCCAGCAAACAGAGAAACAGATATTTTCCATTGTTGTACCTTTCTCAGTCATAATTATGACTTCTCTGAAGTGAGGTTTGGTCAGTTTTTCACTTAAAAGAAGAATCAGCAGTTACATTTTCACCCCAGGAGGAGCTGATGATGTTGCTGTAATGTTGTTTAAACTTTTGGTAACCTCCTATTGAAATTATTTTCTGTTCTCTTCAGGTCCACCCTCACCTACTAAAACTGCCAAAGGGGTGAGTATTGGTGATGTGTTTAACTTGGTTTCTGAAGGAGAACATTCAGGGGTTTGGGCTTCCCAAACACTCCTGCATAGGGTCTAAAGACCAGGAAAGATTCCTTTGAGGTTTTTGAGCTGTTCAATGGAGATGATGGATATCTGTCTTCTTATTACTGAAGAATCAAGAATGCAGCAACAGCCTTGCATGGTTGTGTCGGATTGTTGTTTGTCATGATTAAGTTCTGCCATTATTTCCTGAAATTGCTGTTTGTGTGCATGCTCTGACCTGCTTTGTAATCTCATTTCCTTTGGATTTTAGTCCCTCTGATAACCCACAAGATGCTTCAGCAAACCCACATCTACTTGGCAGGCACAAATTCTTTGTCTCAAGTAGCTGCTGCCAGAGCAACCCATTAAAAGGGAAACAAAAGAGAGTATCTGGGTTTTTTTCATTGCTAATTATTAAAGGGAAATGGGATTTCTAAAGGAATTTTATGATACTTTGATTCTTCTCAATCCTCACATAGAATTAATGGAGTAGCTAGTGCTCCCTTCTGGAAGTGCTTATCTTTATTTTCAGCAGGTTTCTATCTGGCTGTGCATTTCTAGTTTGATAATCATTACTCTTGGAAGTTTGAGCTGTTGGGGCATCTTTAATATATATTAACTCAGTGAAAAATCCTTGGGCTTAATAAAATACCCTCTGATTTAATAAGGCTGATATTAATGCATATGTTTGCCATGAATGTTTCTGTTATAAATTAAGCTACTTGAACACAGCTGTTTCTTTAAAAATGCTCTTTGTACAGAACAAATTCAGTGCATTTGAGGAAAGCCCCATTAGCACAATGTAGATGCAGCTTCTCTTTCTGTCTTTCTCCTGCTTTTTGGATGCTGAAGTCCTATCCCAACCCTGGGATAACACACACACACACGTGTTCAACAGCCTGTGCTCAACAAGATCTGCAGATTCTGTCCCTAGCAAGCATCCAGCTGCCCACCCTGAATAAATCAGGGCAGAAATCCCTGCAGTTGGAGGCACTGGCAGTGTGGCTCCCATGCTAAAAATACTTTGAATTTGGGGTCTGGCATTCTATTCCAACACACGTGCAGGAGCAAAAGCCCACGGAGCACTCGATGCTCAGTGGCATTAAACAGAGTGGCAAAATAATTCACTTAAAAAGGCCAAGTTCTTGTGTTTATAAACATGCAAGAAGTGTCAAACTGCTGAATGGCTCGGGGCAGTTTCTTCTGCTCCTGGTGAAAGGGCAGGTCTAACTCTGCTCTGCTCGTGCTGTGGTTCAGCCACGTGCCAGTTTTCCAGGCCAGAGTAAGTATTTGGAGTTCCTTTAGTGCATAATTGATTGGAAATCAGGGTGAGAGACCCCCCAAGGGTGCTTGGTGTCCTTTCTTTGTGAAATAGCAACAGAGGTGTTGCAGCTGTCAGATCATGGGAAAGCAAAGAGTGAATTCTGACGCCTCACACTGCCCTGGTGTGTCCTGTCCTGCATTTGTACTGCCCTGGGGGCTCCTGGTGTTGGCTGGGAACGCCTCTGGTGCTTGGGGGGTGTCCTTGGCAGAGGGCAGGAGGCAGTGCCCATGGAACAGCATTTCCCCTGGTGCTGCTCTGTGCTCCAGAGCCTGGCAGGTGCCTGGCAAGGGTTTGGGGTCTTCTCCAACCACGACTGGTCCTGTACTCCTCACTTCATCCCATGTGTGGGTACCCACCAGGCTCTGCCCAGCTACACTCCTCTCTGAGCATCAGTCACCTCAAACCCCTTTCTCAGCCCACTCTCCAGTAGAAATCCATGCCCCAGGGAGGAAGAATTTCAGTGCTCTGGTCAGACCCATCCACTGGGAAAGCTGCATTGAGTCATAATTTTATTCCCTTATTTCGCTTCTGCTCGGTGTTCATTGTCTTTGCACCCACAAGTTGAGTTATGCTTTGATTTAATCTGGATTTTGGGGCTGTGGGGTGTGTTTCAGAAGGACAAGCAGGACAGTTCCGGGAGTTTGGAAGCTGTCAGTGACCCCATCCCACAGCCCATGCCCTTCCCACCCTCTGCTGTGCGACCAGGCTCTCCCAAACTGGACCCTTCTGAAGTCTACCTGAAGTCTAAGACTATTTATGAGGACAAACGTGAGTACATCAACTTGAAGATACTCAATTGTGAAGGATTTCTTTATTAGATGTGTGATAACACTGCTGAGACTCTGTTACTGAATGTGTTAACCTCCTGTGGATAAAACATTTCAAGAAATGCATAATTCATACAGAAACTGGAAAACTGTGGAACACCTTTAACAACAACAACAGCAACAACATAAAAAAGGTGTTTTAACTATTTGCAATAAAACAGTTAATCACAGAAATGCTGTTGAGGATGATGTAGCCCTGAAGTAGACCTGCCCTTTTGAGAGTTTCTAGAAGTAGCTCTGAGTTGTGTTAGACTGGCTTTTATGCTGGCCCACTGTGTGACTTCTCCTTTGAAAACTGATTTTTCCATTTTGGAAAGAGAATGTCACTGAAGATTTGACTGTTTGATGATTTTACTGTATTTCTGCTCCCTGTGTTGTGTCAATGAGACCCCTCAGATTGCACCACCAAAGCATAATCCTTCACTGATCCAAGACAGCTCCTTAACATGTTTTGCAATGTCTTTTCTCAGCTCCCAACACAAGAGATTTGGATGTTTTCCTGCGAAAACAAGAGTCAGGCTTTGGTTTCCGGGTGCTTGGAGGGGACGGGCCGGATCAGCCTGTAAGTGGCACTGTGTGGTGTCCCCTTTGTGTCATCCCACAATAGCCAATGCTGTCACAACGACCCTCTGCCACCCTCACTTCCATCAGCCCACACCGTTCAGCATCAATCCCATAACTGCCTTCCCAAGGTCGGGAATTGCTCCAGATTGCCCTCCTTTTCCCCTCTTTGTGGCTGCCTGCAGCCTGTCTGGGGCGGATCCCAGCAGTGTTCCTGTTGCTGTGGCTCAGGAGGGCTGTGCTGGTGCCCAGCCTTTGCCCACTGCCACCTGATCCCTTGGCACAGAACATTCCTGGGATTTCAGGCAAGGCAGCACATCCCTGGAGCAGCAGAGTGGAAGGAAGGGGGGATGCTCACCCTGCCAAAATTCCCCCAGGCTGTTCTTTTCCCTGAGCCCGGTGAAGTGGGGAGAGGGTTGGGATGGGCTCACACCTCCTTTTCCTCACTTCTCCCACGGAATTTTTGGAAATGCATGGAGCTGGAGGCAGTGCAGACACCCCTGGATAGTCTGTTCTCCAAGGGCAGGCTTTAGGAGACTCTCCTCTGTCTCCAAACATGCAAAGCTTTCTCCCTGGGAAGAAGCACTAAGACTTGTGCTGTATGTCAGGGGCCTTTCCTTCAGCTGTCAAGTGAAGAGGAAAAGCTTTTGGAATACACACAGATTGTTTTCTGATTACACTGAAGGAATTCAGTTTTTCCATTCCCAGCTGTGATCCCGTGCTAGCCCTTTTGTTTTTCCCCCCCTCCCTAACATGCATTTAAAGCAGAGAGCAAACCCAAAGAATGTTACTTCTCTTGCACTTTCATAGCATTTGTGGTGTTTTGTTTCCATAACAGCCCTGGCTGGTGGGAAGTGTGGAGCTGATGTCATGAGTGCTGGGGACAGATGAGCTGCCCACCACTGCTTAACCCCCAGCAGCACTGGCTGTCATTAGCCTTAATCTTTCCTTTAATCTGAAAGTGATTCGAGCATATGAAATAGAGTGTGGTGTTCTTCTCTGTGGTATATTTAGCAGCACTTTCTGAGGTGGGGGTAGGCAGAATTGATAATGTTTGAATTCATTATCTAATCACCGAAAGCCGAGCGCTGAAACAACTTGAAGTGTGGAGCTGTCTAAGCAACTTTTCAGGAATAAATCTGAGTTCTTTCAAAAGCTTTTAGTCCTTCCCCAACCACTCTGGCCCAGCCTTGGTAAAAAAAAAAATAAAATGGAATGAGCAGAATGAATGACAGAGGCTTTTGTTCTGCTAATGTCTGGGAAATCTTAAGTATAATAAGCACACAGTGTTTGCTCATGTCAAAAGTTGGGCTTTTTAGCAAACTGACAAATATGCTCAGGGGAGCAGAATTCATGAAAATGAGGATTAAAAACCCCTCCAAACTTTCTAAAAAGTACTTACTGAATGCTTTGAGCCCCCGGCTTGTCTCCTCTGGGTCAGCTTGTGCAGAGCACACTCTCTGGCTGTGTTTCTGCTCGGGTCAGACCATGAGCTCATCTTCCCAAATGCCTTCCCATGTGCCTGGGTTCACCTGCATTCCAAGCATTGCGTGTTGTGCTGAGTCGTGCCCTGGCTCTCTGCTCTGCTGGCAGATCTACATCGGAGCCATAATCCCTCTGGGAGCGGCAGAGAAGGACGGCAGGCTGCGCGCCGCCGACGAGCTCATGTGCATCGATGGCGTCCCTGTGAAAGGGAAGTCCCACAAGCAGGTCCTGGACCTCATGACCAGTGCTGCACGGAATGGGCAGGTGCTGCTCACTGTCAGGAGGAAGATCTTCTTTGGTGGTAGGTGTCTCACTGCCCAGAGGACACTCAGAGGCTTGTAAGCAAGTCCACTGAAGCTGCTCTGAAGTGATTTATTTTGGTCTTTTATTACTGCACTGAGAGATTGAGGAGGGTCAGCTGTGAGCCTCGGTGGGGAAAAGCAGGATTTAATAAGCTGATGCTCTGGTAGCTGCTAATTTGCACTGTTCACACAGGGAAGGGTCTGAAAATTAGGATGTAGGGGTGATTTCTTCAAACCTTCCTGCAGGTAAGTGGTTAGAAGAGCCACTAGTGCTGTGAAAAGTGAGTAATTGAGTTTTCTGCACATCCCAGAATGGTTTGGGTTGGAAGGGACCTTAAAGCTCATCCCATGCCCACCCTCTGCCATGGGCAGGGAACCTTCCCAGTGCTGTATCCTCAAGTCTTTTGCCATCAGTGTGTAGCAAGAACAGCTGCATTCACACCAGAGCTGATGCAGGGCAGCATCCTGTGATTCTGCAGTTTTAGATCAGTGTCCAGCTCAGCAGTTTAGAGAAGATTATTGTCCCTGAGTCGGTGAATGACAGAGCTGGGATGGGATTTAGAGCTGACAACAGTCCCTGCTCTGCTCAGTGACCGCTCCTGCCACCTCATGCTGGCACTGCCACCAAGCTCTGCTGCTGTGCTGTTATTGCTTGGTGTGGTTTGTTCCTTATTTTCTGTCTGTCTGTTCCCTGCAAGGGGAAAAGCAAGCAGAGGAGGAGGAGGCACAGCCTGTCCTGGCCCAGAATGGCTCTCCCCGCCTGAACCGGGGTGAGTTTGCCAACCAGCCCTGCCCGGAGGTCTACGATGTCCGTCTGCAGAGGAAGGACAACGAAGGGTTTGGCTTTGTCATCCTCACCTCCAAGAACAAACCTCCTCCTGGGGGTAAGTGCTGGGCCCTGCTGGGGCTGCCACTGCCCAGCCTCACTGGGGCTTCTCCAGGGATGTCTGTTCCTGGGCAGAGCTGATGTTGCCCACACAGCCACCTTTCCCTCCCGCTGTCACAGCCCAGCCAGCTGAGCCTTGCTCTGTCTTGCTTCATGTCTGTGCTCTTTGTCACCCAGTTGTGACACGGGTGGGGAGCAGGGGGATGCATATCCCACACAACCAGCCCATACCCAGGAGTCTGCCCTTGTCACAGGATCATGTGGACATTTGTCAGACCGTGGTGGTGATGTAAATTCTCACACTGCATTAATTCACTGGCATTTTAATGGAAGCATAGTTTCAACCTTGGCTTTATGTTACCTGATCAGGTAAAATTTATTCTGGGCATCTGAGAAAGGAGAGGGTGCAGTGCTTGGAGGAAAGCAATGAAGTTGTTGGTGTCAGACAGAGAGTGTCTGTGGAGTTCATCAAAATGAAAAAGTAGCCGGGGCTGGTATTGCAGTTGTGAGATAGGAACGTGGCTCAGGTATGGCTGTCAAGATAAACAGCAGAGTAACCAAGGTCAAAAGCAAAACCAAAGGGGACACTGTGGCCAGAATGAGTGAGAAGCTGCTTGCAGGAGGCTCTGGGGTGCAGTGGAAAGGCCTGTGACCCTGCAGGGCTGCTCAGGGCCATCAGGTGTGGTGGAGTTCCTCCTGCTGGTGGCTGCTGCTCACCTGGGGGCCAGGGAGAGGATATCGGGTCATTTTTGCATGAGGTGAGGAGTAGGATCATCTCTGGGATTTGTTCCCTTTGGCTATCAGGTTTGGGGTTACCTGTGCCAGCCCTCAGGGTACAGGCTCAGGTGTTTACCCACAGATGAACCCAGTTCCCTGACATGAAGGTACAGATAACTCCTAAAATCCTTACTCAGTTCCTTTAGTTCCTTGGTGTAAATCACCTGAAACTTCCTCAGATGGTTCCAGACAGACAGAGTGATGAAACTGTCTCTTTTTTTTATTGAGCCTCAGACACTTCTGTTTTTTCACTTCATTTTACTGCACAGTAAAAACCAGCAGGAGCACAGAAACAAACTGTTTCTAAGTAGCATTGTGCAGAATTCATATGACTTATATCCAGTCTGGTCCTGGTCCACCCTGAGCCTCCTTTTCTCCAGGCTGAGTCCCCCCAACTCCCTCAGCCACTCCTCACATGACCTACAATACAAATTATAACATTACTACAGACAACACTTTGTCTGAGGATCTGCTGCAAACCCCTCTTTTCTGATATTAGAACTGAAAGTGGAATACATCTAAACAAGCCTTGTGGTCCAGGCTGTTTCTAAGACAGGGGAAAAGAGACACTGGTGCATCCACAGGCAGTGAGTGCTCTGCAGAACTTTTCTGTGCCAGTTGAATGTGAAGCTCCTGTGTTTTTCAGGATGGATGCCAGGATATTTTAGCCAGGATATTTTAAGTCAAGTAATCAGCAACTGAGTCTGCAACCCTGCAGTGCTTCACTCTTCACAGTTGGCTCTTAGGTTTATATAATACTTTAAAAACCAGTCTATTAAGGGAAGATGTAAATAAAGTTTCAACTCCTGGTAAAGGCTAGAACACTGTCTGTTCCTTCACAGTGACTTCTGTGTGTGCTGGCTCATTAAAGGGATCCTTGATGGCTTTTTAATTTTGGGTGGCTCATGGCCTGCTCCAGTGGAAGGTGACCCTGCCCATGGCAGGGGGTGGAATGAGATGGACTTCAAGGTCTCTTCCAACCCAAACCATTGTGGGATTCTGTGACACTGTGGAAGTGTTTCAGATCTGCTGTGGTGGGTTTGGAAAGCCAGCTCATAATCCTGGCAGGTGTGTGGTGTTCTTCACCTCCCTGACCCCTCACAAAGAGCAGCACCTCTGGAAAACAGGTGTCCATCAAACCTGCTTCAGACCTTGCAGATGCAAACAGGCTTTCATGTGGAGTACCAGGAAAAGCCTTTATGGAACACGTAGAGCTGGGTCCTGGAGGAGCTGGGAAATGAGCTACAAAGGAGCAGTGCAGCAGCTCCTGAACCAACAAGCCCCGAGGAGGGATCTGAGAAGAACAGGAGCCAACTGTGCTGTGCTTTCAGGGATACCCAGCTGAAGGAGAGGCTGGTTTGGGTGCCAGGGAGGGCTGCTGGCTGCTGTGCTTTCGTGTGATGCAGATCTGCCCTGTTGGGGCCACATCAGTACTGGGGCAGCTCCGTGAGCACTCCTTGCCCCAGGTTGTTTTGGAAGGTCTCTCCCATCACCTTGGCAGTTCCCTGGCTGCCCAGGGCTTTCTGCAGAGCTGAGGTTGGGGCAGCAAAGCATAAAACAGGATCCCTTGCTGAGCACCAGCACAGCTTGTGGTGGGGAGGATGCAGGAGCTGCTGGCACTGCAGCCAAGCTGAGCCATGGCAGAGGTGCTGGAGGGGAGCAGCCCTCCCTCCTCCTCCCTCTGTGTTCATCTCTGGGAGAGGAACTGACATCAGTCTTTTTTTCTTTCTACTTCTCATAAAATTTCCTCTTTTCCCCAGTCTGTGTGTTGTGGCCCCATTGCTTTGGCCCCTGCAGGAGGCTGTGCAGGTCACAGTGTCACTACGGGGTGAACTGAGGGAACCAACCCAGGAGAGCTGGATGAAGTTTGAGACAATGATCACCAGTGCAGGTGGATCTCAGAGAGCAGGGCAAGAGGCCAGGGCTGTGCAAAGAGGTCAGGGCTGTGCAGAGCTGATGTAACACACCTTGCTGGGTGTGTTCAGGGTCCCTGCTGTGTTCCTCACCATGTCACTGAGTCAGTCCCTGGCAGGAGACCTTTGATTTCTCTCTGAAGTGGGTTAAAGGGTTAATTTCCACTTGCAAAAGGACAAAGAGCTTACCTGTGAATCCGGATTCTGTGTCCATAAGTGTCTCTGAGCCCACACAGTGCTGCAGGGTCGATGCATGGAGTGGAGAGGCACATTAGGAGTGACAAACCCAAGTGCTTCGGAGCGCTCCGGGGCCGTGCACTCTCACTCATCCCTCTGCAGATGTGACCCATTTCCTCCCCGTGTTTTCCTGGAGGCACAACACGCTGTGCCCTTGGGTTGGCTCCCTCCCCTCCCAGTGCAACATTCCTCACCATGGGCAGGTTTTCCTTGTCAAGCAGTGCCACCCTTTGGAGCAGGAGGATCTCCGGGACAACCGCGGCAATTCCGGCGCCGGGCGATGCTCATTTTGACGCGCACACAGTGGGATTTTGGGGTCGAGTTGAGCTGGATTTTGATCCTTCCCAGCCATGATATTCCATGACCATTAAGGTGCTGCTGTGGCTGTCCTTGCTGTCCCCAGTGATTCCTCACAAGATCGGGCGGGTCATCGACGGCAGCCCCGCTGACCAGTGCGGGAGGCTCAAGGTGGGCGACCGGATCTCGGCAGTGAACGGCCAGTCCATCGTGGAGCTGTCCCATGACAGCATCGTGCAGCTCATCAAGGATGCTGGCAACGTGGTCACCCTCACTGTGGTGGCTGAGGAAGGTAAGGGAGGTCCCACCACGCTGCCAAAGTCGGCTGTTTCTCGGTGGTGGGGGTGTTTCACTGTAGTGGAGTGTTTGAAGGTGTTTGGGAATCAGGGTGAAGCACAGAATACCTGGGTTGGAAGGGCATGTGAAGATCAGTGAGTCCAGCTCCTGGAGGGTGAATGACTTGGAAGAGCTAAAGGCAGGCAGGGCAGGGAGAGGCAGCTCCCAAAAAAAGGAGATGCAAGTATTACCAACACAATGCAGAGTGAGAGAAGTTCTCATGTGGGAGAGAGAAGGTGCTGCTGACACAGAAACTTCTCCAGACCTTGTGTTCTCCAGCCAAGGGGAAATGACCTCTGTGAGGGTCCTGCAGCAGCCACGGGATGGTGCTCAGAGAGAGAACCTTCTCAGCCCTGCACAGTGCCCATTTCTTGCTGCTGCAGGTGCTGCCAGAGCTCTGTTGCCCATTTGGGAGCTGTTCCCAGGCTGGCTGTCCCTGCTTTCCAAGTGTCTCCATGCAAACCCCGAGTTTTTCCTTCCTTCCACCCTAAAACACACAGATTCCCTGGGATGCAACAGAGACATCCTGCACTTCTGGCTGCCAAAGGATCACATCCCACCATGTAGGGAGAAAAACCCTTGGCAGGGTTTTCCTGCAAACCCTTCACCTTCCAAAGGTGCAGTGTCACCTGGAGCAGCAAAGGGAGTCCTGGGGATGCAAAGTGCCATCCTCAGGGACAATTCTTGGTGTCACCTCCCAGGCCACCTTGTGCACCACAAGGGTTGTTTCTATACAAACAAGTCACTACAAATAAGTCAAATGCCTTTATTTGAAGGGAAAAGCTGTTTTCCAGCCCTGCATTTTTCTGGATTGCTGTTTATGGGTTTAATTAAACCCCCTATCATTATTTTGTCAGAAAGTTGGCTTTTTTCACCTTTTAAATAATAAATACCTAAAGCCAGCAGATGATTCTCTAATTTCACATTCATTGCAAATATTTAACGTGCCATCTCAGCCTGTAACACAGAATTTCAAAGACTTAATGTTCCTTTTTATTAATGCTTGAAGCAGAGAGACCTCTATAAATTGTTATTTTCCTATTAAGATTTTTATTTTTATCAAATCTGATTCATTCCAATTTGAAGGGACACACTTCAAAGCAGTTGCCCAGGGTGATGTTTATAAAGCAACTGAAGTTTGAGCTGGTTGAATTAGATCTGTTTCTCAGCAGCTTTTAATCACAGAATCCCAGAGTGGTTTGGGTTGGAAGGACCTTAAAGACCATCTTGTCCCACCCTCTGCCATGGGCAGGGACACCTTCCACTTGTTTTCAAAATAAGTGTTCTGAACATCATGTTTTTATCCATTATTTATGCATGACCTTACCTGGCCTCTGTGTGAGAACCTTTCCCACTGCCTCAATTACAGATTTGGAGCCAAAATGCAGAAATAAAACCAGAACTTGTGGAGACTCAACAAAGAGAGGGGGAAAAAAGCCCTTCAGTAGCAGGTGGTGAAAGCAGAGTGGAGATCAGTCAGCAGAACTCTGTGGCTTAGGGGAGCTGGAGTGGTGTGTTTGAGATGTGAAAAATTCTGTGACAATGAAGGAGAAAGAAGCAGAACCTGCTCCCCTGGTGTGGGAATATATTTCCCCTTGAAAATTCTGCTTGATGTAGCTGGAGAAAGGGAGCAGAGCCCTGTGTGCAGCAGGGAAATGCAGCTGGCTGGGAGTCAGGGCTGCAGGCAGGGGCTCAGCCTCACACAGGTGCTGCTCACTGAGGCACAGGCAGGAGGCTGCTCCAAAACCCCAAATACTCCTTTCTTCTGGGAGCTCTTCAGCCTCACAAAGGCAAACCCTGATGCAATTTTGCTGTTCCCCAGTGCTGTCCTCTGAGAGTGGCAACAAAACCTCTGCCTGCTCCCCTCCCCTCCCTCCCAGCCTTCTGATCTTTGCTTTTCGTGGGAATAAATGAATTCCCCTTCATGCACCAGAAGAGATTCTTTCCCCTTTTTCACCAAAGCCTGTCAGCTTTTGTCATGTATTAGCTGGGAGCACACGAGAGCAGGCTGCAGGATTTCTCCAAACAGATGGCATTTTTCTTGCCTGTGCTCCTAAATTAAAAATCTGAGGATAAACCAGGAGTCAAAGTTGACATTTTGTCTCTGGAGAAAAACCTCTCAAAGGGCATGTCACAGGAAGCAGCACCAAGCAGTGCCATGGAGGCCTTGGGAGGTCTCACATACCTCAGAAATTCACTTTATTGTGCTTTAAATTTCCCTTCCCTTAAGATGCTTGAGCACTTTTTATATTTTAATGGGATTTGTGTGTAGTTGGTTAAGAATGTGCTGCACCTGAAAGTGCTGGAGCATCTCTAGTTTTGGTGCTTGGGTTTATTTTTTCCACCCTTGTAAGGAAAAAGGAGTTTATTAGTTTATAATTCAGGACTAAAGTTCATCCAGGGTCATATTTGCCATTCAGGTTCCAGCTAAGAGGCAGCTCTTTGCATGGCCTCTGGCTCCTTTTTCTTAAGTAACATTGTCATTTTCTATCCTAAAACATTTTTTTTTCCATAAATGCACTGGATTTATTGTAGAATGCACAATCACTGTGTTTTCTGTGGCAGGGAAAGTAATCTTGAGGTTATTTTAAAAGATTGTATTAAAATGTTACACTGTAATTTTTACTCAGCTTTTGGGAAAAGGCAAAACACTTTAATATTAGTGTTAATGATTTTCCCCCCAGTGTGGCTGTGCCTCCAGTTCCTCTCCTTTCCTGGGCAGTGGAAAACTCAGTTTCCCTCCATCCTTGGGGTCTTCCCCTCCAAATTCCCACTTCTCCTGCAGATCCTCATTCCCTCACCTTTCCAAGGGGATAGTTCTCTTAGAAAATTTTATTATATTGAATATCTGAATATTTG
Source organism: Margarornis squamiger (assembly GCA_035222235.1). Lineage (NCBI taxonomy): Eukaryota > Metazoa > Chordata > Aves > Passeriformes > Furnariidae > Margarornis > Margarornis squamiger. The sequence continues at coordinate 2,618,933 of JAWWTY010000072.1, forward strand.
AATATCTGAACCAGCTTTGTGGATCTGATCCCCTCTGGCCTTTGTCACCTTAAAACCCTTCTGTCCATGTATGGAGCCCTAAAATTGTGGGGGTTTTTTTCTGAGGAGAAGCAGAATAAAAGGATAAAAATACAGAACAAAATTCCTAGGAATTTTAGGAACTGGCTCCCATGGAACTAATGAGCTACAACTTTGTTCCTGCCTTGGGAAATCCTCTCCCTGGTGCCTGAGTGAGCTCAGAGGTGCCGTGGCTGTGGATCCCTTGGGAGCAGCAGTGCTGCTGTTCCCTGTGATGCCACCTGTGGATTTGGGAATGTCTGACTGTTGGTTTGGTCTGGGTTTCAGAGCACCGTGGGCCTCCCTCGGGGACCAACTCAGCCCGGCAGAGCCCGGCCCCGCAGCACCGACCGCTGGGAGCAGCTCAGATCAACCCCCCTGCTGCTGACAGGTCTGGGAAGGGGCTGGGAATGGGGGGAAAGCTTGGCATGGGGGGTTGGCTGAAGGTCACATCCATGTCTTTCCACCTCTCCATAGGGGAGCTACGGAAGGTGAAGCTGGAAAAGAGGTTTGCAGTAGTTACCGTGTGTCCTGGCCCGAGCACAAGCACGTGGCCCAGCCAGATGCTGCTCCAGGTGTTGGCAGCCGTCATTCCCAGGTACAGCAGGGTGTGCAGACCTGGAATTCTCATCCATCAGGGCACTGATGTGGAGCCCTGGAAAGCAGGACAATGAAAACATCTCCCTGTGAGATGTGCGTGGAAAAGCTGTGTGTGAAAATGCACTGAGGCGTCTCGCAGAGTGTGTTTGCTCGTGGTTTCAATTGGATTATCCCCTTAGGGTGCTTGAACACTCGTTATCATTATGGAAGAAACAGAAAATGCTTGTAATGGAGCTACTACAGCCCCTTTGGCAAAGTTTCTGAAAGAATTTTATTCCTCTCTCAGAAGGGAAGATGCTCTGTGTGTTTAGACTTCAGATGAAACCATTACCCCGAGTCACCCCCTGAGCTGGGCTGGATTCAGTTCAAATTCTCAGAATACAGAAACATGTGAAACAAACATTTAAATCTGCCTGTAGATCCTCATCTCTTGGGTTGTTTTTTTTTAATCTTCTCTTCCTCTGTCCAGAGTCCTGGCTGTTTCCCTGTGGAGCTGGAAAGGGGCCCTCGAGGCTTTGGGTTCAGCCTCCGAGGAGGGAAGGAATACAACATGGGCTTGTTCATCCTGCGGCTGGCTGAGGACGGCCCTGCGGTCAAGGATGGCAGGGTGCACGTGAGTTTGGCTTCTCCCTTCACTCTGCTGCCCAGGCTGCCACATCACTGAGCCACAGGGACAGCACACTTGGGTTTTCCACGAGGGCAGGGGCCCAGCAGGCAGGACACTGGGGCTGCTGCTCTCCAGGCTCTGGGGTTTTGGAGGAGAAATCCGTGAAATGCTGCATGAGCATCCCAAATGAACTTGCTCGAGTTACAGTAACAACCCTGGGCTGGGTGTGAGGATCAGCTGCTCAGGGTGTTTTAGGAGCCCAAGAGAGGGACAGAAGGCTGAAAGGAGGACCACTGTCCAAGTCAGTGAATTTGTAAGGAATGTGTGTGTGTACATTGTGCTCTTGTTGTTCTGTGCCATCTCTGGAGATACAAACCTGATTTTTTCCCCAAATATTACGTAAATTCTGATCTTTGTGCAAGGAATTCACACTCAGGTATTGTAGTGAAACCCAGAGAACCAACAGCAAAGAATGGTGGGCAGCTGTGGGTGCTGCCCAGCTTTTCAGGGGCTGGAGTGTTTTGCTGAGCCAGGTGCCCATGAGATGCCATCCCACTGCAGTGCTGCTGCTCCCCTGGCCACTGGCACATGGCTCTGCCTCTGTGTTTGCAGAATGGGCCTGGCACAGGCACTTGCTGAGAGGCTTGGCTGGGTGTGGAATTCTAAGTGTTGTTAACTTCTCTTACCCTGCTCCTCACAGGAAGGAGCTTTATCCCCCTCATGTTTGAGAGGCTACACCAGTGGGGTGTTCAGTGCTAATGTTTTCCCTTGTATTTGTCCTTCAAGTGGTGTCACACTGGGCTCCAGGGCTTGGCTTTTTGGGCAGCCAAAAGGTTGTTCAGCCCAGAGAAGAGGAGGAGGAGGAGCCTGAGGTCAGACCTCACCGGGGGCTGCAGCTCCTCTTGAGGGGCAGCTCCAATCTCTGCTCTGTGAGCAGTGACTGACCCAGGGAAGGGCTGGAGCTGTGTCAGGGAGGGTCAGGTTGGATTATCAGGAGAAGGTTGTTCCCCCAGAGGGTGGTGGGCACTGACCAGGCTCCCCAGGGCAGTGGGCACGGCCCCAAGGCTGCCAGAGCTCCAGGAGGGTTTGGACAGTGGGACAGGGTGGGATTTTGGGGTGTCTGTGCAGGGCCAGGAGTTGGACTGGATGCTCCTTGTGTGTCCCTTCCAGCCCAGGATATTCCCTGACTCTCTCAGGTCCCAGCTGGCTGTCTTTGTGTCTCTTACACAACCTGTGCCCTGGGTCAGTGGGGACTGAGGCAGCAAAACCATGCTGAGAGCTCCAGCTCCCACAGTGGTTCCCACGTGGGGTGTGGGTGCAGCAGCTTTTTGTAAAGCCCCTTCCCACCCCTGGCTCTCACCCCTCCCTGTGCTGTGTCCCCAGCTCAGGCTGAGCTCACCCAGCCCGAGGTTATTCACACTTCTCCTGTCATTCCCCCTGCTCACCTGCACTTGGTGTCACTTTCTGGCTGAGCTCCAACACTGTGAAGGGGAATTTCTCCCCCAGCTGAGCCGTGCAGTGTCCCTGTGCCACCCTGAGCCAGCACTGAGCTGCTTGGCAGAGTTTATTCCAGGAAGGCCAGGCAGTGTCCTGTTACACACCAGTGACATCCCTTGGCTGCTCAGGGCAATGCCAGGCACATTTCCCTTTGCCTCTTTCCCTTCCCTGTTTCCCCAAACAGACATCCCTTTTTGGGATGCTGTTCCAGCCCCTTTGCAGCAGCCAGTGGGGTTGGTGTGAGCTGGAATCACCTGCCCAGCTCCTCTGTGGGTTGTTAGTTGGCCTCAGAGACCTCAGCACTGCCCTCTCCCAGCTGGAATCCCAATTCCATCCATCCTGCTGGGCCATGCTCAGCCCTGCCCTGTGCCCCCCATCTGGGTGCTGGGACCTCAGGCAGGGCTGGGGTGCCAAGAGTGACTGTTAAAAACCAGTTTACACGGTCAGAGATGCCCCAAAACTCACCTGCTGGCTCTTCTCTCCTCAGGTTGGTGACCAAATCGTGGAAATTAATGGAGAGCCCACCCAAGGAATCACTCACACACGAGCCATTGAGCTGATTCAGGCTGGAGGGAACAAGGTTTTGCTGCTGCTGAGACCAGGGACTGGATTGATTCCAGATCACAGTAGGTTGTCCCAAGGGCTGGTTGGTTTTGAGGGTCCAAGGCAGGGGAGGGAAGGAGGGTGAGGAGACTCTGGTGTTTGTTCACTGCAGTGGTTGGCAGTTCCCTTTGTAACAGCTGCTTATTTATTGTTGAATTAAATTAAAATATAAAAATAGCAAATGGAAATATTTGGTTTAAAATAGGAGGAGTATTTTTGGTAAAATTGAGCATAGGACAAGTATTTAGGGATATTAAACCCTGTGAAATTATGCTGTATTTATAATAAGTTTCTCAGCTCTGTCCAATCTAATCAAGTTTCCCTATAAAAATGATTAACCCTGATTGCTTTTAATTTAAATCAAAATCCTCTCTGCTACAGTACTCAGTTCGAAATGCCTGTATTGTTGAAATTTTATTTCTCTCCAGATTTACTTCAGTTTTTAGCCTTCTAAACTATGGAATGCTTTGTTTTTCAAAGCCAAAACTTCAGGAAGGGACAACTTTGCTCTCCAGAGGGATTCAGTTTGATTAAAGATGTGAGTTCTGCATCTGCAACAGGAAAGGACAATTTCACAGGCCAGATGAAAGGAAGGACAGCAAAGCAAACACTGATGATTTTGGGTCTGCCAGGGCCCCAAAACTGCAAATCAAACCCTTGTGGCAGTGGCAGCATTTTAAAGCAAAGAGCACCTGCTTCCCAAAGATGCATTTTGGTCTTTTATCCCCTGATGTTGACACCAAGGTGCTCATGGGCAACTTCCTAAACTGGAGGGTCCCTTTTTCTGACAGTGTTTCCATCACAGTGACCAACCCAAAGTTTATCCTTTCCAAAATAGTTTGAACTCCCAAGTGCTTTGTGTGTTCAATCACAGGCAGCAAGTGGAGTTCACTCAAGGGGTAAAATCTGCTCAGAGCTGTCTCCATTTCTCTCCTCCTGAGAGCATCAAAAGGGCCCTGAACATGCCAGTGCTCTGACCTGCCCAGCCCACTGAAATCAGTGCAGGGCATGGAAAAGCCCAGCTGTGCTGCCAGGGCTGTGCTGGCACAACCCCTGCCTGCCTGGGCTCTCACCCTGAATTACCTCCCCACTGAGGGGGGCAGTTAAAGACAGTGAAAGGGAGTTAAATGTAATTAAATGTAACCTGCCTTGTGCTCTGATGAGCTTCTGGTTGGGTGGGGGGCACTGACCAGGCTCCCCAGGGAACTGGCACGGCCCCAAAGGTGCCAGAGCTCCAGGAGCGTTTGGACAGCACCCTCAGGGACAGGGTGGGATTTTGGGGGGTCTGTGCAGGGTCTGGAGTTGGACTGGGTGATCCCTGTGTGTCCCTCAGGATATTCTGTGATTCCATGGGGAGGTTCTGTTTAAAATGAACATTTCCAGGGCACCTCCTGCTCTCTCCTCAGCTTCCAGCAGTGATCAGTGGGGTGGATCCACGAGGGGGGTGCAGGGATTATCTGGGATCACTCCTGGCCCTTTTGTTCCCACAAATCCCCTGAGCCTGAGATCCCACAGAGGGAATCCCTGGAGCTCATCCCAGCCCTGCCTGTGCCCAGAGTGGGGCCTGGGATGTGCAGGCAGTGCTGCAGTGGGGAAGGGTTTGTTGCCTCTTGCCTTGCTGATGATCCCCCATTTCTGGTTGAAATCTTGCTTGCTGTACTCTGTGATTTTTTGGTATGTACTTCTTGGGCTTTTTCTCTTCCTCCTTCAGGTTTGGCTCCTTCCAGCCTGTGTCCCTACGTGAAACCTGAGCAACATTAAGGGCTTTCAGTGCTTTTCTTGGTTTTTCCTTAAAGACTTGGTAAATCTGCATGTCTTGTGTTCCATCTCTTCCTATTATTAAAGTGCAAAGCTACCAATAACCTCGACTTTTCACTGTTTCAGATTCCTTTTAGCATAACAGTTCCAGTTCATTTAGTTTTCTTATATTAAACAATGTAGGTCAGGGACTTTCTATTTTGCAATTTTGCTGTGTAAGCTCTAAAACTGTTTAGATCCAAGACCGTGTCAGTCCTGCAGGGAGGGATCAGGCATTTCTGAGCACTGCTTTTCCCAAATCACATCCTCAGGGCTCTTGTAGGTTGTAGAAAACCACAATATAGAAATCTGGCTAAATAAGGCTTGGAGAATATGCCACTCCATAATATTTTTTTGTAATTGGACTCTGTAGTTTGCTGGTGAGGTGCTAAACTTCTGAAATATTTAGTGATTATCACTTTTGGGGTAGTTACTCAGTCCAACCTCTCGCTGTTCCCTTCCAGGTGATTGGGATAGTTACAATCCATCTTCGTCAAATGTAATATATGAAGAACAGTCACCATTATCTCCATCTTCCCATTCTGCTGCCCCATCTGAAGTGTGTTATTTACCAGTACCAGGAGAAGCTTTAACCAGAGTTCAGCTGTCTGAGGAACTGGAACAAGCAGAGAACACTGTGCCTGACAAGATAAGCACTTTAACTGAAAACCAGAGTGAGAGGAAGCCTCAGTCTTCTCCCCAGAGAACAAAGAACAGATGGGAATGTCCCTCCAGCCCTGGGTTTGGAATCACTAAAGGTGGTTTGGAAGCAGGGACCAGACAAGATGGATCTGCCAGTCCAGCAAAGTCAGGGGCTGCTGAAGGACACCCTCAGAGGGGATTCCACAGCCCCAGGAAAGGGCACCCTGAAAAGAACAGTCTCTCACAGAAACCTGACAGTCCCAGAAGGAGTGAGAGTAAAACCACAGAGACAGGGGTGAACAAGGGTGACAAAAGAGAGAATCCCAGTGGAAATCAAGGCAGGTCAGCCAGTCCCCAGCGGCCTCTGGGGAAACCAGGAAGCACCGACACGGTGGGAAGGGTCCAAGGCAGAACCCTTGGGGGGGACAGGGTGACTGTGGAGCAGCTGAAAGGTGGGAATGGTAAACCAGGAGTCACCTGGGAAGACTTGAAGCAGAAAAGGGTGGAAGGGTGGCCTGCAGAGCACCAGCACCCGGCCTTTGGGGGGAGCAGCCTGGCCTGGAGGGACTGCAGGAGAAACGCCTCCGAGGATGATTTGCTGAGCAAGGCCAGCTCTGCAGAGCCCGGCGCCAGCAGGTTCAAAACCTCCAGCCTTTCCAACATCCCCCTGCTCTCCACGGAGAAACAGAGGAGGGTGGGCTCTCAGGAGAGCGTCCTGCTGAACAGACACCACGGAGAGAGGCACGTGGAGCTGCCCCAGGAAACCACAGAGGGAACTGGCCACGCTGAGGGTTCCCCAGGGAGGAAAACCCCGATAACCCCGGGGCCCTGGAGGGTCCCCAGGAAGGGCAGCCCAGCAGCAGGAGGGGCTGGGAAACGGCTGTGACTGACTGACTCTGTTTTTTAAGAACACGTTTGAGTCAATTTTCCAGCAAGGGTCATTTAAAGCATTGGTTCTTTTCACACAGTGGTCTTTTTTTTTTTTTTCCCCCTCACAAACTGGTTGGAGAGGGGGGAAGGGTTTGATTTGTTCTTAAATTATCTAAGCTGCATGAAGGACCTTTTGGATTGCTTCAGTGAACCCCTGCCCTGAGCTGCTGTCCCCGTGCAGGCCCTGCCTGCTGCTGCCCACCTTGCACTGCTGCGGCTTCTCCGAGTGTTTGTGAGTTCCGAACAAAGTCATGGAATGCCTCTGTTGCCAATGTGATCCTGACTCACTTCCTCTTCTTGTGCCAAGTTTATCTACTGTATCCCCTCAGTGCAATCCTTCCCCCGTGGATCCCAGTCACACTCGAGGCAGCTTTGGGCTGCAGTGGGTGTTTTCTCAGAGCGTGTTTACGTCAGGAAACCCACGTGTTCTTGCTGGGTCAGAAGGACAGGGGTGAGCTGCTTCTGTGGCTTCCAGGGCAGCACAAGAGCCACCGAGGCTGCTCAGTTGAGGTGCTTTCCTGGGATTTTTACACCTGAGACCAAACCCTGTAGGTAAAAGTGATATTTGATGTGATTTTGCTCTTTCTGATCACAGCAAGGTTGCTTTATTTCCTTGATTCGTAGGGATTTGGTTTGCAAAGGTGTGTGTGAGGAGAGGAGATTGTGGGTTCTGTTAAATAACATAATTCTTTGGTTTCACCTGTGGCACCACGACATCCTCAGCCTCAGTGTGGAGCTGAGACTGAAGTCCCACCTTTAATTATTAAATGCTAGTTAGGAATTGGATTCTGTCCCTCTGTAGAGGTAACAACTGACCTTAGACAGCCCCAGCTGCCAGAGCAGCTTCTGCAGTGAAGTTTTTGCCTGTGTTTATTCCAACTCTCCCATATTTACTTGGAATGTGTGCTCAAGGAGCGTGGAGGACTCTCAGGGTACAGGAGACTCACTGTCTGTGGTTTGGGCTGGCAGACATGTTTCAGAGAGGGATGTGAGCACCAGAACCTGCTGACACATCAGTCCCAAAGCTGTAGGAACAGCAGAAACTGAGGGGGTTTATTGTGTTCATCGTTTTAGTGATGCTTTCCTGACATGTTTAGGTATTTATGACTGCAGGAAAGTGGTAAAAGGAGCCTGTTGGAGTAAAGGAGCAAAGGATGGAGCTTTCCTTAAAATTCCAACCCCCAGGATTTGCTCTTTGAAAGCCAAGGAGCAAATCTCTCATTCTGGCTTTGAAACCTTTAATGTTTTAAAGGCTAATGAAGCACAGTGAGGCAGTTCTGAGTGGAATTCTTCACAGGTACAGCTGACTGCTCCACCAGCTTTGAAACAAAGACTTTGGGGATTCCCAAGGCTTCCCAGCAGCTCTGAACTGTGCCCTGCTGCTGCTCGAGCCGGGGTGACCCAGCGAGGTTTGCTGTGCAGCATAACACGTCCAAATACTCCCTGGGTGGAGTGACTGTGAAATACTGAATACTCTGAAGTAGCCTGTGTAGATATTTCCCTGTGTCCTTGCCCAGAGGTTGGTTTTGCTGAGCTGTGTGCACTCGCCCTGACCACTGAGAACAGTGACAATTCCAGATGAATTAGCACCACGGAGATGATTCCCCTGCCATGGACTCCCCTCTCTTTTTTCTCTCTGTCAATGTGACCTGATAATGTCTTACCTGTGTGTGATTTCTCCTCCCATAGATCTGTACTTCCTGTCTCAGACTTAGCCATGTGGCCTTGGAATGCTAAGCAATGTATGGATGTACTGGGTGTAAATGTTTATATATTGTACAGCACCTTTATACAGACTTCTGAGGTTCTGACTAGAGAGAGACCTGTAAATCGCTCATTATTTTTTATATAGATATTAAAAACAAACTCCAGTTCGTGGCCTGTTGGTTCTGCACTGTATAAACCAGGTTGGCTTTCAGGGCTGGGGCCCAGGTTTTACCCACAAACATGCTGCTCTTCTGGAAAACAAATGCAATTTATTATTGGAAGTTTGAGCCCCTGTTCAAGTAGCAAATGTTTGACAAAGGTGGTATAAAAATCATCAAGTCCTGTAGAAACAGTTGACAGTGATGAAATACTTGTTCTGGAGGTTTATTTGTACATTTTGCTATATAAAATTGTCATCTCCTTTTACATCTCACAACTTTTCCTTGTACAGAAAATAGCTGTAAACAGTTTCCTACCAAAAATTCTTCTGCCACTTTCCCCTCCTGTGAAAGAATGAAGCTCTGAAACTGCTCAGTTTTTGCTCTCTTCATTCCTAATAAATAGAAGCCAGCAGAGCCAGTGAAGGGAGATGTAACAGAAGCTTTACAATGTTCTCTCACTCACCATTGACCTGAGGGAATCTTTGCCAAAGCTCTTCTCAGGCAGGACAGGCTGGAGCTGAGAATGATGTTGTACTTGCCCTGTAGGAGGTGTGTGGAGAGGTTTTTTCCTCCTGTAATTAATGTTTTCAAAAAATACTCATCGTTTCTTTGCAGCCCAAGCCAAGAGCAGGACTGTGGTGTTGCTGGAGTGGCAGCAGGGAGGTGGAACTCCCCTCCTGCAGTGGTCCAGGATGGAGGCAGAGAGCTTTTAAGGAAGGAAACTCCCTCCAGCACAGCCAGGCAAGTGCAGCTGAGGGTTCTCACACTGAGATGTTCCAGGGGAGCTCCAGGAAGGCTGGCTGGGATGGCAGGGCTCACTCCCTGGATTGTGCAGAAATATGGCACCAGGCACAGCCAGAGGTGTCCCCTCCCTCCAGCTGCAGCTCTTGTATGGCTTTAGGGTTTGATGTCCACACCAGTTCCTGCTGGTTTCAGTGCCAGCTCTCAGGATTTGGCCCCATTAATCCAGTTTCTCTGTGCATGCCATGGGATGACATCAGTGATGAGACCAGTTGATTCTGGGTGGTGTGGAACAGTAAAGCAGAAAGAAAACTCCTGATACATACACTGAGAATCTGGTTAAAAGTTGTAATTACAGATTTCCATCAGCTTTCTGCTTTCTGCCCACACTTCTGGTTCTCTTCTCTCTGGTGGAGATGCCAGGGCTGATGTTCTGTCAGTTCATGGTTTGATCTTCCATAACTGCAAAGACACAGAGGTGAGTTTGGGTCTAACAGCCTTACAGGTAACACTGGGTGTCCCTTGCCCATCGTGCTGTGCTCAGTGAGCTCCAGTTGCAGGATGAGCTGGCAGAAAGGGAAGGAAGCCTGGATTCTAACAGCTTGAGCAGAACTGAAACTGAAGTCAGCCCTGTCCTTCCCCCTGAGCCAGTTTTTGGGAGGTGGAGACTCCCCCAGCCTGGTCTGGTTTCTGAATTACCAGTCAAACCTTTCTGCTTGGGCAGGAGGAGCTGGGGGTGCCCCCAGAGCTGTCCCTGCTGGTTTGTAGGGACACTTACCCTGATGTTGAACCCGAGAAGGTCACTGATGACTCCTGAGACAGCAGAGAGGATGACAACCCGTGTGATGTTGTAGATCAGTGGGTTCATGGTCAGTCCATACAGCCTGAATGGACTATCCAGTTCCTGCAGTGGGAGGACAAGGAAAAGAGTCCATCAGCATTCAGCAAACAAAGCAATTCATGCTCTGGTTTCTGGCTCAACAGGCTGTGCTGCCCTGCAAAGCCTCTGTCCTTCCTTAAGTCTCTGTCTCAGAGATGTTTCCTGCTGAACCCCCAGTCTGCCCACAGCACTCATGAACCACACTGGTCCTGCACTGCTCCATCCCATGTCACAGCTGTAGGAGCACGGAAAACCTCCCTCAGTGAGAACCAACTTACCTAATCAAGAACCACTGCCACAAAACTGAGCCATCCAGGCAGAGGGTCTTACCTTGAGCAGCTTTGTGGATAGTTTCAGAACATTGTTCACCAGAGACAGCTGCTCCTTCTTGTTTGGCTTCTTCTCCATCTTCAGGTACAGGTTTATCTGTGACAGACACCACAGACCAGCTGTTGACATTCCAGCCCCAGCCCCCAAAAGATTCATTACTAAGGGAAACCAGAGCCACTTTTGCAGCCTGCTGTCACTCCTGCAAAAGTTAATTTAGCACTGATAACATCACTCTTTTTCCAATTCTTTTTGGCCAACCCAGAGACAAAACCATCTAGAACTTTAAAATCTGAGTCTGTCCCAACATGACCAGCTCACCCCTCCCTTGCTGTGCAGGGCTTTGTTGCCCTCTGGCCAGCACAAGGCTTGATTTCTAAATTTTAAAGTCTGATTCCAGTATTGAAGCTGGTTTGAGTCCCAGTAATTACACCCCAAAGAAAGCTGAATGGAGTTACCTGCTCAGTGAGCAGGATGGAAATGTTACTGTATTTCTTGTTGGTCTCAGAGCCCAGAGATGCCAGGCGTAGCAGGAAGAGCAGCAGTGCTGCCTCCCACATCAGGAACTCCCAGTTGTAAGCTGCACTCAGGAAGGTTTTGTGGCCCTTAAGAACCTGGATGGGGGAACACAAAAAATACACACACACAGTCTCCTCTTTGTGCCCAAAAGCCCAGTCCTGAAATTGTCCTAATGATTATAAACCCCCAGACTTTCTGTGCAAACTCTATTTCCAACTAAACATTAAGAAGCTTTTAAAAAATGCAACACTCCCTGCATTACTTTGGGGTCAAACAGCTCCAGTTCAAGCACTGAAAGAAAAGCCTCCAGCACTTGGAGGAGCTTTCCCTTATTTTAAAAACCAAGAAGGTTAAAATCTCACCTGGGCACAGCATATAAAAGCAATTGAAAGAGCCAGTAAAAAGACTGAGGACACGACAACATCCACAGACCTCTGGGGGCCTCGTCTCTGTGGAAACAAGGACACAGGGGCAGGAATGAGGTTGGGATGTGGGGCTGTGAAGCCAAAAGGCACCACAAACAGCTGGAGCTGTTACAGCCTCTGATACCCAAGCCCTGGCTCAGAACCCACCTTCAGATAGGAGCGGAGGGATAACCAGATCTTGATGTTCTCCACTTTCTTGAGCCTGAAGTGAGGGATTTCGTATTTCCTGGCTTTCCGAGCAGATGTGATGTGACTGAAGAGCTTAGCAAACAAAAACCTCTGCAGGTTAAAAACAAAACATACACACACAAACATCAATCGGCCTAAACCAAAACACATTGCTTGGGATTGTTAGGGGCAGCTGGCAGGAAGGGTCCTGGGGAAGCCCAACATGAGAGCTGGGTGCTCAGCCTCTCTGGCAAATGGCAGCAGCTGCTTTCACAGAATTCCAGAATGGTTTGGGTTGGAAGGGACATTAAAGCTCATCTCCACCCCCTGCCATGGGGAGGGACACCTCCCACTAGCCCAGGTTGCCCCAAGCCCTCTCCAGCCTTGGACACTCCCAGGATGGGGCAGCCACAGCTTCTCTGGGCAACAGAGGGGACAGGGCAAGACCTTGGGGATGGGTAAGGGGGGTGCAGTGACAGGTTTAACCTGTGACTGATCCCAGACTTCCCTCCCTGACCTTGGGCATCTCATCTTCAGCTGGCAGAGACCTGCTGGGCTTTGCAGGGGCAGGGTGGTTTTGGTTCCACACCTGCCCAGGACCTTCCAACCCACCTGTTTGTACGTTCTCTCAGCAACACACATCATGAAGAAAAACATCCACGTTAAGCACAGCCTCTCCAGGAAGTTGATGGCAGACAGGATGAGGACAGGGGTGCTGGCAGGGGCCCCACAGAAGATGTACAAGAGCTCCTTGAGAGAAATGGAGCAGAGCTGCTCCAGGTTATCCGTGCGGAAGAGTCTGTAGAGGAAGGGCAGGAAGGCTAATCCGATGGTGATGATGTTTCCCAGCATCTGATACCCCACTCCTTGCTGGTGGGCATTAACCTGGCAAGCAGGAGCAAAAATGGGATGATTACCTGGCTTTTGCATCAAGGAAAAGGCCTGGTGTTGTGGCAGCATCAATTGAGCCAAGCAGTCAGTTCCCCTCCCCTTCACAGGACAGAGCCTAAAACAATCCCACCCGTGCCAGTCCAAAACCATCAGTCCATAACTAATCAAAGCCTCACACTCAGCACACTGCAGAGAAAACCCAATAATCAGCTGGTTAGTCTCCAACAGACCTCCTAAACTGGGGTTTAGGCAAATTTGAAGACCATTTGGGACAACTGTCTCTGCAGCTGGGGAGGGCCCAGTTTCATCCTGCCCCTGATACCTGGGTGTGTACCTGTCCCCGGGGTTGGTGGTTGAGTTCTGCAGGGTGAGGGAGGGGTTGCAGTGCCAGCCAGCCCTTACCCTGCTCATGATAATGCCACTGATCTCCAGCACGGACATGTCCACCTTCTTGCAGTCATTGCCTTCCCAGATGAGAGCACTCACTTTGGCAGATGCTGGGCTGGTGTTCTGCAGCCAGAACAAATGGTTCTGTAAAAGAGGGAGATGCAGAGGGTGGCTCAGCTCCTCCTGTCCTGCTATTAAATAATGCTTCTTTCCAGAATGCTCTTAGATTGAGGGGGGATTCCAAATGTGGGTGAAACCCCACTGGGGAGGAGGGACTCGATCACTGATGCTGTTTAGATCACTCCAGACTTCCATGTGACCCAATGGTCTCACCCAGGTTCAGGTTGCTCACCCCACCAGCATCCCCACGTGCCAAGGAGGGGTGGGAAAGGGGAAAGCATTCTCAGCTCCTGGCTCCAGAGGAACCGACCTGCTGGAAAACATCCTCCTTGGCGTCCCTGCGGGGGTCCCTGCTGGCCGTGTCGTCGCTGTCGCTGGAGCAGGAGGAGCGGCACTCGGGGCCGTGCAGCAGGTCATCCCACAGCATGTCCTCGGTCTCCGAGTCCTGCCGGGTGCTCTCCGAGTCCCTCCGGCCGGCGCTGCAGCCCCGCGGCCCCGCCCCGACGCACGGCCTCGGGCCCTGCGAAGGGCAGCGATGTTGGCACGGCACAGCCCCACACCCAGCTGGCCAAACCTCCTCCCTCCCGGCATCGATGGGGATTCCCCAGAGGGATGACATTCCCAGTTGCAAAGGGTTTAAGACAATGTAAGTCAGGGATGGTTTGGGGAAGAAGTGTTTCTACACCAGGATTGCCCTGAGTTCCCCACCTCTATTCCCAGCTTTATAAAATAAAATTGACTTATTCCTTCAAATGCAAAACTTTCCTGCCTTTTGCATAAGATTTCATATCTACATTCATTTATAGATTTTCATATTTATAATTTAATACTCCCATGTTTCTATTTTATTTTCAGGTAGGGCAAGTGGCAGAGGCAAACCAAAGCAATGAATTGACTGGGTATACATCACAGAATAGATTTATTTCTCCATTACAGGAGTTGGGCTCAATGATCCTTGTGGGTCCCTTCCAACTCGGGATATTCTGTGATTTTAAACCCATAATTTATTAGCTTAAAAGCTACTGCACAGCACTGCCTCCAAACCACAAGAGCAATTGCAGCAATTCCACAGGAGCAATTAGAGGCAGCTCAGACTGCCCTGTGCTGCCAACAGAGTTAGTTATTTGGTTGGTTGGTTGGGATTTGTTAAACACAGCACAGTTCTGAACAACATTTACAAAGCTGCCCATGAGCAGGGAGAGAGGGAGGCCACACCTTGCACCTGAAAACTCTGAGGAACAACATCTAATAACAGTCTGTTCTGATGGAGGGGGCTGCAAGGAGATGAGTTTTAGGGTTCCTTTCAAGCCAATCCATCCCATTACTGTGTGGCAGGGAGGATGTCTCTGAGGTGGCCAGGCCCAGGAAAGCTCCCTCTCTCCACTTCCTGACCATACCTGAACGTATAATGTGGACTCCAGTTCAGATTCCACGACACTGTCAGAGTCTCTGGCACCTTTCAGGGCTTGCTTGACCTGCCAAAACCAAAGGAAAACCAGCTCATTGTCCATACAAAACCAAAGGTGTGGGCAGTGGCCCAAAGTGCCCGTGGCTACCTGTGAGACAGCGTGGCTCAGAGACACCCCAGGCCTCTTGTGCTTCTCCTCATAGCTGTTGTCACTGGAGGCCCCTTCCACGCCCCGCCGGAGCAGCACCCTCCGTGCCACGGCCTCGGCGTCCTCCTCGCTCGACAGCTCCTCTGAAATGCCACCCCTGGTGGTGCCATCATCCTGCAAGGGCACAGCCACAGCCAGGCTGGGGCAGCACGAAGGGCCAGCCTGTCACTGCCTCAGCTCAGCCAGCCCTCACCTCCTGCAAAGGCAGGTGATGCCCACACAACACACACCTGGCATCACGGAGAGTTCAGAGATTTGAACTTGTTTGCCTCATCCCTCTCTTGCCCCAGATATAGTGAGAGGGGATTTGGGGTGGGTCGGAATGGATTTGGGGTAAGGGCAGGAGGAGGAGGAGGTGGCAGCAGCTCTTGGCTATGTCTTACATCTGTCCTCCTGGGCTTAAGGCTGCTGGTGGCTCAGAGACCTGAAATTCTGGGCTGTATCCCCTGCACAGAGCTCTGCCCCTCTCCAAATGCTTCACAGAGAGCAGTTGGGATGGCACAGTACGACAGAACTCCACACAGATTCCATTCCAAGTTCCTTATGTGGGAGCTAACACACCCCTGAGCAGAGGAGCCTCCAAAGTGACTCCCCAAATCAATGTGTTTCAGAGATTTCAACAGAGGTCACGATGCTTTAGCTCTTTCTCCCTCCCCAAGGGCTGTTTCAGTCTCTCCTGCCTCCCCTCTGCAAGGATATCGTGGGGAACTGCTTGCAAGGCCAATGATTTTACAGAACTGCATTTGAAAATTGCCCATTTGTTTCCTTTTAATCATGATCAGCACTCTCCCTTAACTGAATATCCTGGAATCAGAAGTCTCAAGGATTAAATGAGCACCTTGGTAAAACAGACAGTGTGATGTACTTGGCCAAGCAACCTGGAATAGTGGAAGGTGTCCCTGCCCTGGGCAGGGGGTGGGATGAGATGAACATTAAGGTCCCTTCCAACCCAAACCAGTCTGGGATTCTGTTCCCTGAAAAGCTGCTGACAGCAAAGCACCAGCACCATATCAGCTGTTCAGTGAGGGGCAGAAAGGGGTTTCAGGTTCCCTGAATGCAGGCAAAGATCAGGAGGGAGCATCTTGTATTAGATCAATTCATACACGAAGTACCACCACACTTCTGGGCACACAGAGCACAGTGAAACTGTGCCCTCCAAGGGATGCCCCCTGGCAGTACCTGCTGGCTCTTCTCCCCATCAGAAAGTTTCCTTTTCTCTTTGGAGTGCAGCAGCCTCTGCTCAGACCTGGCCTGCCTGGGTTTAATGCCATCACTCACAGCACTCACACCACCCTCTGTCTCCGTCCCTTTCTCAGCTACCAACTTTACTCTTCTGTTCCTATGAGAGAAAATACAATTAAACACTTTTTACTCTTTGGGGTAAAACATCCTAATCTGTCACTTGCCACACAGATGCAGCATTAAACAAGATACCCAAGGGATAAATCATTCTTTTTGTGTGCTGAGTCTGTTGAAGAGATTTGTATCTGCTTCACCCTCACTCTAATAGTAACTTCTAATCCAAGGGGAAGGCAATTCAGAAAACAAAAGGTTCTCATGAAGAGAAAGGACCTGTCAGCTGAAAATGCACCAAGAAACTCACCTAGGAGAACAGGAGAAAACAATGAAATATTATCCCATACAATCTCTCCTCCTTTTCCTCCAGTTATTTTTAGAAAAGGAAGGTGGTACAATGAGACAACTGTCCAAGTAGCTTAAACCAGAAGGCACAATTGCTTCTGGAAATGAGGTAGAACACCAGTATCATTTGAGCACACACTCAAACAAAGTCAGGGATCTGACAAATACAAGTAAGCTCCACCACATTCTGCAACTCATCTAAAGCTTGGTTTCACTTGATCTAATTTTATATGATCTAGTAAGGACAGCCTAAAGATTCCTGAGGAACCAGCCTCCTACCACACCAGGGAAGCTCTCACTCTAAATAAGCCAGCTGGCAGGCTGTGGGGATGTCAGTGACAGCACACACTGTGCTCCCAGTTTCCAGATACCACATCACTCCCAGTGGCACCACAGCCAGCCCAAAGGCAGCACAGACCACATACCTCCTTTGGAAGAGCAGGCTGGATAAATTGGTAAGGACTGATGCAGAGCCAGACTGCTCCTCCTTGCTGCTTTTGTCAGAAGACCAACTGTTCCCATCCATGCCCACAGATTTGCGTAATTTCCTGGTTTTGAAGAAAAGGATGATTAAGTTTGTACATCACACAACTTTTAGGGCTTTCCTAAAAGATCTGAGTGAGATTTGGGCAGCTTTTGAGGTACCATTTTTCCTAAGCTGTGCAGACAGAATGCTGGTGGTCCAAACAAAGTAAGTTTTACTTGGATTAACAGAAGCTCTACCTATAACCCCAGGACATCAGGGAAGGGGAGGGAAAGGAAGGGGGAGAGAAAGGGGGAAAAGGGAGGGGATAAGGGG
>JAWWTY010000076.1:8812-33378 GCA_035222235.1 Margarornis squamiger
CTTGCCCCTCATCCTCTTCATCCCTCTCACCCCCAGCTTTCCCCCTCATCCTCTTCATCCCTCTCACCCCCAGCCTTCCCCCTCATCCTCTTCATCCCCCTCACCCCCCTCACCCCTTGCCTTGCCTCCTCATCCCCCTCAGGCCCATCCTTTCCCCTCAGCAAGTGCCCTGTCCCTCCCTTCCCCACTCCCCCTCAGGCTGGGCCTTTCCCCACACACCCCGTTTTGCCCCCCACACCCTCTCTCCCCCTAAATCCCAGCCTCCCCTCCCACCCCTGATCCAGCCCCTCCCTGAGGTCTGTCTGACCTTCCTCCTTCCCCAGAGCATCCCCCTCCCCAGGCGCTCTGGGGTCGGGGGGTCCCTCCCAGACATGTCCCTTTGCCCCCCACACCCCAACACCTTTCCCAGCTCCTCTTCCCACCACCCTTTTGCCCAGGGAGTGATGCTGTTTGGGGTGCTGGTGCCCTGTCACCTCCCCCTCTGGTACTGGGGGGGCCCCGAGGACACTCATTCACTCATTTGACACCCTGTCCCCTGTCCCAGCCCGTGGATTTCCCACCCAGGACAGTCCCTGTGGCTGTCACAGTGAGGGACTCCCTCCTGTCCCAGCCCAGAAGGGATATTCCTGTTCCTCACTTGGATAATGACGTGTTTCCCATCTCCATCCCTGCCCAGAAAAGGGATTTTGGGCTTCATCTGTCCAGCCTTGTCTGCCTTTGATTGCAGCCTTCAGCTTCCAGCACTCAGGCCATGAGTGTCCTCTTGGCCTTGGTTCCTGTGGGAGCAGGTTTTAAGAGGGAGGTGGGAGAGGGTCCCTTGGGAATGTCTGTGCTGGCTCAGCTCTAATCCACCTCCTCTGGTAATTCCTAAGACCATATTTATGTTTTCTCTGGAATATTCTCCCTCATGTGTGATGTCAGGCACAAATTTGTGCTGGAAGGCAGGATTGGTTCTCGGATGTGGGTGCTGGATGCTGTTCTGGGTGGTCAGAGAATCCAGAAGCCTCATCCCTTCCTCAATTAATCCACTTTTAGGGCTCAGACACACCTATTTCTCCAGTGGATTAGTGGATGTTTCCTCGAGAGTGAAAGGGATTTGGGCTTATTATTTTTTCAGAAACAAATAACACACCAGAAAAAGCTCAAACTTGCATTCCTGGCTTGCCTGGCTGGAGTGAAAGCTTCCAAATGTAGTTCAGCACGGAGTCAAAGGATGTTCCAAGTGCTCAGAGCCTTGCCCAGGAAGCAGGATAATGAGTTTAATCAGGCTTTGATCTGTGGTGCCATTAGGAGCCCTGAAGAAATGGAAATCGGTGGGATTCTTTGGAGTTTCATTGGTGGCCTCTTAGGGATAGTTGTTGCTCGCTGGAAATTAGCCTTTTTGGGGTATTTTTGTGGAGTTTTTTTTTTGGTTGTAGCAGTCTGGGTAGCCTGGCAGGGATTTGAGGCCCTGGATGAGGGCAGTGTAACTTTGGGAGCACTTGGCTGTGAAATATTTCGGCAAAGGGAGGAACCAAACCGACACTAAGCTGGTAATGAGATTATATGGGATGTGTATTAGGAAGAAATTGCTGCCAGAAGGAGCCACCATATCCTGAGGGGCTGGGGAGGGGGTGAGAAAAGTTCAGCTGTGACCTCCTCAGCCTTGGACAGGCACCCAGGATTTCCCAGGAAATCCCTCCAGCTGCCTGCCACAGTCTCTGGACTCGGGTGTGTTTGAGTGCCCAGAAGGGCTGGGGTGACAGGGCTCTGAGCTGAGGTGGCTCCATTGACTCACCACGAGCAGCTGCTCATCCTGGGCTGTGTCTGGGAGATGATCCTGGTGCCCTGCTTGTATGGGAACTGGAATTCTCTGCTTCCAGCAGATGGGCTTGGACAGTGTAGGAATGACTTCAGGAATACCTTTAAACTTCGTTAGAAATCTTTGGGGGGGTTGTTTATTATTTGGCTCCTGGAGCAGAGTTGGACAAGGAGGGGTTGAGTGAGTTTCTTGTCTGTGTCCCTGGAGTTCTGCCTTGGGATCCTTGGAGTGGGAGGAGGAGAAAACAGCTCTCAGCACAACCACGGGGCTGCGCCAGGAAGAGTCTGTCAAAATTACTTGCATCTGAGATGAACTTTTTCACAGACAAATCAAACAAAACAACCACTTTATGCAATCCACTGAAGAAATTCCCGTGGGTCCATTATCCGAGTCTGGCAGCAACTCGGCCCTGTCTTTAAACCAGCTTGTGAGCAGCTGGTGTGAGCACAGACATGGATGGGTCTGGAGAGGATCAGGAGCACCCCAAGAACAGGAACTGGTTTCTGGAACAGCAGTTTGGTGTGTTTGAATAAGGAGCTGGGTCTTGGCTGCCCTGGTGGTCCCCAGCCAGTGTTTGGATTGGGATCAGGGTGGGGCTGGGGCTGGGCCTGGTGTAAGTGGGGCCAAACGTGGGTGGTGTTAGTCAAACAACTGAATTTTGGACCAGAAAAATTTAGGGAGGGGAGGGAAGAGCTTGTGCAGAGCGAGGAAAGTGGAGCCACAGAGGCACCCCCTTGATTTCTGAGTTTTCTGTACCACCCTAAACCCAGCAGACGTGGAGATGGCTCCTGGGAAGCTTCACTTGTGACTGCTGTTGTCATGGCACTGGGAGAGGAGCTGCAGCTCCTGCGTGTTGGATACGTGTGTGCTGCTCCATGTGTGTCCCCCATGGCCTGGATGGATCCCTGTGCTCAGGATGGGGATGTTGGGATGGTTCTGGAAGGGAGCAGCCAGGTCCCACCCCACAGGATGAGCACGGTGTGGTGTGATGCTCTGGAAAACATGGAAACAGTTATAAGGTGCTGATCACAGGAGGCCCTGGGATCCCAGGGACTTTGGGAGTGTTAGAGAGGTGACCATGGATGTGCTTGTTAAATGAACAGTCGAGTCTGTCAGGCCATGATGATGCTCCTCAAGGTGCCAGTTCAGCTGGGATGGATCCCTGTGGCTCTGGATGCTGGCAGGGACGGGGGGGTGGCATAAACATCCCATTTTTGTGGGAAAGGGGAGCTCTGCTGGCTGTGGGGACTTTGCCTGAGGCAGCCTCCTGCGCTCCAGAGGCTCCAGTTCCTGGCTGGAGCTCCAGCCCATCTCCCAGGCCCTTTAGGAGTGGTGCCAGCACACAGCTCGTTAGTATTCCAGGGAAACAGCAGAATTGGGATTTGCAGCACGCTCCTCCCTGCTCCGCAGCCTTGGGTTTGGTGTTGCCATGTTAATTGTAGCCAGAGCAGCATCTGCCACATATCAAATGTCCAAAATCCCATCAATTGGTCCTGGCACGGTGGGAACAGCCTGGATCTGTCCTTCCCAACCCCGCTGTCTGCCCTGGCTCTAATTGACCTCTGGAGAGAGCAGCATATGGCCCTGGTAATGACCGAGGCCCTGGCTCTGAATCTTATCTCAGGAGCTCCTGGTAAAAGCAGCATTCCAGGAGCCTTTTCCTTGGTGGGCATGGAGAGAAAGGAAGGTTTTCCTTCAACAAGGGAAAATGGGGCTCATTTCCCTGCCCTGCCACTGACTGGTGTGGCCATGGGTAGGTCACTGAACCTTCCTATTGCTCAGGTTTCTTTAGGACCAAGGGAAGGGATGGCTTTGCCTCCTGGATGGGGAGATGCTTCCCAGTGGTCCTGGAGCTGGGCTGACAGGAGGGATGGCACTGATTCCTCTGTCTGTGACACAGCCAGGAGTCCTTTCCACAGGCTTCCAAGTGTTTTGTTTGGGAAGAGGTGGGTTTGCTGTCACCAGGGGCTGCTTTTTTTTCCCTCTTAAAGCATTCTGGTGTCCCTGGAGCACTGGGAGGAATTATTGACTACAAGATTCATGCTTCCCTAGCATTGCATGGGGGGTTGTTAGCATGGATACTGATTAATCATGCTCTAATTCATGGAAAACAGGATTTTTTTCTCAAACCATCACCCAGTTCCTTTACTGTGTTAAGCAGCAGCAGAGTTTTTGCTGCACATAGGGGTTTGTCTCCATGCTAAAGCGATTTTGCCATGTGTCTTTTACCTCTTTCCCCAGAGGATAATAAAGTTTAACTAATGCTCACAAAGTACTTGGAGATGCCTTTGAAAGGCTTTGAGGGGGGAACAAAGTATCTTTATTTTCCTGAGCAAATTCCTGCTCTAAAGAATCCTGGAGAGTAGGCTCACACACTCCATCAGCTGGATCTTGTTAGTAAACAAATTGCATTTTCCCATCAATTTACTAATGGTAATTGCCACTTTGAGGCTACAGTCAGGTTTTGAAACAAAATTATGCCTGGCCCGTTCGTCCCAACAGCTGTCCCTGAATGACATGGAATATTGATGTGCCTCTTATTGGAAAAGGGGTTGGCTTTGGTGGGGAAGACAAATTATCAACCACAGATCAACCCAGAACTCCTGACTGGTGTGGCTCAGGAATTCCAGTGGCCAGGAAATAAAAGCTTAAGAGAGAGAGAGAGAGGGAGGAGGTGTTGGAGGAGGTATTTCCCAGGCCTGGAAGGCCAGCGGTGGCTTAGGCAAAGCTGAATTGTGCTCATTGAGGATGAAGGGAATGGGAGCAGCTGGAGGAGCTGCAGGGCTGAGCCTGCTGCTCTCTGGGTGCTGAGGAGGAGGGTGGGATGAAGGTTTTCCTTCCTTTATCTGCTGTTGCCCCAAGTCCCTCCTTAGTGGCATCAGCCTGCCTTTCCCTCTGCATCTCTGGCATTGTGTCTCTGATCTGCACCTCTCTCCTTGCAGGAGTGTCTCTGGACACGCAGGGCTGCCTGACTTCCTTGGGAATTGCTCCTTTGTTCTCAGAATGGGGTGAACCCAGCAGAGGAATGGGGAGCATCCCTGTCTTAGTGCCCCTCCTGTTGCCCAGTGAAGGTGGCAGTTGTTTGTGTAAGATGTGTCTTGGTTTTAAATCCTGAGAGCCCCCGAGCCCGGGGTTTGTCTGAGCCCTTTGGGAGGCTCCAGGACCATGCCATTCCCACTGGGAAATCTGATCTGGGAAGGGCAGGGCTGGGGCCTTATATCTTCCTGTAAAATGCACTTTTAATGGTGCTTTCAGCCTGGGCTGGTCCCTCTCAGGTGTCTGAAATGGGAAACTCTGGGCATGACAGGACTGGGCAAAAGCAGGGGCTGATTTTCAGGCAGCTCCAAGGGCAGCTGAGGGCTAAAAAGCAGGAATCCTTAGAGAAACCCAGCATTGTGCTGGGTGTGGAGGCAGATCCCTGGGCTGAAGAGCTCATGCTCCAAATTACCCAGTTTTTCCCAGCTTTGGGAACCTTTAAAGCCTTTGTAGCAGAGGTGTGGGAATCCCCTGGGCACAGCCTGCTGTCCCTGCAGTGGTGATGCTCAGAACAGCCGTGAGGGCCCGGGCTGTGACTGTGGTGCTGCTGCACCTCCTCCTCCAGAGCAAGGAACCACATCCATCATCCCCCTGCCCACCTCATACCCAGTCCCAGCGATCCTGGCACAGCCAAACTTCCTCCAGCTGGGAGAGATCTGCTTTTTGGGAATGGACTTCCCAGGCGTGCAGGTTGCTGAGCACCTCCCTGCTGTGCACCTTGCCATGACCTTGCCTTCTGTAGCATAAATACCCCGAGACACACACTCTGCTATATATAATCTCCTCTCCACGCCTCTCCCCGGGGAGAAGGCGAGAGAGCAAACATGTGCCAGGCGTTAGTCACGTTGCTCCAGGAGGCTGCTCAGATTCCAGCGGGATAAGCCGAGCAGAGGGATCCCTATGGAGAGGTGATGGGTGCTGGTCGCAGCTTCCTTTAGGGCAGGGGCTCCTCGTGTTTCACTTGCTGCACGACCCGGCTGGGTAATCCTTAGGAAGGGGAACTGGATGCTGAGGGTTTGGGATATCCCCGAGGCTTTTCATTCCTGCCCCTTTGGGACGTGTCAAGCATGGGTGTTACTGTGGCAGCACACAGTGTTTAAAAAACAAACAAATTGGAAAAAAAACCCCTCTAACACAACAACAAAAATAAACTAAACAAACCCATGTTTTGCTTCCAGGCTGGTGGCAGGAGCAGAGGGCCCGTGACCACCTGCCCTAGAGCTGCCAGGTGGGCAGTGCTGGCACGAGCAATGGCCAGTCCAGCTCTTCATCCAGCACAAACCCCTTCCTTCTCCCTGTCTCCTCCACAGCTGAAATCCTGAAGCATCCAGAGATGTGTATGCAGCCAGAAGGGAGGAAAGGCATCTGCAGGGGGGACTTTTTTGGCTGTTGTATGCTGGGAGGAGTTGGGAGCCCCTTTGAAAGGAGACGAGGTATCGTGGTGCACCATTTCTGCCAGTCAGAAGCGTCGCAACAGGTCCCACTCTCGCTTTGAGGTTTGTGCTGTGGCAGAAACGAGGGCACCCAGAGGCGTCTGGAAACATTCGTGCCGGAATTTCTGCCAGGGAGGAGACAGTCTCCAAATCGCTGTTCCCTCTCAGCCGTCAGCACCCTTCCTCCGCTCTGGAAGGAGCCGCTAATGGCTTGTTTGTGCCTTCCCCACGCCGGGAAGAGGGCTGGGAGCAGGCGTGTGGCAGGAGCTGTGCTGTCAGGCTTCCCTCCTGGGAGACAGCAATAATTAGTGGCTGGAGGCAGCGCCTCTGTCTTGGTACAGAATTAGTTGTTTTCTCTTCACCCTGAGGGGAAGTCGCTGCGTGGGACTCGGATACAGCTCCCTGCAGTGGCTGGGAGATCCTTCCTCACCTGGAGTCCTCCTCCCTTTCCTCCCCTCTGGCTCAGGGAGCAGCTCAGTGCAGGGCTGAGCCTTTAGCTCAACCCGGAGGTATGGTCCTCCCTGCTCTGTGGTGCTTGCTCATGATGGGTGTGTAGGACATTATTTATTCATTCATCTGTGCAGTGTTTTCCATACATCCCAGGGCGTTTGATGGGAGTGCTTAATACTGCTCTAAGGAAAAAGAGGCCAGGCCTTTCCAGAGCTCCTTCTCTGCTCTCAACGGAGCCGTGGCCGGTTTGCTTCCCGCTTATCTGTTGTGTGGGATGGCTGGCTCTGAAAATAGACATCTTTTTTTTGGTGGATGTATCTTTCTTTCCAGTCTGACGTGTGTTAAATCTGGTCTGGTTTTTCGTGATGGAGAAAGGATGTGATAAATACAGACCTCATGGAATTTGCTCACGGCACATCTCCGGATCTGGGACCTCTGTGGTCCTTGCAGGGTCCAACAGAGATGTGGCAGGAGTTTGGACAGTGTGGTTTGTCCTTTTGCATGCAGAGAAAGGGGAATCCCAGAGCTGGAGTCCCTTCCTGATGGCTTGGCCCCCATTCCCAGACAGCAGGGAAGTTTTCCAGCAGCTTTCCAAGCGTGCTGGAAGTCACTTGACCTGTGGGAGATTTCGGTGTTGGGAACAGACCCCAGGGCTGACTCGTAGCCAAACCCTGCTCTTGCCAGTGTTGTCTGCCTCTCTCCAGCATTACCTGCTTGGCACAATAATTATGGGAACGGGGTTGGAATGAAATTACTTCCTAAATCCAGGCTTTTGATAGCAGTTCAGTGAGGTGAGACTGGTGTGGAGTCGGTGTGAGTGGATGACACTCAGAAAAGGCAGCTCAGAAACGTGGGGCCTCTTGACCTGCTCTTGATTCTGGCACAGCCTTGTCAGTGCACGGGCTTGTCTGGAGCAGGGCAGCCAGACATAGTCCAGAGGTGGATTCCTGTTATTTTTTAATTATTATTACTAATGCTGTCACTGCTGGGTGCTGCAGCACAAGCCTGTCTGTACAATAGTAGCTGAACGTTCATTCGTCTGCTTCCCTGTGTTCCTGTGGCTGCCACACATGACTAAGGAGCAAAAACAATCTAGTGGAGTGACTCATCCCTCCAGAGAAGGTGGGATAAGAGCAACAGGAGATAGCAAGCATGGAAACAGCATCCATGGGGAGCTGTGCTGGGCTGCACCAAAGCTCCCAGTCCAGCCACGGCCAAGACTTTGGTCATCAGTGATTTGTAGCAGAACTAGTTCAGAAATTGGCTAATGCAGCATTTCCTAAATAAAGGCAAAGGGGGCTTAGTTAAAACATAAAATCTGCTATTTCTTGGTCTGTAGGTTTGTCTGGGTTCTCAGCTGTGTCTTGGATGGTCAGTGGAAGGTGAAAGGATGGAAGGAGGTGAGGACTCACCCCGTGATGGAATGAGATGCTGCTGTGGCTTTTAACCACAGCGTTCCCCAGGTTGCTGCAGTCTGAGGGGTTACAGTGCTCCCAAACCAGCCTCTGGGGTGTTTGACATCCCTGTCAGTCCACTGACAGTCACTGCAGGGCAGTGGAACAGTGGGGTTTGAGCCTTCTGTTCCTTTCTCTTTCAGATCAACGAGCTCAGCAATGTTCCCGTCCCTGTCATGTTAATGCCCGATGACTTCAAAGCCTACAGTAAGATTAAGGTGGACAATCATCTATTCAACAAGTAAGTAGGTGCTTCCCAACCTCGTTGTCTCTGTAGTGCTGTGGGGCAAACAGGCATGGTGAAGGCCTTCTGGGTTGTTCCCCGTTGGAATGCCAAGAGGATCTGGCATGGCTGGACACAAGGCCTGAGCCTGTGCCCTTCCCAGACCCCTCCCCAGGATGTGGTGGGGGTCAGTGTGTCACTGAGATGCTCTTTTGTGGCTTGGTTTCTCTCCTTTGAGGGACAAGACTGTTCACAGCTCTGAAGCTGTGCTGTACCCCTGGCCCATGGGCTGTCTGTGGAGTTACTCCCACCTCCTTTTCCCAAAGGTCAGTTTTTGGAAGCCCTTTTGAAGCCGTGGTTGTGGCTGGAGCTCAGAGCCCCGTTCCCCACCCTGGCTCTGCGTGTGCAGGGCTGCAGCACTCCCTGATTAATCCTTTGTTTTCACTGAGTTTCCCAGGGATCAGCTTTGGAGAGTGGGAGTGTGATTCGAAAGTTTGTCTTCCCTGGCACGTACAACGTGCAGTATCTGCTCTTCCCTCTTCTCCTACATAAATTTTAGTTTCCCACGTTTTGGTGCAAAGGATTCTCATTGAGAACGAGCTGCCAAAATCTCCCACCGTGTGGAAGCAGGACTGTGCTCTCTGTTTCTCCGCACTGGGCAGGATCAGAGCTGTGGCAGGAGCAGATGCAGCTCCTCAGGGACAGGGAATGTTGTCTGTTCCCACTGCCCTGTGCTCGGGGGCAGCCTGGCAGCAAAGCTGGCTCTGGAACATGCCAGGCTGGAGCTGATTCCCCCCCTCTCCTCCCTGTTCAGGGTTTGTCAGGAGTTGACCTTTCTTTTGATGCACGAGTGATCTGATGTGATCTGAAATCAGAGCCCACCCTCCTTTTCCTCCAGCTTTTCCCAGTAACAGTGTGTGCAGGGGGCAGCTGTGGGACTGCATGGCACAGAGCAGCAAAGGAGGGGCAAAGAGAGAAAGGATTCTGTCAGACCTGAGCTTGTGACAGAGGAGATTGTTCTGCAGGACAGACATCCTCATCCCAACAGCCTGTCAGTCAGGATCCTGCAAACATCCCTGTGGAGACACCACTTCTGTTGGCATCCAGACAAACAAGCTGCCCTCGGGAGGGGAAATACTTGCAGAGAAGGACCCTGGTAGATGGGAGGGGGTGGGATATCCTGGGGGGTTGGCAGTGAAATGGGAGAAGAATCGAGTTTGATTTCACAAGCTGATCATTGCACACAAATATCTTTTCTGCCCCAGGGAAAACTTGCCGAGTCGCTTTAAATTTAAGGAGTATTGTCCACTGGTGTTCCGGAACCTGCGAGAAAGATTTGGGATTGATGATCAAGACTACCAGGTACTGTCTCTTCCCTCCCTGCCCTCCTAACACCTCTGCCTAGGTTAGAATAACCAATCTGGCAGAAAAACTGTGACAGTCATTGTTATCCTCAGCTTTTCTGGGCTTATAATTGTGGTTTGAGTGGTTTTGCCATAACCCAGCAGTGAAGTAGATCTTGCTGTGCCAAGCACGGGGCAGTAGGAGAAGGAGAAGTTGGTCCCTTCTCTGGGCAGCTCAAACTTAGGCATGAAATAGGAGGCACAGTGGGCAGGCAGGAGCTGCAGGATAACAGTGATCCCCAGTGCAGAACGTCTGCAAGAAAAAGGAGTCTCTCATGTTTGTCTGTCATATTTAGGTGAATCTGCTGCTTTTAACCAAGGGTGTGCTGTTGAATTGGGTGTGGGGACATATCCTCTAAGGCCAGGGGCTCAGATTTGCCTTGGGGAGGGAGAAACTGTTTTGTCAACACAGCTGGGCTTAAATCCATGTGGAGAGAGATGTCACAGCTCTTGCTGCTGCAGCAAGGCCACCCTTGCCCACATGGCAGGAGGGGAGCAGGAGGCTGCCTGGGATCTCAGGAGTGAGGGGAAAGCCAGTGCAGGGAGAGGGAGGCTTTGATGGCTGCGTGGCCTTTGTGTCAGGGAATGAAAGTGGTGTCCTCGGCAGCCACTGCTGCTGATGGAGGCGGGCACAGTGCCAGGGTCGGGGCATCCACTGCAAAACTGCCCGGGATCTGCCAGCCAGGGAGGCCCGTGGGGGTGTGCTGTGAGCTTCCTGCTCTTCCCTGTGTTGGGAGAGGGGATGGCAGCAGAGCTGTTCCTGCTGATCCCACCGAACTGCTCCTCTCTGGGGGTGTGTGCCCACCACACCCCCCTGTGTACACACCCTGCGTGTCCAGCAGCCTGGTTGGATCTCAGTGCCTGGTTTATCATTTACACTTTCCCTGTTGTTCTGGAGGATTGTTTCTCCCATCTCTGGGGTAGCTTGGCTTCTTAAAAGAAAACGTTAATTGAGCTAAATTCAGGTGGGTAAAATGTGATGGCTTGAGTGGGACTCGAGCCAGAGCACTAAATATAACAGCCCAGCTGTGGAGGAGGCGGCAGGACAGGAAGGGAACGGAGGAAACCGAAGGGCTGTGAATTTGGTAATGCTCTGTGTGGTCACGATTTCTGCTTCCCATCTCCAGAAGAAAAGCTCTGTGGTTTTGAGGTGAGGGCTGATTAAACTGTGCAGCACAGACTCCTTTGCAAATGTCAGCAAGAAACAAGGGGATTTTTCTGTTTGCCTTTATTTTCCTGACGTTTTCTAAAGCCGTTGGCAGCAGTGGAGTTTTTCCCCTGCTTCATTAAAGTTTTAAAAGCTTTAAATGGTTCATTCTGAAAGGAAACCTCTCGGCTCACTTGCAGCGTGACATGGTAAATCCCTTTTTCACAGCGGGCTCTGTCTGCCTGTCTGTGCCTGCAGCTGAGCAGGCTCCCTCTGCTGCCAGCTCTCCAGAGCTGAGGGGAGGAGGAGAGAGCAGTGTAACTGTCACCTGGAAATAAAATAATCCATCCTGAAACACATTGTCCAGCCCTGAGGTGCTGGATCTACATCTGCCTGGCTAAAGACAGCCATCCAGGGGTTTGCACCGTGGTGCTTCAGAGCACAGCTCTCCACTCTCTGCCTGTACCTCTGGCAGGGAAGTGCTGGTGAGAGGCTGTTGGTTGATAAAATGGCTCCTGGACACACTGGGCAAGGTGGAGCTCGGAAGTGATGGAGGGAACAAACAGGAGAGAGGTGACCTGCTTGGTTTGACAGGTGTGAAGAGCAGTGGCTCTGAGTGAGGGGGGAGGCTCCCAGCAGGTCCCTACCTGGGGAGAGGCATCTGAGCAAAGAGCTGTCGTGGCTCAGGGATTGTGGTGGATCCTTGCTCTGCAGTTTTCCTGGGATTTTCCAATGGTGCTGCAAGTCTGAGGGGAAGCTGCACTGTCTCGTTGCTAAGGGTGGAGACAGGGATATAAAGACAGATGCTGCTGGTTGTCGGAAGAACAACCAGGCTATTTATACTCTCATCTTTTACGTCCAATGGTAAGAAAAGCAGAGGCTGAGGGTGGTTGCAGGATGACCTGTAAAGAATTCCCAAACAATGAGACTTTGGCCAGTTTTAGCTGCTTTTTGATGGGAAAGGCAACAGGCACTTTCAGTCGTTTTGTTCTGGTTTCCCTTAGACCATAGAAATATCCTGACTTGTTAAATTTCCAGGAGGAAATGCCAAGAACTCTTGGCCTGTGTGTTCTGTGCCTTTAGTTAAAAACCTCTCCAAAAACACCTGCCAGGTGTTGGAGTAAAACATGTCAGCAAATAAAAGGCCCAGATGGAGGCTCTAAAACAGCATCCAGATTTAGAAACAATTGGATCACCCTCAGCAGGGCTGAGCTTGAGCACTGCAGAGTCCACAGTCCCAGAGCGTGTTCCAGGTGTGCTCTGAGCTCGCCCAGCACGCGGTTCCGGAGGCAGAACACACCTGGAATGTCTGTCCCAGAGCCAAGCTGCGGAGCTGGCCCCTCTCACCCGTGTCCCATCTGCCTCCCAAGACCGCCCTTCCTTCTCCAGGGAGGTGGCAGAGCTGCTGCCAGTCCTCCCCCTGTGTCTGTGCCCTCAGAACTCGGTGACCCGCAGTGCCCCGGTGAACAGCGACAGCCAGGGCCGCTGCGGCGCCCGCTTCCTCACCACCTACGACAGGAGGTTTGTCATCAAGGCCGTGTCCAGCGAGGACGTGGCAGAGATGCACAACATCCTCAAGAAGTACCACCAGGTACGGTGAGTCTGGAACCCTGGGAGATGGGCTGCAAACACCTGGGGCTTTGCTGGGCACTCTGCAGCTGAGATTCTTGGCGTGCAGCTGGCAGAGCTTGCACGGAGGTTTCGTGGGGGAAAACAGAGTTCCTCAGCACCTGAGAGCCAGGTGTGGCCCAGCTGCCTGTTTCTTCATGCTGCTGAGCCCCTTCACAGCTCACCCTGTTCCTGACATCAATGGATTATGGATTGCTGGTACCTGAGACCTGTGAACGTGCTCCTAATTCAGTGCTTTGCATTAGACTTGTCAGAGGGACTGGAGAGGAGCAGGGAAGGGGGGCAGAGAGGGATAGCTGGAAGTGTTCTACCCTGGTCCACGTTATGTGCCAGCCCATCTGCTCTTCACTTCCAGGTACACTTAGATAACCATGAGGAGGGAAGTTGGGCAGAGCCAGGGCACACCTGGCCTGTCACAGCAGGCTGGACATGCACACACAGTCATAGAATCCCACAATGGGTTTGGTTGGAAGGGACATTAAAGATCATCCAGTCCCAAGCCCTGCCATGGGCAGAGATGCCACTCATTGGATCAGGCTGCTCAGGGAATGGGATGCTCTGTCTCAGCTCAGGGCTGGAAGATTCTTAACACATCTTAACTCCTCTTCTTGAGACCCCAGGGGCTGTTTCCAGCCTTCTTTCCTTTCACCTTGGTGTCAGATGGCTGGAACGGGAGGATCACTATCAGCACCTTGCTGAGCTTGTGTTGTGTCAGGGGTGAGGTTTGTGTGACAGAACTGTCCTTCTCTGCCCTTCCCTTCCCTGCTCTCCTCCAGTTCATCGTGGAGTGCCACGGGAACACCCTCCTGCCCCAGTTCCTGGGCATGTACCGGCTCACGGTGGACGGCGTGGAGACCTACATGGTGGTCACCAGGAACGTGTTCAGCCACAGGCTGACTGTGCACAGGAAATACGACCTGAAGGTGAGGGCTTGGAGGGCACCAGGGAGCTGGGAGCTCCTCCAGAAGCCTGGCAGTTGTAACACCCACTTAGCAAGGTCAAGGGCTTTGGGTTCTGATCAGGTTTTGGGGGCTTTAGGTGGCCCTTCACTTGAGGCTCAAATGTTGGTCCAGTCCCCCACCCCAAGTGAGCTGCACTGCACCAGGGAGGTCATGAAAAGAGGGTTGAGCACTGATCTTAAAAATACTTTCATTGTTTTTCTGCATGGAGACATTAAATGGTGCCAGTGGATTCTTTGGGAATGTGACACACAGTGCAGTAATGATATTTTCTTTTTTTTTTTTATTTTTTTTTAACAGGGCTCAACAGTATCCAGGGAAGCAAGTGATAAAGAGAAGGTATGGAGCAGCTCTGGCCAGCCTTTCCTTCCTCCTGGTGGTTGGAAGCAGATGAGATCCACCTGATTTCCCTTTTCCAAAGGGGTATTGAGCAGGGGATATTAAACAGGCCCTGAGTTCTAACACACTCTGTCCCACCTTTCAGGCTGTGCCCAGTAACTGTTCAGGAAGAGAAGGTGCTGGTGTTGCCTGCTCTGCTCTGCTTTGTGGGCACTGCCAGGAGTGGGGGGAACTTCTTTAGGGGACAATCCCACAGTACCAAACCCCACACTAGAGCAGTGGTGTCTTTCTGGAAGGATTTCTCCATAGCACTCCCTGAGTGCCAAGCTGAGGCAGGTCAGCAGTTAGATTTTGGAAAGCAGCCCAGCTCCTCTCAGATCCTTGGCATGTCAGCATGGTCCTAAATTTGGGTTCTGGTGCCAGTGGGGGAACTTCAGACTAAGCATCCTGCCCTTGCTGAACTTCAGCTGTGATGCTGCCCTGAAATTCCTGTGGGAATCACAGCAGTTACTCGTGGTTCTCCATGTTTGCCACAAACATGCAGGATTTTCAGGTTTGGGGGTCTAGTCCAGCCTGCTCTAAAATGAGGTCTCTGCCATGAGCCAGAGAACTCACATTTACACCGAAGTCTCTGGTGTCACCATGCCTAAGTGTCCCCAGATTACTGTCTGGAGCTTTTTCTGCATATGCAGAAAAGATCATGAAGCCACCACATGCTCCTGTGTCATTCTGAGAGCAAAATCATTGAATTCCCAGGTGCACAGAAGTGTTGTAAGTTCTTCCACGTGCCTGAGAAATCCTCAGGGCCTGCTGCGAGTGGATTCCTCAAAAAACACTGGTTTCACTTTTTCCTCAGTTCTTCAGGGACCGATGGTTTGGGGGTTTTTTTCAACCCTTTCCCCCTTTTCCCCCGAGTCAGAAGGCAACAAAATGAATTCCTTTTCAATTCTGGGAGCTGGTTGGACCATGGCAGGCTGGGGCCCAGCTGGCCAGCTCCCAGCCTGCAGCACATCTTCCCAGCAGCATTTAGAGTTGAGTTGCACTGCATTCACTGATAATCACTGTGCTCAGCCTGGTACCATTTCCATCCGTGGTGGATGGGATGAGCCACTTCACCTTCCAAACAGCCAGAGGACCCTGGTGCAGCCCACACAGTGCCCAGAGTCTGTTCAATCCACACGTTTCTAAGGCACCCGTGCTCCAGCCCTCCCCCAGGGTTGGAGAATTTGACACAGGCTTTTTGTTGCAGGCCAAGGATCTCCCGACGTTCAAGGACAACGACTTCTTGAATGAGGGTCAGAAGCTGCATGTTGGAGAAGAGAGTAAAAAGAACTTCCTTGAAAAGCTGAAGCGGGACGTGGAGGTAGTTTCCTGGGGGACAGCTCTTCCTCTGGCTCCCATAACTGGATCCTCACTGTGGCCTCTGGCTCCAGTGCCTGGAATCATTCCTGGATCAGTCAGGCTCATGCTGATGGCAGGGGGCCTGTGAGCTCGTGTGTAGCTTCTCTGGAGTCTGGGAAGGGTTTAGCTCTCACTGCAGCCCTTCTTTAGGGAGATACCGGCAGAGTAGGACAGAAGATTTCAGATCCCACACGGACTCTGCCATCCTCACTCCTCTCTTTCTCCCAGTTTTTAGCCCAGCTGAAGATCATGGACTACAGCTTGCTGGTCGGGATCCACGACGTTGACCGGGCGGAGCAGGAAGAGATGGAGGTGGAGGATCGGGCGGAGGACGAGGAGTGTGAGAACGATGGCCTGGGAGGGAACCCCATCTCCTCCTACGGGACCCCCCCCGACAGCCCCGGCAACCTCCTCAACTACCCGCGCTTCTTCGGGCCCGGAGAGTTCGACCCCTCCGTCGATGTCTATGCCATGAAAAGCCACGAAAGTGAGTGCTGTGGGAAGGTGGGCAGGGCAGGGGAGGTGCTGTGGGAAGGTGTGCAGGGCAGGGAAGGTGCTGTGGGAAGGTGTGCAGGGCAGGGAAGGTGCCCTGGGCTGAGTGCAGTGGGAGGATTCTTTGCTCTGCAGCCCCTTGTGGTGGCTGGTGTGAGCTGGAGCTGGGGGAAGCGGTGCTTGGAGAGGGGTGGTGAGTCCAGAAAGCCCCTGGTGAGCTGCTCCAGTGGTGCTGTCGGCCCTTCTGCAGCTCCAGCTGCTCTGCTTCCCCTGCCAGCTGTACCAAACCAGCTCTGCTGGGTGTTTGTGGAGGAGGGGAGCAGAGCTGGGCTTTGCTCAGGGCGTGCCAGTGACTCTCTTGCCTTGGCAGGTGCCCCCAAGAAGGAAGTTTACTTCATGGCCATCATAGACATTCTCACGCCCTACGATGCGAAGAAGAAAGCTGCACATGCTGCCAAAACAGTGAAACACGGGGTAAGCCTGGCATGTGGGCTTGGGGAATTGTGCTCTGCTGCAGGGCCCTGGGTGGCTGTGGTGGCCCCTGACACTGATTTCCCTCCCAGTGTGGAAATTCTCCAGTGCCCCTGCACAGGAACAACTCTTCCCTCTCTTGCTGTCTCCTCGGGTTGGTTGGGGGATAACTTGTATTTACACCCCAGTTTGGGAGGTGCTCAAAGGATTAAGAGGTTTTTGTGCTTCCAAGTCTCCTGTAAACCATGAGGAAACAAATCCAGTGCTTTGTCT
Organism: Margarornis squamiger; assembly: GCA_035222235.1. Taxonomy (NCBI): domain Eukaryota; kingdom Metazoa; phylum Chordata; class Aves; order Passeriformes; family Furnariidae; genus Margarornis; species Margarornis squamiger. The sequence continues at coordinate 25,324 of JAWWTY010000076.1, forward strand.
CAGTGGTCTGAAGATGCAGCTGGAACTCAAAGCAGTTTCCCTGCGGGTCTCTCTCTAGACCTGTCAGCTTTTCCCCCAGAACCTGCACGTTGTAATGGGTCTTTCCCAGCAGGGCTGTCCTGCAGTGATCCCTCCCTGCCCTCCCTCCTCGGCCCTGGGGGAGGGTGTTTGACTCCTCTCTGTCTGCCTTGCAGGCTGGGGCAGAGATCTCCACCGTGAACCCCGAGCAGTACTCGAAACGCTTCAACGAATTTATCTCCAATATCCTGTCATAGTTGTCTTCAGCCTTCAGCGAGGAAGGAAGAGCAGAGGGGCTCCTTCACCCAGAGAACGCAGCCTGTGACACTCAAACAGACACTGTAGCAGCATGTGGGGTGTGTGTGGGGGGTGTGTGTGTGTGTGTGTGTGTGCAAGGTGAGTGTGTGGCACTGCGTGACTTCAGAGAAAACTCATCCTAGGTGCACCCTCCAACAGTCCACTTGACCCAGGTGGAAAAGTGGGATTTTATGTTACAGAAGTGCCCAGACATAAGATTTGAGGGCTTTTTAAACCAAGCAAAGTGCATTGTTTCAGCACTGCTCTTTCTAGTGACATTTTCTCCTCTCTGATCAAGAGAATCCCAGAGGGGTATGACGTGGCACTGTCTAAAGGGGTGGCTCTAGATCATGTTCAGTGGGAGTGAAGCAGTGCCTGATTCCACAAACTACTCCTTTTTTCCTTTTTATTTTATTGGACTGTCTTTACCAGAAAGACATACAATCCCTTTTATTTCCCTCTTGGTAGGAATTGGAAGGAAAATAGCTCACCATTTCAAGGACGGAAACTATAACTGATAAGGAGGAGTCGCTGAACTTTAGGTAAATTCAGACTGGGACACTTTATATTTTTTGGTTAATTTAAGTAACAAAAAAACTTTTTTGTAACTGCACTTGATTTTCAAGAAGGACGAGGGAAATGAACATCTACCAAAGATGATCTCTTAAAAAAAAAAAAAGAAAGTGTAACTCCTAGAACTAAAACCAACCAGTGTGAGAAGTAGTAGAGGCATTGACCAACCTCAGCTAATGATGTGCTCGGACCCCTTGTGCTTTCAATTGGCCAGCTCTGAAGATTTCCTAAAAGAAAAGCTGAGAAAGGCGTTTTTTTCCTGTAGATCCGGGATAATATTTGACTCTTGGAACGTTTCCCTGTCGCGCCTCGGTCAGGAATTGCCGTGTCTCTTGGGTCACAGCTGACCATCACAGTCCTGCCAGTGTTAATCTAGCTAATGTTCAGTCTTCCTTACTCACCCCATCTGCAACAGGTACTTGAATTTGTTTCCTGACAGAGGTTCTTGGGTTAGTTGGTTTCTTTTTTTTAAATGGCAATGTGACTTGCACACGAAGGAATTGGACTCGCTGCCAGTGGGGAGTGCTGGGAGCTGTGACTGTGGAGCAAATCCCACTGCTCAAGAGGACTCAGGACTTGAGCTGTGGTTGGTTTCACTCTTCTCTGCTCCAAACCCCTCTCTAGAGCGACAGTCAAGGAGTGGAAATGGTTGAACACTTGCGCCAGATTATTTTCCATCCCCCTTAAGGATTTGGAACTGCTTGGAGTGACTGAATAACGTCCTGTTTCGTCTCCAGAGTGCTCGTAATACTTTTCACAGCCAAGCTTGTCAGGCTTGCTTTGGGTTTTGTTAGCTCTGCTGCACAAGTTACAGATCCTTTGGTTCTTTTGGTTTTCATTTTCTTTCTCTTTTGGAGCAGGGTTTAGCGTTTTGAACAAAACCTCTTGCAGTTGAAACATGTTGCTTATCTGCCTTGAAACTGTTTTCACATATGCCTTTGTTTGGGGAATAAGCTGTTTGGAATGTCTGTCCTGTGCTGTAACACGTGCTACAGTTTGCTGTGTGGAATTTGGTCCTTTTGAGAGATAACTGGTGCTCATCACACCCTGGTCATTTCCCTGACTAACGCTGGATTCTGAGTGTGGGCTTGGGCTTGCTTTAGTTCGGTGTTCCATCCCCACATTCACTGAGTGAATCCCACAGGTCTCAGCTTTGAAGGGGACAAAAAGAGGGGCTCAAGTTGGAGCCCCTGAGAGTGCACTGTAAATAGAGTCTTCTAAGAAATGAAAAAATGAGGGGTCATGACGGGCTATGAGTATTTTTGGTCATTCCCTTTGATGTGGGACAAATTTCTTCTGCCCCTGGAGTGCAGTCCCTGTCCTGGGGGGGCAAACACACCCTTGTCTGGGAGGCTGAAGGGTCTCGTGTCTTAAGGTGTGGAGCTGGAAAAGCCACAACCCAAATGCAGCTATTGAGAATCCTTTAAAAAAAGGGAGGACTTAGAGGGCATCAGCAGCTTCCTTTTGTGGGCATTAGATTGGCTGCTTTTCTCTTAAACAAGAAGCACTTAAGTTTACTACCAATTAGGAATTAAATACCAATCACTTTTTATTCCTGACAGTTTTAAAAATTCTGCATTGAATCTGCAACTTTGGCCTGGTAAGTTTGCCCCTTCTCCTTTTGGGAAAGCAGCTTTGGAACTGTTTTACCTTTAAATCACCTATTTAAGAAAACCTAAAGAAGAGAAAAAGGGGGGAGGAAGAGAGAAGGCAATGGGTGAACTGCAGCCCTCCTGCAGTGAGACACTAAAAACAACCCAAAGAAAGCTGAATGGGACTAGGAGCAAAAACCTCCTTCTCCCAGGTTCCTAAACAGGAATAGCATTAAGATACAGTTAATTCCTGCAGCAATCTTTACAGAAGTCACGAGAAAAAGGGCTTAAGAGCAGTTAACTGTATTTTCTTATTCCACTCCAAACTCCTGCAAGGATGGAGTTGGCTGTTTGTGGCTCAAGTGCTGTGAGAAGCCCCCAAAGTCTGTTCACTTTAGCACTTCCCCAGTTCTGCCCCTTCTGTCGAGTTGCCATACTGTGTGTATTAAAGTAATTAAATGCAATTCTCTCACTTCATGATGTATTACCCAGGTATGTAACTTTGTTTAACATAAGCATTTTGTATATTGTTTACATTTTGAGAGGTAGCATTACGTTAAAAATGCTAATTTTTGTTTCTAGACAGTATTTTTATTACCAGAATAAGAAGTGAAGCTGCAAATATTTGATTTGTTTTTAAAAGGGACTTTTTCTTTGGTTTGGATTTTTTTTCGTTGTTGTTGTTTTGGTTTTGATTATTTTTTTTTTTTAATCTTGTTTTAGGTCACTTTTTTAACTCAAGTATTTAAAAAAAAAAAAAAGGAAAACCCAGCCCTTTCAATTCTGGTTTTACAACTGCTTGTGCTAGTTTGTTGTCTGTTCCTGGTGTGAATTTAGTTCTAGTTTGCTGAATGTAGATATTTCTGTCTGTAGCATGTACCCTGAGGAACACTTTACACTGAAGTGCATTTGACTGACCCCCCCCTCGGCTGCCAGACTTGCAGTAGGTGGGCACAGACTCAGATTTGGAGCAGAATATGCAGGATTTTCCAACGAAATCAGTGCAGTTTGGTCAGCTGGAGTCAAAAATAATCAATGTGCAGCATCTCTCCAGTGCCTGAAGGGTGAGTTGTGCAGGGAGCTGCAGGATCTACACTCCAGAGGGTCTCTCTCTTTCTCATCTGTCAAAATCTAACAACTTAAACCTGCTTTGAACTTAGAATTTCCACCTCCCCTGTTGATTCAGCTCCTACAGCGTAACCAAGAGTGGGAGAGGGAAGGGCAGAGTCACAGCTTTGCTCCAGCAGTGCAATAAAAACCACTTGGAGAGCATGTTGGGTGTCCCAGGGCTCCCAGGAGCTCCCACCCTTGGAGCCAGCGCTGGGAAGAGGGTTTGGATTTGCTGTAAGAGCCTCAGCAGGAGTTCACTCCTCATGGCAAGGTGGGATCCTTCCCTCTGCTGTCTCTGCCTGACCCTGGTTTAATCCTAAAAGCCGCAATCGTGGAATTCATCCTGGGGAAAACTCCCTCCCTGGGGCAGGAGGTGAAAAAAAGGAGGCTGTGCCCCTCCATCCTGGTTTGGAATCAGATTAGCAAAATCAGCAAGAAAACTAAACCACTTGAGTCTTACTTCCTTCTCTGGGGGAGGAAATCCCTGCTTGCCATGGCCACCTTCCGTGGGGGCAGCGGGTGGGGAGTGGGTTCTGAGCCCAGAGAGGCTCCGAGCAGGGGTGTGTGGTGTTTGGGGGCTGTGGTGGTGGATGCTCCCCGTGCTGTGACTACTATGCAGTCTTTTCCATGCCTCCCTGAGCTGCAGGAAGTGTTTCATGCCGGAGTGCTCCCACCCTGGCTGAGGTCAGAGCGTGTGTCCCCACCACGGAACCGACTGAGCCACGTGGGCTCCCAGCCCAGGCCAGCCCAGGCCAGGCCAGCTGCCCTCACTGCCCCACTCTGCAGAGCCATTCTCCACCATCCCCATCAGCCCCTGCCCGTTTTCCCTGCCCTTTGGAAGGAGTCTCCCTTGGGAAAGCTCAGAGCCAACTGCTGGCCATCACTTTGGAGTGGTTCTTGCCACTCCAAAGTCGTGCTGCTCTTTGGCTGCACAACCCCAAAAGCAGCTGGATGGAGTTGTGTTGGGTGGATTACACACAGGTCACAAGGGTGGGCAGGGCTAATCAGTGCAACTGAGAAAAAAATGTGAATAAATTAAGTTTAATCTAAAAACTAAAAAAAAAAAACTAAAAAAAAACATTCTAGGTTTTTTCACTGCTGTTTTTTAAATAGGAATTTGAAGTCCTCTGTGCTTGTCTGTTTGCTAGGAGCAGTTTGAGACACTGTTACTGTTTTGAAATGCATGCATGTTACAAGATGAGTCTCCAACCAGAGAAAAATAAAATTAAAACTTTGTGTACCCCTGGTCCTTCCTGTGCTCTTTAACGGGGTCAGGCTTGGCTCTCATCAACCAGGGGTCCTGGGGGGGAAGGACAGGGGGAGGGCTTTAACCTGCCAGAGGGCAGGGATGGATGGGATATTGGGAAGGAATTCATCCCTGTGATGAGAGAAGGCCCTGGCAGAGGTTCCCAGAGAACCTGTGGCTGCCCCTGGATCCCTGGGAGTGTCCAAGGCCAGGCTGAAGCACCCTGGAATAGTGGAAGGTGTCCCTACCCATGGCAGGGGTGGCACTGGGTGGGTTTTAATGTCCTTCCAACCCAGAGTATTCCCTGATTCCATGAACCACAACTGGAGAAGCCTTTTAATGCATGCCTGTAAAACTGATTTTACCAAGTCCTGGCTCCCAGCACAAACTGGACCTGTGGCACTCCAGGAGCTGCAGCTCAGCCCTCACATCCAGGTGCACTGAGGGAATCAGATGGCTCAGAGGGAAAGGCAGACTCTGCTCCCACCTAAACCTTCTGCTGGCTTTAGGGAGAGAACTTAATCCTCGTGTTCAGAGCCAAGAAAGGTTCACTCCAATACAGAGCTTTATTTTAAAAAGTCCTGAGCAGACACACGAGCAGCTGGGCTGGGCTAGTCCAGGCGAGCCTTCAGGGTCCTCGTGGTGATCTTGTCTTTCTCTCTAGAGGGGGAAAGAGAGAAGATCATCAATAAATCCGTGTTTAATCCCTACATAGAGCTTGTCCCTCCTTCTGCAGGTGCACAGGCAGGTTGTACTAGTGCAGGCAGGGTCACCTGGGCTTGAGGTGGCTGTGCAACTGAGTAAGCCCCATCCCTCCCCACCCCAGGGCACCTCCCAAATTTGGGATGCCCACGATGCTGCAGGGAAGCAGCACCACGAGCAAAATAAGCTGCTTCAGAAGTTGGGCTGGTGTCAGAACTGGGAGCTAACACTGCATCCAGCTGAGGCAGAGAGCACCCTCCTGGCCACTGCCACCCGTGCGTGAGGAGCCACGATCCCACACTCCAGTGGGAATGCAGCCAGGGAATCCCTGTGCAGTCGGACTCCAGGACTCATTTCCCGTGGCTCCTGCACTTCAAGCAGCAGCCACTGAAACAGAGCACTTAGAAGTGGCACAGCATTGCTGGAGATGCTGGTGGAAGGGAGCAGGATTGGGGACAGCCTGGAAACCAATCCCTTCAGGGAGTCGAGGGCAGAGCTCACTCAGCTCCCGCTCTGTTCCACAGGGAAGGGAGCAGCACTTACATGATGTGAACCACCACACCCATGCCAGATATGGCATCTCTGTCCACGGCGTTCAGCATGGCCTGAGAGATGGTTTCAAAGAGGTGGTCGGGCTCCTGAGGGACAGAAGGAGCAGGAGTTGGGCTAAAAACTGCTCTTTGACCCACCAGATTTGGTCCAAACCCCAAGGTATCACCCAAGATCCTGCAAGGCTGTTTAACCCACAGCCCCTTCCCCTGAGCTCCTGCAGGAAGGACCACAGGACGGAGCTTTTCCCGCAGCCCACGTGCCTGAGGCCTCCAGTGAGCACAGGGAGGGGAATGCCTGGATCTGAGGGATCCCAGCCCCAACTCACCAGGTCTGGCTCCCAGAGGGACTCGCACATGCCGTACATCTGCTCGGAGCAGGTGCCGCTCACCACGAAGTCGTCGGTGACCATGGGGCAGCCGATGAGGTCCAGGGAGCAGATGAAGGGCTCGTGTGTCACGGGGTCCAGCCCAGCAATCACGGGCTCTGTGTAATAGGGGCCAAACCTAGGGGGGAACAGCCCGGCTCAGAGTTGGAATGGACCCCCAGGGATCATCCACTCCAAATCCTGGCCCTGCCCAGGACACCCCAACAATCCAACCCTGTTCCTGTCCCGTTGTGCAAACCCTCCTGGAGCTCTGGCAGCCTTGGGGCCGTGCCCACTGCCCTGGGGAGCCTGGTCAGTGCCCAGCACCCTCTGGGAGAAGAGCCTTTTCCTGAGATCCAACCTTTTCCTGAGATCCAACCATTCCCTGGGTCCTGTCCCTGCTCACACAGAGCAGAAACTGGAGCTGTAGCAGCTCTGAGGTCTCCCCAGCCCAACCACTCTAATGCAATTCCATATCCCACCTAAATGTCCAGGCAAGGAAAACATCCCACAGCTGCTTGCAGTGGGGGAACCTTTCAGGGCAAAACTAGAAGTGCCCTGCAATGGTTTAGGTCAGGCAAATAGGACAACCTTGTACTGCTACAGGATTATTTTAACAACATTCAACAATGTGCTGTGAGGAAGTTGGCGAAGACATCACTAAATTATCCAGTCTCCTTTTGCCACACCACGAGTGGTTGGCACAGGGACCCTCCTCAACCTCCCCCCTCTGGAACCAGCTCAGATCCATCGAGCTCAGCCTTCCCTGGCAGGGCCAGCAGATCTGTCTCTGAGTTACCGTCTCTCGTAGAGCAGGTTGGAAACCATGCTCATGAAAGTCTGAGGCTTGATCTGCCTTCCTTCCTTCAGCTCATAGAGGTTCAGCCTGAACTTCAGTCTCTGGGCACTGCAAGACATGAGAACTGGTATTAAAGCAGAGCAGGTTGTTTTTTCCTTCCCCTTCGCCCAGGCCTGACACCAGCAGCTGGGGCAGGTGGTGCAGATACACCTTTTTGTGCCTGAAGTTAAATTTCAGCTGTGACGTGATCTTAAATCACATGCAGGTTTATTTAACAAGCTCTCCCAGAAGGGGAGACCAAACCCAGGAGTGCTGGCACCCGTTATATTGTATTAATTCTGTATATTAGCCCCTCCCCACAAATAAACACAGATACACGCCCGGCACCAGCTGCCCCTCGGGACTGGTTGTAAATAACCCCCTTCCAGGGCACACAGGGCTGGGAGGGCCTCACTTACACGGTCTGCACGTCCGTGGCCAGCCCTGCCAGGCCGATGTAGAGCCTTTCCCCCATGGGGAAGATCTTCTGGAAGTCGGTGGTCACGGTCAGGGCCTGGATGCCGAAGCGCCGGTCGGCGGCAATGGCCACGCAGCCCTTGCCCTTCATGGCCATGACGGCCCCGCCGTTGTAGGACATGATCGACTGCAGGGCAGAGCTCAGGGTTGGGATGGGCCCGTCCCCATCCCATCCCCGTCCCATCCCCATCCCATCCCATCCCACCCCATCCCCTCCCATCCCATCCCATCCCATCCCATCCCATCCCATCCCATCCCATCCCAGCCCATCCCGTTCCACCCCATC
>JAWWTY010000076.1:36443-48741 GCA_035222235.1 Margarornis squamiger
AAGGAAAAAAAAAAAAGAGCGAGAGGGAAAAAAAAAAAAAAAGAAAGAAGGAAAAAAAAAAAAGGGCCGCGGCCGCAGAGCGGAGCCGAGCGGAGCCGCGCCGAGCCGGGACCGGAGGGGCGGCCGCGGGGCCGCCGCACCAGGTACGGACCGGGCCCGGGACCCCCCCCCGGCCCGGGCCCCGCCGCGGGGACCCCCCCGCGCCCGCCTCGCCCCGCGCTCAAAGATGGCCGATGGCCGCCTCCCCCCGCTTTGTGCCGCGGCCCCGCCGCACCGGGACCCCCCGCCCGCCCCGCAGCCGGGATGCGCAGCCCCGACAGCCCCCCGGGGATGCCGCGGCCGCCCCGCTGTCCCCCTGCCTGCCGCCCTGCCTCCCTCCGAGCCCCGGCTCGGTGCGCTGCCACGGGGGGGCCGGGCCGGGCTGTCACAGCCGGCCCCGAGCACAAAGGGGTTGCGGGGCCACCGGGAACGCCCCGGGGCCACCGGGGCTGCCCCACGCGCGGCCCCGGGCCGGGGGTGTGTGTCCCCAAAACGCGGCGGGGGGAGCTGCCTGCGGTGAAGGGACCCCCTCTCCCTCCTTCCCTCCCTCCCTCTCACCCCCGGGGGTCACGCGTGTCCCTGCCCATCCCGTGTCCATCCCGTGTCCATCCCTTGTCCGTGCCCACCCCCTGTCCGTGCCCCTCGCGGGTCCCTGCCCGTCGCGGGTCCGTGCCCGCCGGGTGTCACGCCCCGCGGACACGCCCCGCCGGCGGGACCGGGGCTGTGTGTGTGTGTGTGTGTGTGTGTGTGTGTATGTCCTTGTGTGTGGACACGCGTGTCCGTGCCCTCCCCGAGGGGCTTTTTCCCCCCCTGCATCCCGGTGTTTGGCTCCCGGCGCCCTCGTCACGCACCCCGGGAGAGGCGGGGGGTCCCGGCGGGCGCGGGGCCGCTCTCCGGGGCCCTTTCGTCGTGTCCGCGGGGCGTGGGGGCCCGTGGGGGCCGTGCGAGGGGTCGGCCCGTGCCGGGGGGAGCCGTCCCGGTGTGTTCCCCGACCCCCCGGGCTCGCCGCCGCCGGTGGGTCCCGCGGGGACGGGGGGCGCCCGCTCGGGTCCAAGTTACCGGTGACTTTGAAATGTCCTTCCCCACGCGTGCCCGGCCCGGGGAGGGGGTTTGGGGGAAAGGGGGGCACCGTGCCGGGCCACCGCCCACGGAGACAAAAGACCCCCAAAGTCGGGGCCGGGGGTGCGGGCGCTGCCGGCGGGACGGGGCGGCCCCGGGGGCTCCGGCGGGGCCGGGGCTGCGGCGGGTCCCGGTGCACGGGGGGGTCCGGGGCTTTGTTCACCCCCGCGGCAGGAAATCGCGGTTCTTATCACCGGGTTTATTAGAACCGGTTTGCGCCGGTGGCTCGGGCTCCCCCCTCCCGCCGAGCCCCGGGGCCGCCATTGGCGGCTGCGAGCGCCGAAAGCTGCAAAATCCCCCCCAAAACGCGGCCCCGCGTGGGCAGCCCGGTCCCGTGGCTGGGGACAGGGCACCGCTGCCCCCCTGGACGTGGAGATGGGGCTGGCAGTGGCACCCCCCGTCACTGGTGGGCTGTGGAAAGCTTGGGGGCACCTGCCCAGGGGCAACAAGGTGCACCCCGGGGTGCCCACCCGAGGGGTGCCCAGGGGGGAGAGCTGAGCCTGAGAGGGTGGGGACTGGGGCTTCCCAAACCCCCCGGTGCCCCTGGACCCCCTCTGCAAGGGGAGCCTGGGTGTCAGCTTGGTCACTGCCCGTCCAGCACAGCGGTGTCTCCAGGGCTCCGTCCCAGTGGTGTCCCCATCCCTGCAGCATCTCCATCCCGGTCCCAATGGTGTCCCCATCCCTGCAGCATCTCCATCCCGGTCCCAATGGTGTCCCCATCCCTGCAGCATCCCAGTCCCAGTGCTGTCCCCATCCCTCCAGCATCTCCATCCTGGTCCCAGTGGTGTCCCCATCCCTGCAGCATCTCCATCCCTGTCCCATTGGTGTCCTCATCTCTTCAGCATCTCCATCCCAGTCCCAGTGGTGTCCTCATCTCTTCAGCATCTCCATCCCAGTCCCAGTGGTGTCCCCATCTCTGCATCATCCCAGTCCCATTGGTGTCCTCATCTCTTCAGCATCTCCATCCCTAAGGTGTCCCCAGTGGTGTCCCCATCCCTGCAGCATCTCCATCCCGGTCCCAGTGGTGTCCCCATCCCTGCAGCATCTCCATCCCTAAGGTGTCCCCATCCCTGCAGCATCCCAGCGGTGTCCCCATCCTTGTGGCCCCTCCATCCCAGTCTCCCAGTGGTGTCCCACTGCTGGTGCAGGTGTACCTGTGTACCTGAGCGTGGGGGGACACATGTGTGTAAGTGTAGCCTGTGTGTACCAGTGTCTACCAGTGTGTACCAGCGTGTACAAGCGTGTACACGTGTGACACACGTGTGTGTGTCCCCGTGGGTGGGGGGTGGCTGCACACGGGTGTCACTCCCGGTGCCCCGGCCCTGCCGTCGCGCCCACGTTCATTTCCACAATGCCAGGGCTCCTTCTCCCCTCTCCCCTCGCCTCGGATGGTTGTAATAATAATGTGGCTCCTCTCCAAGTGTCGGGGTTGCCATGGAAACAATCAAACTGCAGCGATTTCGGGCTCCGGCTCCGAAATCTCCCATTGTAAGCGTGCAAGTGGCGGGGCGGGGAGGCAGCGGTTCCCGGTGCGTGCCGGGGGTGCTGCCCGTGCCCTGCGGGCACACCTGGCCTTGCACCCCTGGCTGCGGCCAGGCGACAACACGGGGCTCGGGGCTTTCTATAGGAACCGGTGCGAGAGTGCCTGGAAATGCCTTTTCCATGGAACAAACCCAAAATACACTCTGTCTGTGTGTCTGTGTCTGTGTGTCTGTGTCTGTGTGCCCAGACGGGAGCTCCGGGCAAGGACCGGCTCACAGGGGACATTTGTTCCCACTCAGAGGTGTCTCAGCATGTTGGGGACCCACCTGGGGACCCCAGGGAGACCCAAGCCTGAGGCAGAGGGAGTTGGGCAGCACCTGGAGCCCCTGTGGGTGCTGCTTGTGCACCCCCAGGGCAGGGGCCAGTGCTGGGGGGGCCCCAGTGGCCCTGGGGCCGTGGGTGACACATCACGGGGAGCCCCAGGCACCCCCACCCTGCCCTGGGTTTGTTCCCTAACGGGTGCAGTGGGTCCTGCAGGTCCCCTCCTTGCACAGAGCTGCCACTAAGGGGGTCCCGGGTGTCCCCCTGCAGGGAGGACCCGCCACGGCGCTGCTCCAAAATGCACAGGACCACCAGGATAAAGATCACGGAGCTGAACCCCCACCTGATGTGCGCCTTGTGCGGCGGCTACTTCATCGACGCCACCACCATCGTGGAGTGTCTGCACTCCTGTGAGTGCCCTGGGCCCCCACGCTGCACCCACGGGTGCCCCCAGCCCCCCAGAGACTGGTGGGGCCACACTGACCCCCTCCCACCGCGCCCAAACCCATCCTGCGTCCCGTGTTGCTGCCACATGGAGCTGTGGGGTGATGGATGGGGCTGGCCTGGGCAGGGGTCCTTGTCCCCAGGGGTCAGGGGTCGGCTCGGGGTGCCACTGGAGGTTGGCACAGGGGCTCTGCCCCCTTGTCCCTCCTCTCACACCGAGTGTCTCCCCACAGTCTGCAAAACCTGCATCGTTCGCTACCTGGAGACCAACAAGTACTGCCCCATGTGCGATGTGCAAGTGCACAAAACCAGACCCCTCCTCAGCATCAGGTGAGCTCGGGGGGCTGGGGGGGCTCCCCTCACCGAGCCCAGTGTCCCTGCAGCCTGTGCCCGCTTCGGGCACCTGGAGCAGGGAATGGGCTCTGCCCCCAGCCTAGGACCTCTGCTCCTGATCCCACACCCTGCACCAGTGGGGATTTGGGGTGCTGTCGGGGTGGGAAGGGAATGGGGACAGTGGGAAACACCAGCATGGAAGGGACAGGACCTGGGGACATGTCTGTGGCAGGAAGAGGCTGGCACAGGTGCCCTGTGTGCATCCCTGCACATCCCAGACCCATCCACCCATCCATCCATCCATCCATCCACCCACCCACCCATCCATCCATCCATCCATCCACCCATCCATCCATCCATCCATCCATCCAGGCACAGCTTAACCTGGGACCACCTGTGCTTTCCAGCTCCCTGCCCTGTCCCCCAGGGGGTTGATGTCTCAGGGGGTGCCAGGGTGGCAGTGCCAGGGTGGGCACAGGTGACAGTGCCCGCCTGTGGTGCCGGTGGCTCCGTCACAGCCGTGGCTGGGGAAATCCAGGCGCAGTTGTGGAATTGGCTCTGCAGGTGGTTGGCATAGAAACCATGAAAGGCTGTGCTACATCACCCGGCGCTTTTTACCCTGGGGTTTTTTATAGCCTCTTCCCTGTAAATCCGTTTCTGTAGTAACACTTTTTCAGCCTCTTTTTTTTTTTTTTTTTCTTTCTTTTTTTTCCCTTTCTGGTTCACTATGAAATATTTACACTCGGGCTCCCACGGCTCCTCCAACACAGCCCTGTCTGGGTGTGCAGACGGATCCGTGGCCGCCAGCGCCGCTGTGCCCGTGTCCCCAAGCCCTTGGTGGCCTGGTGGCACCAGGGTGCCTTTGTTTGGTCCCAGTGTAGGGAAAAACACGGGGAAAACACGGTCCTGTGGCAGCCTGGTCCGGGTGTGGTGCCCTAGAAAACTCCCTGCACCTTCGCTTCCCAATGCAGGTGCCAACGCCTGGGTGTGCCCCAGTGTCCCCCAGTGCCACCACACTGGGCTGGCTCGTGGCACAGCTGGGAGTGAAGAGCTGAGGTGGCTCTCACCTTGCCTTGCTGTAAATGATGAAGGGAATTCTCAGGGTATTTATTGTAAATAAAATCCCAGCGGGGCCTCGTGAACCAGAGTGACGTCACTGAGGAATTCGGGATGAAAGACGTGGCTGGGCTAAAAATAACACAGGGCACAGTCATTTGTTTTTCTTTCAAATAAAGGCCTTATTATGAAATGGAAATAATTGCAGGTATAATTGACTTCTCACCAGGCCCACTGCTCTTGCTTTGGTTTTGAGGGCTTAAACTGTGCCACATTCCCTGCCTGCAGGGCCCAGCCCTGCAGCAAAATCCTGGCTGAGGATGGGACTGGAGCTTCCCTGGTTCCTGGAGTGCTTTGGGAGATCCTGCCTTGACATATTCACATTTTAGGGAATCCACTTTCCCATAAAACAGCCTGACAGTGGGCACTGCCCTGCCCTCCTTCCCACAGAGGGAAATCAAAGGCTGAGCCCTGTGTTGCAGCTCCAAGATAAACCTTTGGAGTCCAAAAATAAAATTAGATGCAAATTAATACTTGCAGAAATATTTGCTGCTCTTAGATTTATTGTTTTTTTAAATCCTCCGTGTGTTTTTGTGATTGTTTTGACTACTGAAACGGATCCTGGCCCCAAATCCTGCTGTCATCATTCCTAGCAATTACAAGGATTTTTGAGATGGTTTTCTTTCTTTTTTCCAGAGCTAACCCTTTGTGGTGAGTGTGGAGGTTGTGGTATCACTGTGGGATGGGGATCTGGGGCTTTGGGATGTGGGACTGGGGACTGGGGGCATTGAGGTGAGGAACTGGGGCTTTGGGATGGGAATTTTCCAGGAGGGAGATGGGAGAAGCAGGGGGCACACGGTGCAGGGCAGCTTCCAGTAACCCTGGGAATAATCTGCTTCCTAATCCTGCTGATTTCTTGCTCTTTTCCTGTTTTTCCTCCCCCCCCAGGTCGGACAAAACCCTCCAGGACATTGTGTACAAACTGGTGCCAGGGCTTTTCAAAGGTACAGCCACGGGCAGGGATAACTGGGGGGTTTGGGGGTGTTGAAACCCATCCCCTGGGTTAGTTCTGGGGACAGTAACGGGGACAGCAGGACAATGTATGTGTGCACAGACAGGGGTGGGCCCATCCCACGCTCTGGGGGGACCCACAGAGAGCAAAGCTGGGAGCAGGAGCTGTGGATTTGCTCTCCAAGTGCCTGTCCCTGGCGGGGGAAGGGAAATTTGGGGGGTCTGCAGGCATGGAGGGGCTGAGCTGCCACAAGGCTTTGTCACAGCAGCGGATCTGCTGCTGCTCTGAGGCTCTGTGGGTTGATTGCTCCTGCCAAAGCCCCTGCCCTCCCATGGGAATGGGCACTGGGCAGTCCAGGGGATCCTCTCACCCCCTTTTCACCCCCTTGGAGAGGTGTTTTCCCCCCTCACCTTCCTCCTCCTCCCTCAGATGAGATGAAGAGGCGCCGTGATTTCTACGCAGCGTATCCCATGGCTGAGGGTGAGTGTCACCGCCTGGGGACCCTCCCTGTCCCTGCTGTGCCCCCAGCAGTGGCTCAGCCTCTCCTTCCTGTGCTCCTGCAGTTCCCAATGGCTCCAATGAGGATCGTGGGGAAGTGTCTGAGCAGGACAAGGGCAACCTGACGGACGATGAGATCGTCAGCCTGTCCATAGAGTTTTATGAAGGCTCCAGGTGCTTTGCTTGTGCTGCTCCTAAACCTCTGCCTGGGTCTGGGGCTTGGGAAGAAACTCCCTCCCTCTCTCCCCACACTGAGATCATGGAATGCCAGACTGGTTTGGGTTGGAAGGGACCTTAAAGATGTCTCATTCCCCCGCCCTGCCATGGGCAGGGACACCTTCCATGCGAGGTGGTGGCAGCCCCTCTTTGGGTTCAGTGTATCCCAGGGTGCTTGAATGGACAGAGGAGCACCCAAACCCCCTGGACCCCCACCCTGCATCCTCTGTGGGCACTGCCATGGCTGGGGGGTCCTCCACCCCCTCTCCTTAGGCAGGCAGGGAAGCCCCTTCCCAAGGCCTGCTGTCCCTGGCACTGGTGGTGGCCTCTCAGGATGTCACTGGCACCTGTAGGAGTGTTTCAGAGGGAGGAGGGAAGGGGGAAGCCTGGACAGTGATTGTAGAGCCCTGGATTGGAAATGGGCTCGGATGTGGTTGGGAGGGTGAAGCCACAGCCTGGCTGAAGGTCACAGGATGTCTCCCCATGCAGCCCCTCCATGGCCAGCCCTTCTGGGGGGTTATTTTTCCTCTCCACCTTTTTATTCCCCTATAAACTTTGCCCTGTGTTTCCTTCCCCCCGCCAAGAGAGGAGAAGAAAGGGCCCATCGAGAATGGAGACCTGGAGAAGGAGAAGGTGAGTGTGGTGGGACCGTGACACAGAGATCTCCATGTCCAGCTGCCCCCAGGGCTTTTGGGGTGTGGGGGGCACAGGAGGGCACCCCAAAGCTCCTGCTGGAGGAGGTGGGAGCTGCCCATGCCCTGCCTGGTGGCCTCAGTGCCATGTGTCCCCTGGCCCCAGAGCAATGGGCTGCGGTTCCTGCGCTGTCCCGCTGCCATGACCGTCATGCACCTGGCCAAGTTCCTGCGCAACAAGATGGATGTTCCCAGCAAGTACAAGGTGAGGGGGCACCTGGGGGTATCTGGGGGGCATCTGGGGGGCGTCTGGGGGGTACCTGGGGGGTATCTGGGGGACATCTGAGGGGTACCTGGGGGGCACCAGGGGGTACCTGGGGGTACCTGGGGGTACTTGGGGGTGTCTGGGGGGCATCTGGGGGGTACCTGGGTCTGCTGGCTGCCTGTATTTCACTGTGCTCTGGTGGGCTCGGAGAGGGGGATGCCATTTGGCCACCCCGTGTCACATCCCCTGCTGCAGGTGCCGTGCTCTGCTGCTCCCAAATAAAGAGCTTTGCTCTGTTATCCTTTCCCTGGGGCTGGATCCCTCCTTTCCCCGGGGCTGGATCCCTCCTTTCCCCGGGGCTGGATCCCTCCTTTCCCTGGGGTGGATCCCTCCTTTCCCCGGGGCTGGATCCATCCTTTGTGACCTGTTCCAGATAACCAGGAGCCCCGGGAGCCCCTGGCTCTGTGAGAGCCACTCGGGGATGGCAAAGCCCTGACATTCCCTGAGTGGCTCTGGGGGGCTGGCGCTGCCCCTGTCCCCACCCTGGGGGTCTCACACTGTCCCCTGTGTCACCTGGGCCAGGTGGAAGTCCTGTACGAAGACGAGCCCCTGAAGGAATATTACACCCTGATGGACATCGCCTACATCTACCCCTGGAGGAGGGTAAGCCCCGGGGAAAAGCTGGGAAAATGTCCTTTTGGGACGGCTGAAGGCATTAAAAAGCTTAAGAACCCCAAAACTGAGGACCTTAAAAATTTCAGAATCAAACTTCAGACCTTAAATTAAGAACTCCAAAGGTGCCCTGGGGTGCTGTGGGGTGCAATGGGGTGCCATGGGGTACTGTGGGGTGCTGTAGGGTGCTGTGGGGTGGTGTAGGGTGCAATGGGGTGCTGTGAGGTGCAATGGGGTGCAATGGGGTGCTGTGGGGTGTTGTAGGGGGCTGTGGGGTGCAATGGGGTGTCCTGGGGTGCTGTGGGGTACTGTGGGTTGCCATGGGGGGCTGTGAGATACCATGGAGTGCTGTAGGATACCATAGGGTGCTGTGGGGTGCCAATGGGGTGCTGTAGGATGCCATGGGAGTACTCTGGGTGCCATGGGGGGCTGTGAGATACCATGGGGTGCTGTAGGATGCCATAGGGTGCCAGAGGGTAGTGTGGGATGCTGTGAGGTGCTGTAGGATGCCACAGGGTGCCAGAGGGTAGTGTGGGATGATGTGGGGTGCTGTAGGATGCCATAGGGTGCCAG
This sequence comes from Margarornis squamiger, assembly GCA_035222235.1. Classification (NCBI taxonomy): domain Eukaryota; kingdom Metazoa; phylum Chordata; class Aves; order Passeriformes; family Furnariidae; genus Margarornis; species Margarornis squamiger. The sequence continues at coordinate 45,106 of JAWWTY010000076.1, forward strand.
AGGGTAGTGTGGGATGATGTGGGGTGCTGTAGGATGCCACAGGGTGCCAGAGGGTAGTGTGGGATGCTGTGGGGTGCTGTAGGATGCCCTGGGGCGCTGTGGGGTGCCAGCTGTGCCCCTCTGCCCCCACAGAACGGCCCCTTGCCTCTGAAGTACCGCGTCCAACCCGCCTGCAAGCGGCTCAAGCTGTCCCACCCGGCCCCCTCCGAGGGCACCAACACCAGCGGCGCCTCCGAGTGCGAGTCGGGCAGCGACAAAGCCCACAGCCCTGCCACCCTGCCCGCCACCTCCTCCTCCCTGCCCAGCCCTGGCACCCCGTCCCACGGCTCCCCCGGCTCTGGCACGGGCACGGGCACCGCCACCACCCTCAATGGCACCTCGAACTGCCACCCCCTGGCACCGAGCAGCGCCCGGTGCCGCAAAACGACTGTGAACGGCAGCACGGGCTCAGCCTTGACCTAAAGCTCGCCCAGCAGGGACTGCCCGCCTGGGCTTTCTATATAGATACTATACATAGACCTATATAAATATATATGTGTACATAGGGAGAAAAAGAATAATTATACATACTTATTTTCTATCGATCGAGGAGATTAATTTAAAATGCAAACGAGACACAGAGACGTGGGTGGGTATTTTTTAATGTTTTCTGTTAGTTTGGGGGTTTTTTTTGGGTGGTTTTGGTCTGTTTGGGTTGGTTTTGGAGCTCGGTTTAACTCCTGGGAGCTGCATGCCGGAGCTGGGAGCCACGCAGGTGCTGCCACGGCCCCTGCTTGGTTTCTCCTAACACTTTTCCCTCTCCTCCTCCTCCCTCTCCACTCGTGTCCGCCCGGAGCGAGACGGGGCCGTGAGTGGGGACTCCTGGCTGCACAGGTAAGGGCCAAGCACAGGTAAGGGCCAAGCACAGAAGCCAAAAACTGCCCTTCAGCCTCGTCACACTGTGGTTTGTTGGTTTTTTCCTTGTGTTTTTCTGTCTATCTGGGTGTTTTTGGGGCATCAGGTTTGAAACGTGGTGCCCGTAGCTGGGCAGGGGTCGGAGTGTTCCCTCACCCCCCAGCTTTGCCGTGCATGTTTTTTGGGTCTTTGCTTTCCCTGTGGTTTCTGGATGCTGTTTCAGTCTCTGACCAGGCAAAGCCTCGCACAGACACTTCCCTTCTGCACAGTAAGTTCTTTTTTGGGATTTTTCCAGCTTAAAGATTATCTCTGCCAGCAGCTTGGTGGCGAAGGGCCTGCCCTGAGGGCTGGAGCACAACCCCACTGAATATTTTCTCCTCCCTGGGGTGCCAACAGCTCCAGGCACTGATGGGCAATTTGGGGGCATCCAAAGGGTCAGGGGGTCCTGAGGGTTTCAAAGCCAGGGGGTGTGGGACCCCCAGGGGGTGTGGGACCCCCAGGGCGCTGCTCCCTGCTCGCCACATTTCCTTTTGGTCTCCCCCTCTCCCCGCCGCCCTTCCCACCCTCTCCTCCTGCCCCCTCACATTGGGTTTTTAATAAAATAAAATACAAAAAAAGCAGACTACAGTGCCTTTAGCCAGGAGGCTTCGGTGAGGGGCGAGCGTGGGAAGGGGCTGCCGTGTTTAGGGCAGGAGCAGCTCCGGGCAAGGGACCAACTTTCTACATGGACAAAAAAAGCACACGAGCCCCAGGGAACTGCAGCTCCCGGGGGGCTCCTCTCCTGTCCTTGCTGGGGAGGGGGGTGAAGGGCCAAAAATTAGCAAGTGCCTGCAGCGCCCGCCGGCCCCCAGGGCACGGGGAGAACCAAAGGGAAGCGGCACGGGAATTGCACGGAGAGCCCGACCCCGGAGGGCAGGAAAGGTGGGAGGTTGGCACCGTAGCTCCTCGTCTGGAACTCCTGTTTGGTGGCAAGTGCTGCACCCCCAGCACACACTCGGCTATAGCACAGCCCCGGGCGCTGGGGGGGCCCCCGAAGGGTCCCCCACGGGGCCACCTTTGGCTCTTGTCCCCAGCCCTGGGTGGGGGCTGGACGAGGCTCTCCAGGCGTGTCGGGGGGCTCCCTTTGGCTCGACTCTGACACCCCTTTTCTCCTTGTAAATAGGCCAGACTGGACTGCGGGAGGCGGCGGCTGCCTCGGTGCGGGGTTTCTGTGGGGCTCGGGGGTGGTTCTCTTTTGGTTTTCCCTCCGTGGTACAAACCAAATTGCTCTGTATGTTTTGCATCCTGTACGGCGTTTTAATGTCCTGTAATATATCCCGATATCCAGGTATTGTTCTTGGTTACACATTTGTATGGGTACAGCTTTGTAAATGTAATAAATGCTGCAGACTGTCCTCTCTGCCTGTGCAGGGGCTGCTCCAGGTCCCTCTGTCCCAAATCCCACCGGCCCTTCCATCCCAAATCCCACAGGTCCCTCCATCCTGGGTTCTGCAGGTCACTCCATCCCAAATCCCACAGGTGCCTCTGTCCCACATCCCAAGAGTCCTTCCATCCCAAATCCCACAGGTGCCTCTGTCCCACATCCCAAGAGTCCTTCCATCCCAAATCCCACAGCTACCTCTGTCCCACATCCCATTAGTCCTTCAATCCCACATTCCACAGGTCCCTCTGTCCCAAATCCCATGGGTCCCTCTGCCCCACATTCCACAGGTCCCTCTGTCCCAAATCCCGTGGGTCCCTCTGCCCCACATCCCACAGGTCCCTTCACCCTGCATCCCGCAGGTCCCTCCATCCCAAATCACCCACCCTGCATCCTGCTGGGCACCCACAGCTCCGGCAAAGCAAAACCACTCTGGACAATCCCATTGTTCACAGGATTACTTTTTTCCCAGCCACTGCTGAGCCTGTGGCAGGAGCCCAGGTGGACACGAGGCAGGGGCTGCAGCGGGGGCAGCTCCCGGGGCTCACAAATTCAGATTTAATCGGGGTGGGGGCTGAGCATCTCCCCACTCCCTCCATACCCGAGAGCAGGATGGGCATCCCGGTGGTGCTGAGCTCCGGTGGGCTCCGTGCCCGCCGTGTCAGGGCTGGGGGGGCAGCGGGGCCCCCTGCACCACCTCCCCTTTGTGGGTGCCATCGCAGTACGGGGGGTTGTGGGTGTGTTTGCAGCCGCAGAGCCAGGCAGTGCCATCCTCCTGCGGGGTGAATCGCAGCGGGGACATCCCCGGGGCCGCCTTCTTGTGGGTGCCGTCACAGAAGGGCTGCAAACAAACGGGGACGGGGTAAGGGGGGGTCTGGGGGCGTCTGGCTGGGTGTGAGACAGCAGGGGCCGTGACCCCTCCACCCCATCCACGGGCAGTGCATCCCTCGCCCCCCCAAACCCTCCCAGGCCGGGACTGGGGGGTCCCCGTGGGGCTGGTCCTGTCCTGGCCCTACTGGCATCTCCCCCCGTCCCAAGCTGGGGGTGGGATCAGAGCCCCCAGACCCTCCGGAGTCCCTGGAACCCCCCAGCTCGCAGAGCCCCCCTGAGCCCCCCATACCCCGGAGCCCTCCAGCCCTCCCCGACCCCCCAGACCTCCCCTCCCCCACATCCCCAGGCCCCTCCCACATCCCCAGGCCCCTCACATATCCCCTGGCCCCGCCCCCCACCCCCCAAGCCCTTCCCACATTTCCAGGCCCCTCCCCCACACTCCAGGCCCCTCCTACAATCCATAAACCCCTCCCTCCCCCAAGCCCCCATGC
>JAWWTY010000076.1:61654-129097 GCA_035222235.1 Margarornis squamiger
CCCTTTGCCGGTAGCTTTGTTTGCTTAAGCATCTCAGTGGCTTTGCACAGCCGAAGGGAGCGGGGGGGGTTGGCTGTGCTTGTTGATTCTCTGCCCCCCACCCTCGCCCCCAAACAGAGATTATTTCGGAGGCGGAAGGTGGGTGCACGGCCGCGGGTGGGGGCTGGCCGGGGGCAGCCCGGAGGATGCAAGATGTTTGACTTCTTTATTTTTCTTTCCTTTTTTTTTGCTGGGGAGGGGGAAGACGAGGAGTCAAGCCCCGGTGCAGGCGGAGGAACTGGGTGTTTGGAAGATGTTGCAAACCATTGACTGGAGCGTTTGAAAGGGAGATCGACCGCTTTGGCTTTTTTTTTCCTCTCTTTTCCTTTTTTTTTTTTTTTTTTCCCTCCCCTCCCCCTTCCCCCTTCTCCGGAGGGGTAGGGATGTGTGTGATCAGGGAGTGGAAACAAATATGTCCTTATTTTCAATGCCCCCTTTGAAAGAGACAAAGTAAATGCTCCTTGCAAAATGTTCCTGACCTGCGAAGGGACCTTCGGAATTGTTCCAGCCACCATGGATTACAATGGGGAAGCCAGGCCGGGGGATTTTCATGCTGGCTATCAAGAAATCGAAGGGATAAACTTGGGATACTTACAGATCAATGGCACCCAGATGTTTGCTTTGGCCCAGGTCCTCAGCGACCTGTTTAAGGATATCCCCAGGACCACCATCAGCAAGAAGATGGAAACCTTAAAGATCAAGAGCCGGCGCTGCGATCTTAAAGAGCTCCGGACCCTCAAGGCCATCAACTCGGTGCCCACCCGCGCCGTGAAATGCTCGCTCATCTCCAAGGCGGACCTGGAGGCTCTCTGCACCTCCTGCAAGAGCCTCAGCCCCCGCAGGAGGAAGAGGAAGAGGAAGAGCAAGAGGAGGGAGCAGCTGCTGCTGCCGGACCCGGGGGAGCTGTTCCCCTGCCCCCGGCCCCAGCTGCTGCCGCCCTGCAGAGCCGGCGGCTGCTGCGGCCCCGCCGCCCCCGGCCGCCCCCGGCCGCCCCCCGCCTTCCCCGGCCCGCAGCCCTTCCACAGGGCCTTCCCACCGCGGGGGGGCCGCGGGCTGGCGGCCCGGGGGGCGCTTTTCGCCGGGGTTCTGGCCGGGTACCCCCGCGAGCTGGCCCTGCTGCATCCCGCGGCCGCGCATCCCGCCGCGCTCCCGGCCGCGCTCGCCCCCGCGGGCCGGCGCAAGAGGGGCCCCTGCTGCGCCAAGGGGCTCTTCCCGGAGGACAAGGGGCCCGCGGCCGCCAGGAAGGGCCGCTCCTCCGGCTTCCCCGGCTCCAAGCGGCAGGGCACCTCCGCCGGCTACTCCAGCGACTCGGATTCCAGCCTGGACTTCGCTGGGTCCAGCCCCGCCACCTCGAGCGACTCGTCGGAAGAGGAGGAGGAGGAGGAGGAGGAGGAAGGGGACAGCTCGTGCAGCAGCGAGGAAGGCAGCTCCTCGGAGTCGGAGAGCAGCTCGCTGTGCAGCGGGGACTCGGTGCAGAGCACCCGGTACAGGCAGGCGGCTCTGCCGCGCTTCCAGCCGCAGCCCCCCCGGGAGCCCCTCGGGGAGGAGCGCCCGGCCGAGCCCCCCCCCAGCGTGGGCAAAGCCCTGCGGCCCGACCCCGACCTCCTCTTCCTCTCGCAGCAGCTCTGGGCCAGGACTTTGCGGGCATCAACTTTGGAAAGTTTGAGCGCGGCTCCAGCCCTGGGCTCGGAGGCTCAGCCGCAGCCGGGGCTGTACGCAAAGCAGGAGGCCTCCCCTTCCTCCTCCTCTTCCTCCTCCTCCTCCTCCTCCTCCCCCCCTCCCTCCCCGAGCAGCACCCCCGAGGGGGACCCGCAACAAAAGGAGGGAGGCTTTGGGGACGCGGAGCCCTGCGCCAAAGGGAAGGATTTGCACAAAGATGCCTCGAACAATAGAGCCTCGTTAGAACGGGCTGAGCGGCAAAGCGGAGCCTTAACCGGGCCAGCGCCTTCCCCAGAGCCGGCCCCGGGCCCGGCCCCGCAGCCCCCGGAGCTGGGGGGGAGCCCCGAGCCCGCGCCCCCCGGGGAGGCGGGCGAGCCCCGGCGGGAGCACTTTGACCGGCTGATCCGGCAATCCAAGCTGTGGTGTTATGCCAAAGGGTTCAACCTGGACGGGAAAAGTTTGCGGCACGGAGGGAGGCCGGAGCCCTGGAAAGGCGCAGAGCTCAAATCCCCCGGCTCCAAAAGAGCAGAGAGCCCCAGCACCTTGTCATCCAAAGCTTTGAGAGGCAATGGCTCGGAAAGGAATGCCAAGCGCAGACGCCTTGCCAGAGGCGCTGAGGCAGAAAGGCAACAGAGCTCCTCCAAAGGGAGGCCACAAAAGACTCCGAGGAGGAATGCCAAAAAGGGAAACACTCCCTGCAAACGCCTCGGCAGCGCCGGGCCAACCCCGCCTCGGAATTCCTTCAGCCTCATGGGCAACTTCCCCTGTATTCCCTCCCTGGTCGTGGGGGAAGATGGGGACCTGTGTCCTGCCTCCTCCCTCGGGGGCAAAAACTCCTGGGCTCTCTCCAAAACTCACCCTCTGTGGAGCTGGCACCTGGGGGGCAACGCCATGCCCGTGCCCCCCAGCCTCAAATTCCGGGGCTATAGCTTGGAGGATCTCTAAGGACAGCGGACAGCCCGGAGGAAAGGTTTACATGCAACAGAGGAGAGCGGGAGGGGGCCCGGCGGGGGCGGCCGGGCCGGGCTGTCCCGGGCTGTCCCGGGCTGTCCCGGGGGTGGGCAGCGGCTCCCTCCGTCCCACCGAGCTCCGAGCCGGGGCTGCCCGGCTGGGGAAGGGGCTGCCCGGAGGAGTCGTGTGAGGTCCGGGGGGTGCGGGAGATTTTCGGGGGGGTGCGAGCGAGTGTGTGCACGGCTCCGGCCGGGGGGAGCCGGGGGGGCTCCCGCTCTGTTGGGGGGGATTTCTATTCTGTCCGTGGATGTGCCAGGGTCCCATGTCGGGTTTGGGATGAGTTTAAGGGTGAAACTGAAACGCGCCATCAAACCCAGGGGGCGGCGAGGGACGCCCCCCAGCTCCTTCAAATCCCCTCCCGCTGCCAAAGGCGATAGGTTGTTCCCGGCAAAAGGGATTTGGGACGAACAGGCTTCTCGTAGTGCAGGGAAAGGGCTCGGAGCTGCGGGAATGGGCTGGGAGAGGAGGGAAGGGACCCCCGCCACCCCCGACCCCCCGCCCCCATCCTTATGCCAAAAAAAACCAACCAAACCGAGGAAAGAATGGATCTAATTTCTCCCTTTTCCTCCTTAAACGCATTGGATTAAACTGATAATAATCACACGCAGAGAGAAATAATGATATCAGGCAGCAGAAACCTTCCTTTTCGGCCCGAGTCAGACTGGGAGCAGCTCTCCCAAATCCCGATATTAACAGCGCTGTCATGTTTTCCGTCTAGTTAAGCGACAGGAAGAAAACACCAACTTAAACAAAAAAAAAAAAAGACCAGGAAATTCGGTTTGTTAAAAGAAACCAGGAGGTTTGGAGAGGAAATGACTTGAAACTGCTCCACGTATATTAAATAAAAAGAAAAAAAAAAAGGCGAGGCGGGGGGGAAGGGAAAAAGTGAGGAGTTTGTTGGATAAAAAGCCCAAGTCGGATGGACTGAAGGTAGCAGGCCTGTAAAAGCTTTACGGGCCCACGAAATAGGATCCAGCACCATCGGCAATAGGGTACAGATGGAGGATTTGATCTCTCCCGAGCTCCGGAGTGGAATGCGGGCAAGAATGCCGAGGGAATGTGTCTCTCTCCTCTGCAGAGGAAATCATATCCCAGTTTAACTTTTCTTCCAAACCAGTGGCTTTGTAACTGGCTCTTTTGACTATTTCTGATGTGATTTCCACCCCGCTTTGGCATCAAAGGCCCCTGAAGTCCCCTCTGGTTTGGAAACCTGAAGCAAATCAAAGCTGGGTTTCGGTGTTTTTTCTTTTTTTAGTGTGTGTGTTTTTCTTTTTCTCCTCCTTCTTCCCAACAGAAAATATTCACAGCCCGCCGTGGGGAGCCCGCAGTGCCCGCTTGGGGATTTCTAGGGGTTTTTTCTCCAAAACTGGCTCCCCCAAACCAAAAATTAAAAATAAGATTCCCTCGCAGCGTCCTTTGCTGTGAGGGGAAAGGGAGGGCGAGGAGAGCGAGCGCAGGATTTAAAAGAAAATATTCAGACACGGCCCGTTTTGATTTTTTTTTTTAATTTAATCCCATCAGCGTGTTTTTTTTTTTTCTAAAAAAAAGGAAAATAAGACAAAAAAGAGGCATTTTTAAGGTCAAGCGTGTTTTAGATCTATTAGGCTTTGTTTTTCTTGGAGATGGCGAATTGTTGCTAAACGCGGTGTTTGTTTTACTTGGGTTTTTAGCGGGTTTTTTTCGTGGTGGGTTTTTTTTTGTTAACTGCGCTTTTTTGTTGACTTCACCCCCTCCCGCTCCTCCCCTGCTGAGCAAAGGAGGGGGGTCCTTCTCGCCCCCGAATATTCACATTTTATAGCCTTTACCCCCCAAAATAACCCCCCAAACCCTGCGAGGAGCGAGAAAAGCGGATTTTGGGGGGAGTTTGTCCCCTCGGAGCATCTCGGGATGCTCGCACAGGAATCCCCCACACCGGGGGGGTTTCCCGGCGTGTCCCCCGAGCCCCCCGGCCCCACGGCCGGAGCCCCCCGGGCAGAGCCGGGAGCAGGACGGGGACACGCGTGGAGGGGAACGGTCCCATTTTCCGTATAAATGCCGAGCGTGGAGCACGATCGTTCTCTGCCCGCGGCTCCCCCAAATCCGGATCGGGTTAAAAATGTATTTTCTAGGAAAAATAAAATTTCAAATAATCTGCGGGCGGGTCAGAGCGAGGAAACCCCCGAAATCCGCGCTGGGAATTAATGCTAATATATATATATTCATATATATATACACACACACACACACACACGAACATATATATGGATATATATAAATATATGTAACTAACAACCCCCAGACTTCACAGCTCCATCTGCCACGGGCAGGAACAACCAAAAAAACTCAGGAATGTTTTCTAAGGGATAAAATCACCTCGGCAATTGTGTGCGTGGGGGAGCGGAGGGGACGAGTGGCACCCCCGCGAGTGCAGGTCCCCGGATATTTCTCTCTGTGTAGTTGTACCTGTGGGTGCCCCAACCCCCCCCTATTACACACGATTTGGGTGCACACGTGCAGAGATTTTGTGTTTTCCTGCTCGCACGCAGACGCGGAGGTGTAAATATCTGTACATAGTGCGAGGGGTTGTGGATAAAATACAAAATACCTCAAAACTTTTCTACACAAACACACCTGGAAATGGCGCCTCAAGCAGCAGAACCCTCCGTTCGCAGCAACAAATAATTATGATGAGAATAATAATAATAATAATCTCAATATCAATCATAATAATCCTCCCGTTTGTTTTTAATGCGTGTAAAGAAAAAAAAAAGTACATAATCCTCCAAGAAGAGACCGGAGAGGGAGGTGGTGGTGTTGCATCGAAAGTAAAGTGAATAAAAATAAATATAAATTTAAAAGAGGAAAAAAAAAAAAAGGAAAACACAATCTCTGAGCTGAAATAACCCGGTTTGGACTTCAGAAATGCTCAGACCCAAGAGGTAGTTGGTTGGAAGAGGCGATGCCTCTGCGGGACGAGATGGGCTGGGAGGAGGGAGCGGTTCAGACACACAAACTGCTCTGCTTCGGAGTAAAAAATCCACTCACATCACCAGGACATAAAAGCACCTTTCTAGCACATTAGAGACGATGCTTTATTTCCAAACGGGTGCAAAAGAGGCAAAAAACCTGATTTTTTTTTTTTTATTATTGTTGCTGTTGGTTTTTTTTTTTTTTTGGCTATAAAAATATTGTTTAGGTAGGAGCAAACCGAAAGTATCTTGTAAAAATAATTAAAAAAAAATAAAACTTTTATAAAAAGGCGCTGCTTTTAAAAATGCAGCCGGCTTTAGACTCAGGAAAAAGAAAAAAAAAATCTCAGCTTGGATCCGGTGTGGTGCTTTGTAAACACGGTTTGAAGGGTTTGTTTTGGGGCTGGGGCTTTCAGGCACCTTCGCTCTCTCTTTGCCTTGCTGGATTGAAAATCCCCATCCCTCTGGACTGAAAATTCCCATCCCTCTGCATTGAAAATCCCCATCCCTCTGGACTGAAAATTCCCATCCCTCTGGACTGAAAATTCCCATCCCTCTGCATTGAAAATTCCCATCCCTCTGCATTGAAAATTCCCATCCCTCTGCATTGAAAATTCCCATCCCTCTGGACTGAAAATTCCCCTCCCTCTGCGGGGTTCAGTGTGTTCCCTTCATGGGTGCTCCCTTGCTCAATCCCCGATCCAGAGATGCTTCTGCCCAGGGATAAGGAATTTCCAGGGGTGCTGTGGCTGGGAGGGGAATATTTGCCCGGCCTGGGCTCATCCAGCTGCCTTTCCCTGGCCTAAAATACACGTTTAAAAATAACCACCCAGGGGAGGGAAGAGCCTTTCCCACCTCTTTTCCCAGCCATTTTTAGGGAGGTGGGGGTGTTTCTGGTTAAATTTCCTGTACCTTTATTTATTTGTTGTTTGTACCTGCCGATGAAAGTGTTCATTCCTGCGTGCAATATGGAATCCGGGCTGAGAAATAAATCCCTTTTTTTCCTTTTTTTTTTACAGAACCCACTGATATTCGGCCCCTTTTTGTTGTTTGTGGGTGGGTGGGGGAGTTGGTTGTGCACCCACGTGTGGGGGTGCTCCTGTGGGGGCTGGTTTGTGGGTGGGTGGGTGGGTGAGGGGGGTGCTGAGCGTGGGGCCATGCCCAGCTGGGGCTGTTCACATATGGCCCTGTGTGTGATTTCCAGGATTTCCAGGATTTGGGAAGTGTGTTCCTGCCCTCACACCCCTCCACGGATCCGTGTGTTCACGGGTCCCCACGTGTTTTTGGCCACGTCCCCCACCCTCCGTGTCCCACACGTGTGGGAGCCTGTGACTGTCCACATGTGTGCTTTGTGAGTGTTTCCATGGGCAAATTTTCCCTAAAAAGTAACATTTCCCCTCCTTTTAATCAGCACTCGATGGCTCCTTCCCTCTCATTGCACCCAGAGCTGCTCCCCAAGCACGTGTCCCTGTTTTGGGGGCCTCAGGACCGAGTGGCCCTTCAGGAAGCTCCAGAGGGATTTTTAAACCTCTGCCCATGGCAAATGTGGCCAAAGGCTGGAACATCCCCCAGGAGCAGCCCTGGCAGAGCCAGAGCCAAACACAAACCTGAATGTTGGGAGGAACGAGGCACCCAAAGTGCTTTTGGTCTGTGTTGAAAGGGGCCTTAAAGTCCGTGATTTGGGAGCTGGGTGGGGAAGGTTGCAATTCTGACCCGGGAAGGGCTTTCCTGGCTCTCTCACAGCCAGAAAGATTCTCTCTCCAAACTGGGAAAAACGGGAAGAGCAACGAAATGCAGCCCCAGCCAGGACCTCATTAGCTGTGATTAATAACTTGGTATTATTTGATTGCCACAAAATCATGGGATGACCTCACTTCTGCAGGAGGCCAGGTAAAATCCCTTGAAAATCCTGAAAAAATCCTTAAAAATCACCAAACCCCAAATCCCACGGGAATAGGGATCTGTGAATCAAAAATGTGTTGCTGGAAATCTATTGGCAGCTATTTTTCCTCTTCCTCTTTAACAAGGAGGGAAAGAATCCAAGGCAAAATGAGCCCTGTTTTAAAAATATTTATAATTTTGAGAGGCAAAGCCTGCGACCAGCCTGAGCAGGGAGCAGTGACCTCAGCCAAATGACATCACCATTATTATTATTGTTGTTATTATTATTGTTATTGTTATGTTGTCATTAATGATCCTGCTCTATTAAAGAAGGTCATTTAATTATTTGCAGGGACCAGCGTGGGACCCCAAACCTGTAGATGTGAGGGTTCACGCCCCAAAATTCCAACTGGGAAGGGGGGGAAAAAAAACCTCTGCAGCCCCGGCTCGAGGTGAGGGGGGAGAGGAGGGAAGCGGCTGCATTTATTTAGTTTAGTGTCAGGGTGTTAATGATAAATTAGGGAGCAGAGGAGGAGCTCAGGAAAACACCGGGCTGGGAGAAAAAAGCAGCGAACCCCCCCTGGCAGGGCTGGGGGCAGGGAAGGAGCTGGGGGGGATCGGGAAGGGGGGAATGGGGAGGGGTGAGGGATTAAGTGTCACTAAAGGCCTTTCATTTGCCATGTTTACATGTGGTCAATAGGAGGGAATGGACAAGGGTTTATTGTGAGTTATGAGGCTCTTTCTAACTCCCGTGTTATCAATATCTGCCTCTCAGAGAAAGAAAGGGGGGAGAGAGAGGGGAAAAAATGGGGGGAGGAAAAGAAGGGAAAAAGGGAAAACGAAAAAAAGGGGAAAAAAGAGAAAAAGTAAGAAGGAAGAAAAGGAATAATGAAAAAAGGAAGGAATTGAAAGAGGGGAAAAGGAGAAAAAAAGGAGAGAAAAAAAGAAGAAGAAAAGGAGAAAAAAAAAAAGAGAAAAGAAAGAGGGCCTTTTTTTGGTAAAACCCCCAAAGGATTCTCCTCCTTCTCTTCTTCCTGGAAGGTGGGAGCTCCCCCCCAGCCATCCCACAAAGCCTGTGGAGGATCCTTCAGCTGTTCCATATAAATCTACGGGCTCGATAGGTGGAGTTTCTGCTTTTAGCAATTGAAAGAAATTACCCTAAATGAGGCCATATGGGAAGCCGGGCTCATCCCCCCTCCAAAAACCCCAAATGGGACAGGGTTTGTCTGTCCTTTGTCAGGAAAAGGAGGTTCTGGGGCTGAGGGAAGTGGGGTCGGGGGGCTCCCAGCATTCTGGGGTGATCCCTGGGGGATTCCTCCCCTCCAGAGGTTTCTCCCCTCCAGGGCTGCTCCCCCAGGAGGGGTTTGGGGCTCCCAGAAGGTGTGAGGGGGTCACTCCTGGCTGGCCAAAGCACTGTTGGTTCTCTGACCCTTTTCCCCCCCATTTCATCCCAGTTGTACATTTTGAACACCCCATTTCCCTCCAACCACCCCTTTCCCTTCCCCGTCTCACCCCACTCGTCCCTGTCCCCCCCACTCCTTCTCCCCATTCACACTCAGGGCTGTTTACCCCAAAATCCCATTTTCTCCTGCAGTTTTCCTGGGCTCATCCAGCCTCGGAATCAGCTGCAAAGAGCCGCATTCCCGCGGGGCGACTGCTCCTAATTAAGCATTCGTTACAGCGGTTGAACCCTCCCAAATTACTGAAGATCTCGTGTAGGACAGTCGGGATCCTGGGTCCCAGTGGCATCCAGGGCCATGGGCTCCAAAATCCATCCCCCCCATGCAGTGTGTGCGTTCAGAGTGCCCAGGCCACGTTTTGCTCTCAGTGCTTTCTCACACCATGAAAAAACTCCCATGGAATGGCAGAAAAAGTCTAAATTGAGGATGATTTTCAAGCTGTTCTTTAATGTCTCATCAGAGATGATTTTTGAGAGAGAAAAGAGGAGGGAAAGAACGCAAATGCTGCTGTTGGATTTATAATTTTATATTCTCAGCCCTACTTATTTTTATATCATCCCGTTGGCAGAGGACAGAGTTCCATTTTCCAGTGCTGCATAACGAAAACCATCAGTTTCTGGAGGGGAAAGGGGAACCCAAAACCTCTGAGACCAGGAATTTGGGAGCAGGAATCTTGGGTGAAGCATTTGTGGGCCCAGCTCTCTCCCTGAAAGGGAATGTGGGGGGCTGGTGGGTCCTGGGGAACATCACCCCTCCAGGACACAGGTAGGGCTGGGGGTGCTGCCATCTCCCCTTCCCAGACCTTCTCCAGCTCTTTCCAGGCTGCAAAATCCCAAAGCACGGTGGGCTGGGGTTAATTTGAGTTGTGGGTGACAGGGATGTGTCCCCTTGTGCTGCCTGGGGACAAATCCCTGTTTGGGGGTGCTCAGGGGTGTCCCATGGGTTCCCAAATGGAGAAATACAGAAATACATGGAATGAATAATCTCTGAGGGGACAGGGAGGGCCTGGGGGAGGTTTTGGGGATGAGATGGGGCTGGTTTGGTCCCATTCCATGTCCCTTGGTGCCTGCAGGACCAGCAGATCCTCACTGGAGTGGAGCCTCCCTTCCCTTTCCCCTTCCCCCTTTCCTTTTTCCCCTTTGCTCTTTCCTCTTTCCCTCCCTCTTTGCTCTTTCCTCTTTCCCTCCCTCTTTGCTCTTTCCTCTTTCCCTCCTCCTTTCCCCTTTCCTTTTCCACTTTCTCTCTTCCCTTTTTCCCCTTCTCACTTCCCTTTTCCGTTCTTTACATTTGTTTTTTCATGCTGTAACTCCAGGAGAGATTCACCTCTGCCGTGTGCTCTGCTTCCCACTATTTCCATTATTAACCCTGACAGCTCCTACAATTATAATCAATTATAATGGTAATTCCAGCACTTCCTCCTCCAAGAAAAACGCTGGCACTGAGTCTTTGGAAAATACTTCTGTAGAGGAGTAAGAAATAATCCATTAATAGCAGTTTGTGGCAGCAAATCGTTTGGGCTCTGCTGTCACCTCCCAACACCTGAATAATTAATGTTATACTTCTCTTTCCTCCCTCTTCAAATATCAACATGTTTAAAGTCCTTGTCAAAACTGAACTCCCCTCCTTGAAATGAACTGCCAGTAAAGATAAGGAGGGGCACGTGGTTCTCAAAGTAGATTATTTTGGGGGGAGGAGGGGAGGAAATGTGGGGAAAATCCAAATTAAGGGGGACTTTGGTGTGTTTTCCACATGGCAAACTTTTTGTGGGTGTTCAGGTAGGCATGGACACGTGTTACATGCCTGGAGCACGTATGTCCATGTGTTTATATACATGATTTAATGTGCTGTCACAGAGTGCTGTGATCTCTTTTGGGATGCTGGGAGGGAGCAGGCCCCTCCTGGACCCCCCATCCCAGAGCAGGGAGGCACAACCCCCTCACCCCCAGTGCTGCTCCCACTCTGCCTTTGGCTTTTCCTTTTGAGGAGCCTTTTGGGGTAATTCAATTACGTGGAGAAGAGAAGATTTTAGGGCAAGGGGGGCTGGTTTTGTGCCTCTGGAGGCAAAGCCTGGCAGGGTCGGCTGGCTCGGAGCTGCCTTGGGATGACGCCACCCCCTCCATCCTCCCAGTATATATATTTATAACATCCCAAGGGTGCAGCTCTGTCTCTCTTGGTTTAAAACAAAACCAGACAGAGCCTGGAGGGTCAAAAGGGAGGTGGGGGAGGGCTTTTCTCTACCTACCCCCAGACAAAGATCCCTTTGAATCCAATCAAGCAGAAAAGAAACCCCTTTCCTGTGTGTTTTTGTACAAGGGGAGTGGGGTTGGGGCTGCCCTGCAAGGTAAAAGGAAAGGAGATCCCATTTTTCCTTTCAACAATGAGATCTTTATAAATGTTCTCAAAACAAAATAACCCAAAAAAATCCCCAAAAGCCCCAAACCAAAACCCCAACCCCAGCAGTGGAAGGACATTGAGGCAAAGGTGGGGGTCAAGGCTGGAGGGGACACGGGGGGACACAGTGGGGGTGGAAGGGGAGGGTGGGGAGTGTTTGCACTGGGAGTGGATGCAGTTTGGGGGTTTATTCTGGAAGTGGAGGGTTTCCAGTGCTCCCACCCTGTTCCTTTGCCCTTGGAGGGTGCCTGGCCAGGCACGATCAGGTAACAAGGAGCAATGACCTCCTGTTGCAGCCCCTCCCATTCCTCACTCCCCACATTCCTCTGGGATCTCAGTCCTGCAGCAGGTCTGACCCTGTCTCCTTGCAGATCATCCAGAAGAATTCACCAAGCCCTTTTTCCTGTGGTCCATCCCCTGCCAAAGCCCAGCTGAGGGGCCTGGAGACCCTGCTGGTGCAGGAGGAATTTTGGGTGTGGGATATTCCCCGGTGGTGGCTGCACTTTCGGGACAATGTGCCTGGGCTTCTGCTTTGGGATGGGTTTCCTTGGTGACCTTGGGAACAGCTGGACAGAGGTCACATCCCTGTCACTGCCATGGGGTGATTGGGAGACCTGTAGGACAAGGATCCCCATGGGATGCACTGCAGGATGGGAATGTGCTGCAGAACAGGAATCCTGCTGGGATATCCTGCAGGATGAGGATTCCACCGGGATATTCTGCAGGATTTACCAGCATCAATCAAGGGAGCTCCCCAGCCCAGGAGGGTCTTTGCTGTGCCAGAGCTCCCAGGATCCCTGCACAGGAATTTTGGGGGCCCAGTGGGCACTGCTGCTCCCTCTGCACTCTTTATCAGAGAGTTCTGCAATGGGTTGGGTTGGAAGGGACCTTAAAGATCACCCAGTGCCACCCCCTGCAATGGGCAGGGACACCTTCCACTAGCCCAGGTTGCTCCAAGCCCCGTCCAACCTGGCCTTGGACACTCCCAGGGCTGGGGCAGCCACAGCTTCTCTGGGCACCCTGTGCCAGGGCCTGCCCACCCTCCCAGGGAGGCATTTCTCCCCAATACCCATCTAACCCATCCTCTGGCAGCCTGAACCCATTCCCCTTGCCCTGTCCCTGCAGTTCCCAATGAACAGTCCCTCTCTGGCTCCCTTGTAACTCCCTCAGATACTGGAAGGAATCGATGTCATTCCAACTCCATCCTGTCCCTCTGCAAAACCCCCCAATTTAGCCCTGTACCTGCTCCCTCCCCGTGTCCCTTGCAGTGGCAGGAGCTCCATCCATCCATGCATCCATCCATCCATGCATCCATCCATCCATCCATGCATCCACCCATCCACCCATCCATCCATCCCCAAAGTGTCTGCCGAGGCCTCTCTGCTGTTTTTACCTCCCTTTAAGCAGTTCCACGTGGCTGTGCTTCCAGCAGCTCCCCCAGCCCCTGTCACTGCCCCAGCCCCAGAACCTCGTGTTTGCATTAAATACAGCAGCTCTTCAGCCTTAAAAGCACTTTCCAAGTGACATTAACTACAGCATAACGATGTCAGATTGACTGGAATCGCCTCAAACGTCCCCAAAACCCCGCTAGGAAGGAGCTGCCGTGGGATTTATTGAGGGAGCAGCAGTGTGGGGCTGGCCTTGGGAGGTTGGATTTCTCCTGGGCTCACAGAAGATGGTTTGAAATTAATTTTTACCATTGGTTTTTTATGTTGTGTTCAGGCACCGATGGTTTGTCCCGGTTTGAAGAACCACGAGGTTTATCCTACAGGGATTTTCATCCCCAGGGAAGGGGAATAAGGTGCTCTGCTTTGATTTCTGCCTCTGAATGTCCCCATGGGCCTCGGTGTCATTTCAGCTGTTATGGGGGGAAATGTATTGCTGAAATCATGAAACCAATAAATGCATGAAAATGAATCAAGCCAATAAATAACCCAATAATAAATATCATAAACGAATATAATAAACGAATAACCAGCGATAAAAGTGATGCTTATCAAACACTTTTCACGCACAATATTTGTAGTTTTGAGGGTGGCTCGTCACTCCGAGGGGCATTTTTTTGAGCGCAAAAGGAACTCAATGAAGAGTTTTTAGCGTTCCCCCGGAGCTGTCGCAGCTGGTGCTTGCGAGAGCTCCCCACACGATGGCAATATCTGCCCGGCAAGTGCGGCCGGGGCTGAGCTGCTCCCGGGGTCTGCTCCTACAGGTGGCTTTGCCCAAAAATCGGTGCGGTTTTTGCTCAGACAGGGGGGTTAGGTTGGTTATTTGGGAAAAATTCTGGGCGGGAAGGGTGGTCAGGCACTGGAATAGGCTGGGCAGGGACGTGGCTGTAAGGGGATGGCTCAGGCTACAAAAAGGACAAAGAAACTCCTGATGGGTTCCTGGAAAACCCCAGGCCCTGGGGGAGACAATTCCCAGAAACTGATAAAGGGATTAAAACGATGAAAGGAGTGTTATGTATATGCATATACATATATATAGGTATGTAGATACCACTTTTACTTTGCTTTACATTCAGTTTTATTCTTTGTAAGGCGCTTTAGGTGCTTTTATTTTGCTTCATTCTAAGTGAATGGCTTCGCTGGGTTTTTGGTAAGTTACTGCATTTAAAAATGTGTTTAAAATTTCCCCGTGAATTCCATTGTGAAATAGAGTGTATTAGAGTTCGAGGGATGTAAAATTCCCACACCTTTCCCCTCCTCAGTCCTTTTCCTTTAAACTGGGAAACTCCTCCACACCAATTATTTCAGGCAAAAGAGCTCAAGCTCAACCAGTTGGAATTTTTTTCTGCGGAAAAAAATATTGAATCAAAACATTCCCAAAGAGCCCAACTGTTCCCAGCAAGCAGATGCGAGTGTTGCTGAGCCCGAGTGCTGAGCAGCAGCCTGGGCATGAGCCTGGATCCCTCCTCCGAGGATGAGGATTCCGGCAGCTCCTCATCCCATGGCAGAGGGTTGGGGAAAAGCAGCTCCAATTAATGTTTCTGGTGTAGGAAATGCCTTGGGAAAGGGATGGGTTGTGATGTCACCACCCGGCTGGGCTGGTGCCTCCCAGCCCCTTCCCTGCTCTCATCCTGCTGCTGTGCCTGCGAAAAGGAGGATTCCTGGACTCCTTTCATTGCGTTCAGCCCGTCAGGGCTGGGTTTGATGGGTTATCCCGGGTCCTTGGGGGGGGTGCTGGGGGTGAGCACTGGCTCTGCCCAGCCTGAGGGGGGTCTGTCCTGTGGGGATGGATGGCATGGGCGTGAGAAGGGGGGTGGCAGCCAGGGAATGGAGGTCCTGCGGTGTTTCCCAAGGTCGGGGAGTGAATGATGGGGCTCCAGCCCATCCCCCGGAGGGAGGAGACCACCCTGTGATCCACAGGCAGCACCTCAATGTGCCTGAGATGGACCCAGCAAAGCTGCTCTTCCAGGGTGGCTGATTTGGGGGTCGAGGGGGTTCAGCTCCCCCTTTCCCCTCTGTTCATGCTCTCCCTTTCCACCACACCCAGGATGCTCCCGAGACAAAAGCCGTGCCGACCACTTTTATTTCAAAACACGAAATAAAATGAAGCAGAGGGAAAGGGGGAGCGAGCTCTTCTAAAGAGCACCAAATTGTATTGCCATGGAAACGGGAGGAGAAGCCCAGTAGCTGATGCTCTCCTGGGGCTCGGGGCCGGCTCTACCAACAGAGATGTTTTCTCATCTCTCATTCTTTCTTCTTTTTTTTTTCGTGCGTTTTATCCCCCCCTTTACCCTTTTGAAATTTGTCTTAGTGACTAAGCACTGGCCAGCAGCCTCGGCTGCCAGCTCTGGGGTCTGTGCCCTCTCTTTGCCCCCACAGAGCCTTCCTGCACCCACTGCCCTCTGCCAAAGGCTGTCTCCTCCCTGCCTGCAGCTGCTGGGAGCTGCCTGGTTTCCCAGATGGAATTTGGGGGGACACAGGAGGGCAGGGAAACACCCCCACCCCCCTGGCTCTGCCTCTTCTCAGCACCTCAGCCCTTTAGCACTGTTGGGGTTGAAATCCAGACGTGTCTCCAAAAACCAACCCCCAAAACTCTGTGTGTGTGTGTGTGTGGAGCGATGGTTTCAGGCTTTCTGCAGCCTCAGGTGTGTGTTGGGAATGTTTGACTGGGGGCACTGGGATTTCATTGGGGCTCCCACAGTTTGGGAAGGATGGGGGGACTCCAGGTGCCTCTGCAGGACCAGCCCCATGATGGCCCTTGGCTCTCTGCAGACCTGTGCTCTTCCAGAATCTTCAAACCCCAACTTTCAGCACTTTTCAGCACCCTTGTAGGCTCAGCCTTTCCTCTGCCAGCTCCCATTTTGGTATCCACAAAATATTTTGGGGCACCCAAATCCATTGCCCCCCCTGCCCCCTGCAAACCTGATGGCCCTGCAGCTCCTCACCCCGGTGCTGCTGCTGCAGCTCCTGGTTTGGGGAGGTGCCAGCAGCATTTGGCATCAGGCTGGGAGTGAGGAGAAAGGCAGCTTGGACAGCCGTGTTCTCCCTGAGCTCTGCTTTCCTCAGATATCCCAAATTTTGCCCTCCCTGTCCGGGTGCTCCTGTGAGGAGGGACTGCTGATGCTGCTGTGGGGTGAGTCCCCCGAGGTGTCCTCTTGCTGCGTGGGGTGTGTGTGTTCCCTCAGCCTTCCAGAGACCCCCAACCTGGGTCAGGGGGGTCTCTGGGGAGAGCAGAAAGCTGTTGCTGGACGTGTGGCTCATGGCAGGGTTAAAGCTGCAGGTGCTGCTGCCTTGTGGCACAGGGACCTGTTGTGTTCTGCTGATGGGAAGAGGTGAGGAGCTGCCACCCATCACTCCCCAGCATCTCTCTCTGCCTGTGGAATTCCCACCCTTCGAGGCATTTCACTCCAACTAGAAGGAGCTGCAAGTTCTTGCCTTCGGGGAACAATTTTGTGAGGCCAATTAACCCACTGAACCATCCAAAATCAAACCACTTCAGCCACGTTAGACCTTGGAAGGGGTGTGGGTCCAGGGGTGCCCACCTGGGTACCAGGGAGGGTCCCCCTGTGCTGTGAGTGCTGCCATCTGCCCCAGGCAGCTGCACCGTGCTGGCTCTGGAAGGAGTTGGCAAAGTATTTAGGGGAGGAGAAAAGTGCTATGGAAAGTAATATTTAATTAGCCCCAAGAGGAGCATTAATTGGCAGTCTTAATTTGAAGTCTTGCCAGAGCCTGTTGTACTCCTCCACCACTTAGCATAAGGTGGGGCTCGGGGCTAATTTGTAGGTCACGGGGGTTTGATGGCATCTGTAGGGTGGCAGTGCCCCACACTGGGCTGACGGGGGGACAGTGGGGTGGGGGGCAGGCCCCTTGTGCCCCCTGCCCCATCAGCCTCCCTTCCTTCCCCACTTCCCTCTAAAATAGCAGTGATGTCATGTCCCTGCTCCTGCCTGGCTTTGCTGGCTCTTTGTGGAATTCTCTGGGCCCAGTGGGGGCTGTGCTCATGGCATTCCCTTTCCCAGACCCAGCCTGGGCTGGATATTTCATGTCCTCCTAGCTGTGTCCCAGGATATAACAAGCAGAAGGAGCTGGATCTGGTGGGTTGTGTCCTCCTCCAACACTGTTTATTGCCCTAAACCTTGCCACGGTCACCTTGGCCAGTGCCACCACCTCCCTGCCCTATATCCACCCCAAGAAACTCAAGGCATTTCCATTTGGAGCAACCTGGCAGGGAAAGGCCATTTTTTTCTGCTGCAAAGGTGAAGCCCCAAGGCCTGGAGGGGCTGGATAAGTCACCTGGGAGCAGCAAAGCCTTCACTGCCCCTCGTGCCTGGTCCCCATCCCCGGGCAGGGACAGCTGGTCCCACAGGCTGTGGGATCCAACACCATCAAAACTGGTGGGGGATGTCAGCTCGGGGCCCAGGGAAGGGGGTGTTTTTTGGGGAAGCAGCGTGGTGGGATGTGCACCCCATGTCCCTCCTCCCCATCCTCCTGCAGCCCGTCTCTATAGTGACCAGGTAGCTGCCTGTCCCCAGGGCCCTGCCTGCACCTGATTCCCATGCACAGCATCACCCTCCAGAGGCAGAGGCACTGGAGCAGCAGCAGCTCCCCAGCCTGGGAGGCTCTGGGGGGGTGAAGGGTCCCCACTGCGTGGTGGAAGCACTCAGGGGTGCTTGCACCCCTCAGGTGGGTGGCACAGGCTACTCTCTGCAGTGGTACCTGAGTGTAAATTCATGTGTACCCGCAAATTCTGCAGGATTCTGGCATGGGCAGAGGCTGGTGAGACACATGAAGGTCCTGGGTAGGTTTGTGTGTTGCTGTGGGTCTGAAATCCCACCTGGTCTGAGGGATCAGTGTCTCTTTATAGGGGGTGCTGTTAAATGTTGGATTTTGTCTCCCCTCTCAGACCTAGGAGGAGGTTGCTGTTCCAGCCTGGGATGAGAGAGATACCTCAATTCATATCATAGAATTGTGGAATCACAGGATTTGGCTTGAAAGGAACCTTAAAGACCAACCAGTTCCACCCCCTGCCACGGGCAGGGACCCCTCCCACTAGAGCAGGCTGCTCATGGGCAAGGTGGGACCAGGGATTTGCTGCAGGGCTGCAGGTAAGTCACCTTCCTGTTCCCTCTCAGGCTCCTCCAGTGTCTCATCAGGCTCCAGACTCATCACCAGGTCTCCCAGGGATGGTGCCCACCCTCTGCAGTGTCTGGCCAGCTGTCCCCAGGGAACTGTGCAGATTTATTGTGTGATGGCATCACTGAGGCTCCGAGCCCTCGGCATGGTCCCCCTGGGCGAGGGGGGGGTGCAGCCCCACTGGCTCCAGCCTGGCCATAAACCACTCCAGAAGGCCCAAACAAACAGCCAACCTGGACCCCGGGCAGATCCATCCCCCGAGGAGGGTCAGGGAGCCCTTCCCTCACCTCCACATGAGGTAACTCTCCCAAAAGGAGTGATGCCCCCAAGAGCAACCAGGGAACAGAGGTCACAGGAGGCAGGAGACGGGGCTGGCTCACTCCTTGGGTTTCTGCTGAAGAGCTGACACGAAGAAAGAGCTTGTCTTTGAAAGGGAAGGGAAATCCTGTCACTGTGAGCATGATTTGATGCTCAAAACTGCAAATCAGCCCTGCTGGTTTCCAGGCAGCCACTTCCCACATGTGGGTGCATCTCCCAGGATAGACAGAGCTCGTCTGGAGCTCCAGATCCTCCCGATATGCTGGGGCAGAGCTCAGCAGTGCCATTTCTCAAGCCAGCAGGAACTGAACGCTCCCAAAATGTGTTGAAGAGTGTTCATGCAAAAAGAAAAAAAAAAATCTTGCCTTGTACTGTTATTTTTTCCCCTGTCTGAAGTACTTTGCTAACTATTCCTCCTTTCCCTCGGCATTCCCTGCCACAGGATCTTGCCTTTGCCCAGTGTTTCTGTTCCCAGGCACCTCCACAGGGAATCAGGGACCCATCAGATGAGATGACTGATGGAGCCAATCAGTCGTGTATCTCCGTGCCAGAGTGGTGGGTCTCACCTCTGCCCAGCTCTGCTAATGACAGCACTTTGCCAGTGACAGATGTACTTGTTTTCTTAGGGAGATGTCTCCTCCTTAAAGGCACACGGCCCTGGGGATGGGGAGAACAAGGAACTGCAGAAAGGGAGAGCTGGAGGGGACCTCAGAAGGTAATTTAATTTATCCTCTGCCCCAAGGCAGAATCAGCTATTCCTATATAATTTCTGACAGATATTTGTCTGTCTTGTTCTTAAAAGCCTCTGGTGACAGAGATCCCTCTGGCTCCCTGGGCTGTCACAGGGCTCTAATAGTCCTTATTATTAGAAAGTTTTTCTTACCATCCAGTCAAAACCTCCCTTGCTGCAGTTTAAGCCCATTATTTCTTGTCCTTTCCACAGCAGACACAAAGAACAGATTATTCCTGTCCTCTGCTGCTGCCCTTTATGTCTTTGAGGACTTTCATCATGTCATCCTCAGTCTCCTCCCTTTCAGACTAAACAAGCCCTGGTGTCATCAGCCTCCCTCCTGCCTCCCCACCTTCCCCACGGTGGGAATGTGGGATGGGGATCACTCAGGCACGTTCCATGGGCACAGCTGAGCAGGGTCAGCTCCAGGAAGAGTTTGGATGGCTTTTTTTAACTTCTGGAAGCTGCAACCTGTGTGGGTTTCCCACAGGGTCACCTGGGAGGTTTGGGGAGGTGGTGGTGCCTTCGTGCAATAACTATGGAAATGTCAGAGCTGCTGAAGGGAGGGCTGGGTTCTGCTGCAAACAGATGTGCCACATCTGGCTGTAACCAAGCTCAGGAGTCGCTGGCAAAGGAGTCAGCCCTGAGGCTGATGGACTTGTGGTGTCCTTGTGTGGATGTGCCTCTTCCTCTTCCTTGCAGAGGAAGACCGGAGGAGAGCAATTTGTTGGTCCTGCCACCCTCATCCCTCCATCCCCAGGGATGGAGCCCTTGGAACACCCATTGCTGCTCAGGGATGGATTCCCTGGAGCCACCCAGCTCCTGCTTCCCTCCATCCCGGTGCTGACCCCTTGGCCTGCCCTTCGTTAGGGCTGCAGCTCCATTTGCATGTTGGCTCTTGAATGACAAACCTGCCTGGTTGATCCCTTCCCTCCCGTCAGCAGCTGGGAGTGTAATGACTGTTTTGTTTCTGACTGCCAGCTCTGCAGGAGCCAGTTTGCTGATAATCCAGGAGAAAAATCCAGAGCTTTCCCCACCACCCCCCTCCTCTATTCTTCTAAGTTTCTTAAATATATGGATAAAGTGTGTATTTTTCCAGCATAGTAATTATTGATGTTTGACAGGGTTGGCACCCACACCTTTCTTCCTGCATCCCTGTGGTGATGAGCTTGGTTTGCTGCGATTTGGGATTGTTGGACCCCGCTCTTCAGGCATTTTATCAAAGTGTGATATGAGAACTCTTGAGTCCTCTGCAGTTTGCACCATTAATGGGAAAAATCACTTAAGGAAGCCCTGTGGCTCAGGAGTCCTGGCACCACTGGAGAGGAATGTGGGCCCCTCTGTGTGTGGTTTTTCCCCTGGCTCCATGTGCAGCTGGAGAAGATCCTGGTTTCGATCCATGGCTGAGCAACAGCAGCTCGTGCTGCCTCTTCTTGGGCTTCTGAGATTCACCACTGCCTTGTGGTCCAACATTATGGTTCACCAAGGTTTTCATTAGGGAAATCAATGAGCCACATCATCCCAGTGCTGTCTTGGTCACCAAAACAGCATAAATAATGCTAAGGCCTGTCGTGTCTCCAGGGCAACAGGAGCAACCATCAGACAGGTCTGGGTGTCATGCAGAATACTCTAAATCTGTCATTCTCCTGAGTTCTGGGCTCAATAAACACCAGCCTTCTGCTTCTTTGCAGCTCTTGCTTGTGTGATTGTTACACCAGCTTGGTGCAATCCCAGCCAGGCTGAGGGAGTGATGCCAGTGCAGCCTTGCCTGCTGTTGGTCCAGCCTTGATCCAGGTTCTGCTCACCACGCTGGGGGCAAATCCTCAGTCCTTCCAGCTAAAGCTCTGGACAACAACCTCTATCGTGTGTAGCCTCTCTGTATAGTGAATGGATCCATTCTTCCTTCCCCTGAGCCCCCAGAAATCACTTGGCAGGCTCCTTGGCTGTAAGGAGGGCCGTGGTTACCTCTGGGTCTGGAATTGAGGTGGGTTTTAGCACTTGGACCGTGGTGTGGAGCTGTTTTGCACCCAGTTGTGCTGGGTGGATGCTCGCCTTGGATGGTATTGAGATGGAAGTGGAGCTCAAGGGCGATGCCAACCACCCTGACATCCTCTGCTCCCTGTGGGCACTGCCCCTGGCATCCCTTCCTTCTCCTGCCCCCTCCCCTCCTCACAGCCTTTTTCTTTCCTTCCCTTTTGCCAAGATTCACACAAATTGTTTTCCTCTCGCGAAATTGTCAGCAATTCCACTCAGTGTGAACTCGGCACCGAGGCATCTCGGGATTCCTCCCCCTGCCTCCTCCCGCCCCTCCTGCCGTCTCCAGCTGCCCGCTCTCCCTCGGGAGCTCTTTGCCATCCCATTTTCTCCCCTCATTGGCAATGTCTGTGGAAGGGAAGGTACCTGTGCGTGAGAGCAAGGACGGCTCGGGCTCCTTCCCCTGTCCCTGGCTGGTGACAGCCTTCAGCCTGGGTGGGGGCAGCTGAAGGAGGAGCGAGTGCCCCCCCCCAGGTTGCCCATTTGGGTGGGGTTGTTGCCCAAAAGCCTGAGCACGGTTCGGGCAGTGAGACGGGTGTTTTTCCACGCTCCCTCCTCCGTGCTGTATCGGCTCTTCCACCCCAGGAGTATGATTTATTTGCTGCATCTTGTGGACTCAAGTGGTATTGAACAGGTTTATTGGAGAGCTGGTTTCTGGACAGCTTGAATTAGAGGTGGGAGCTTGTAAGCACATTTTTCCCTTTCACCTCCTCCCTCCTTCCCTGCTTGACTCTGAGCTTTTTAGGAACAGCTGCCCATGTCCTGGTGTCACAGACTCGTCCTGTGAATGGAGCCAGACAAAACCTGCCCACCCACGAGGGTCTGGCGGGTCCTGGTTTCTCCCCTGCCCTGGGTGTGCAGCCCCCAATGTCCACGATACTCCTCATCCCCCATCCCCAACCTCTTCAGCTGCTCCTGAGCAGACCCAGAGCTCACACAGGTCCCAGGATGACCAGGCTGCCCAATTCACTCTGCAAACTGGTGCCCAGCTTTCACAAGAATGCTTAAAATCTCCCTCAAAGCACAACAGCTTGTGGTAGCCTCCCCACCACCCACCTTCTCCTAGAGGCAGGCAAGTCTGGATGGCCCAAAAATAGAGATGAAGAGTCCTGGAGGAAGCATATGGGAGATGGGAATGGGTGCCTGGCTATCGGGTTCCTCTCCGTGCTTTAACTCTGTGATCATCCTCTCTGCTGAGCTTTATTGCATCGTGCCGAGGGCACAGACTCTGCCCGGTGGGTTAATGCCTGGGAGGGCAGGAATGGGAGGTCTCAGCCATGTGGCAGGGACATTAGGGAGGTTCCCCCAGTGTTCTGAAGCTGTGAAGCCTTTTGAAGCCTCCTGAAAGCTCCACGTGAGGAACAGGTGGGATGAGCTGGAGGAAACCAGAAGAGAGCAGTCATATTGTTGCACCGGAGCATCCCCGGATTTCAAACAGCAAATGGCACTTGAATATTCCCCTCCTGGGGTAAAGATCTCCTGGTAAAGCACTCCCTGAGCCTGGGGGGGTTTTCTCCTCATGGAAACTGGGCCAGGCACTGCCTGGGGGGATACCCAGGTGCCAGAACCACTGGGGCTTTGCTGGTCCCCTGCCTCTTATCCCTTATTTTCCTTTGTTCATCAGCTGCTGGAAGGTGTCTGATGGCTTTGCCTCTGGGCAGGGGTGGGTTAAGGGGTGGAAATTGCCTTTCCTGGCTGCCTTCTCCCTGCTGGGTGTCAAAGTGAAGGTCCTTCTGCAGCTTGGACCTGTTTGGCTATGCCAACACAACCTGTGGGCTTCCAGGAAACTTTGGTCTGTGTCTGGACAGTAATCTCTCGATCCAACCATTAATTTGGGATCCAGGCTGCTTTTGCCATGGCCTGTGCAGCTCTACAGAGACAGGAGGTGCTCCTCGAGCTCTCCCAATGCACCTGGCACTCCCAATGCACCTGCAAGGATGTGATGCCAAAGGCAGGAGAACCCGGGCTTGGCTTGGCTGTTGCAGTCAAGAAACTTTCACTGGAGCAGTGACTTCACCCAGGATTTAATTAGCTCTGCCTGGCAAGCCCAGCCCGGAGAGGATCAGACTGAGGGAGATGTGATTGGCATTTCTATCCTAAATAACACCATCTCAGGAAGTCCTTTGGGACTTGGATGTGGACAGGGTCGGGAGCTTGGGAGTGGCTGCTCTCCTGCCCCTCTGCAGCATTCCCACACCTTTTTGGGTGTGTTTTGGGTTGAGTTCTGTAGCTCTGCTCCTTCTGCTCCAGCTGACACTCCCCAATGCAAGGCACTGAGCTCTGGGAGGAGCGAGCCCATCCCTCCGTGCAGGCTGAGCCTCCCTGGTCACGGTCTAAGCCAAGCCCAAGTCCTGTGGCATCAGTCCTGGGTGACTTGAGCTCACTGGTCCTCTGCAGCTCCTTCTGCATCACCCAGTTGACTCCAGGTCTTCATCCCCTCCACCCCACGGGGCTGAACGTCCTCCTCAGAGCCTCTTAAATACCTGCAGCCAGGCAGGCTCCAGGCTCCCCTCCATCAGCCCACGGTTGCTACATCCCAGGGACTGCAGAGGCTCTTATCCCTGTCGGAGCTAGGGATATGCCCTTTCCAGCTGCTGTCCTGGGGATCAGCCTGGCTCTGATTTAAAGGTACAGTCTGCTGGCAGCGCCTGCTGCTGCATTTCAAGAAAACAAGGGAGGAAAAAGTCTCTCAGAGCTGGTTTCCTCGGGGCTCACCAGCTCCTTGGAAGTTCCTCCTTGAAACGGATTCCCCATCCATGAGTGCCTCTCTGTCCTCTTACAAATTTAAGGGAGTTTCTCTCCAGCCCAAGGGGTAAGGAAGCTGGGAAGGAGGGTGTTTACTCTCTGAACCAAATGGAGAAAGCACCATGAGCACAGGAAGATGCTGCTGCCTGCACGGGGAAGAGGAGGGGAGCAGACAGCCAGCTTCAGCTTTTCAGGAAAAGAGTTTTTTTCCCATCCTGTACATTTTCGACTTTTCAAAAACTTTTCCTCGTTTGTACTGGGATGAACCCAAGTTTTCTAGAACTCTTTGCCAAAAATCCTTCCTTTTTTTTTGTATGACAGTGGAGATAATCAACAATATTTGAATTGCCAAGTGCAGAGCAGTGAGTCAGTGGGAAGCAAGAAGAGAAACCTCATGCAAGGCTCCTGTTGCTCATCGATTTGTGCAGATTGTCGGCCCAGAGTCCCCCTGTGGCTTTGCCCCCCTGGGGCCAGCACAGCACGGAGCCAGGGCAGGATGGACTTTGAGCATCGACTGCCTGTGGAGCTTGGGACAGAATCGATCCATGTGCCAAAGGCAGGTCCCTGCAACCTCCTTAGCTCCTCTGTTGATGTGCTTTGGTGTGGCTGGAAATGGCACCGAGTCTTTGGTGCCTGGCTGGAGACACCCCTGGGACCCCAAACTCTGCACGGCTGAGCTGCTGCCATGGGGCACCTCATCCTCCAAGTCTGGAGGAACACATCCTTCTCACCCAGCAAGCCACTGACGTGTCTCCTATCCCTTCTGACCCAGATTTCTGGTTCCTTCTGCTACAGAAATAGCCTTCAAGTGGCTCTTTTTAGACATTTCCACCTCCCAAGCTCTCCTTGTGTGGTGTGTGAAGCAGCGTCACCCACCCAGGACAGCCCCTCCCCACAGTCCAGAGGGTGCCGTGGGTGTCACAGGCAGCCCAAGGACCCTCTTTGCTTGAAGCAGAGAAAATTCTGCTCCAGGAGGGTGAGGACCTGGAGGAATCCAAGTTCCTGCTGGCTCGGATTCCACTCTTTCTCCATCACATGCTGTTACTTCGGGGCCCTGGGAGGAGCAGCGGGGATCTGTGAGCCTCCGACATCCCTGCTGATGACCCAGGATTGCCTCTGTGCTGTCTCCTGGTGGCTGTCTAGCCACCAGCTCAAGCACAGCCCCGGTAAATAATGTTTAATCCCTGCCTGAGCCCTCCATCCTACCCTTTTGCCTTTCTTTTCTGATGGCTGCAGACAGCACCGCTCTGCTCTCGCTGTGGCACTTCCCCCGAGCGAGGTGTGAGCCGTGACTCAGCTCTCTCCTTGCCTCTCCCCTTCCACAGCGCCTTAATCTTAACATCCCTCTTTTTATTTGGCACAGAATCTTGCCCAAACTCCTCTCTTCCCAATGCTCTCTAAATCCCATGGCTGCCAGCACCTCTCCTTCCATCTCCAGCAGTCCAGGGCTGCCCTTGACCTGCCGAGCACAGTCTTGCCCTGAGCACGCCCACGCTGATGCTGCTGGGGATGTGGCTCTTCACCCCGATGCTTTTGCTGCACTGCTCCTCTCTTTGCTCCTCTCTTTGCTCCTCTCTGCTGCCCTTCCTCCTCCCAGCACAGAAAACAGTAAATCAGCTGCTGCTTTTCTCTCTCCTGGCTCTCCATGACCTCTCCCCGCCTGCCCTGGCACGTCTCCTTCCCTTTGAGCTGTCAGTGCCTGCCTGTGATCAGCCCTGATAACTCATCTCTCCTGTCCCAGTGCTGAACTTCCCAGAAAACGCTGTGGATTTCTCCTAAGATGCCCTGAGGCTCTGGAGAAGCCCCCAGAACCTTCTATGGGCTTCTCTGATGGCTTCTGTTTTCCACACCCTGCCCTACACCCTGAGAACTGGGAAGATCCTGGTGAACATTCCCATCATCACACTGTGTCCTTCTTGCTGTCCTTGCTGGGCCAGGGCTGTGCTGGCAGATCCCAGGCACAGGGATGTCCCACACCACAATCCAGGCAGCTTTTCCAGCCTGCACTGACCTCTTGGCTGCTGCTGCGCCCCCAACATTGTCCTGAGGCCATGGCCAGCTGGTACAGGAGGGCTTGGGGGCTCTTCTCTCCCTGTTCAAAGGAAGATCCTGCTATTCCTCCCTAAGCTGGGCGTTCAAGGGGTCTGCTGGTGGTATCCTGACAACAGAGGAAAGGATGGATGAAATCAGGCAAGCGTGGTGAGCCCCAAGCCTGGCCTCCCACCAGGCCCCCTCGTCTGGGGGTCAGTGCAGGATTTCTTGCCTGGCCAGTGGAAATATCGGTCATCTCTGCAATCAGCAAAGCTGCTCCTTCTAACAAGAAAATCCTCTTAAAGCTGCAGGGAGAAATCAAGCCTTGCAAAGCAGCTGGCTTTTCTTCCCTGGCGTAGGGTGGGCTGGCTCCCTGATCCCTTGGGAGAACTCAGAGCTGTCTGTCCTGTGGCCACCAGCTGCCAACTGCTCAGCCCCTGAGGAGCAGCACTGCTGGGGCTCTGTCCTCAGTTGATGGCCAGGCTTTGTCCCCAGTCGATGGCCAGGCTTTGTCCCCACTTGATGGCCAGGCCCTGTCCCCAGTTGATGGCCAGGCTCTGGGGACAACGCTTGGCGTGGCTGAAGGTGCCATGGAGCAGTGCCAAGGAGGGCATGGAGTTCTGTGAGGCTTTAGGGAGCAAAGTGTCACACACAGCACAGAAAGATGCAGATCTGGAGTGAGGAGGGAGCAGACTTGACCCTCTCTACCTGTTTTCCACCCCCTCTCCTTTTCTTGTCCTCCTCCATCCCCCTCCTGCTCTGATGTCCATATATTATACATCAACAATTCTTTGCCCACACAGCACTAGGCAGAAGAAAGCTGGAGATTGGCTGAGGAAGGACAGTGCCTCCTCCCCAGTGCCAGCCCAGCAAGGTGGCCACAGCCTGCTGAAAGTGGGCATCACCCACAGCCCACGCTCCTCCTGGGCACAGCTGAGCTGGGGACACTGGGCTGGGAGTTGGAAATGGGGCTCCAACCCCAGTTCTTCCCTTGCCCAGGTTTTCTGCTGTAAAATCTGGGCAATTCTGGGTGCCCCCTCCTGGCAGGTGCCCTCACAGAGGGTTTGCAGCGTGTCTGGTACAGGGGGGGCCCCAGTTCAGCCCCAAAACGTGCTGGCTCCAGAGTGCAATTACAAGTCATGGTCACATCTGTCCTCGGTTGCCATGGAGATTTTTCCTCTTCCCGATGCCCAGAGGAAAGGAGAGGATAATGGCAGTGATATGGAGCTGCCACCAGAGCACTGTCACCGTGTCACCCCAGGAATGTCAGCCCTGCATGGCCCCTGCCACCGGTGTCCCGGGCCATGGGAGCTCGGTGTCCCCTCCAGAGCCCATCTCCAGCTCCAGCAGCTTCCCTTGAGCCTCCAGCTGGCTCTGGGGGTGTTTACTGGGTGTTTCTGGGCTGTATCCATGTACAAGCCCTGTGGAATCCCAGGGTGTAGGACAGGCACAGCTGTACCATGACACCCCAGTGCTGCTGTGGGTGATTCTCAACCCAGCGTGACCGTGGGTGGGCAAGACCTGGCTCAGACCCCGGGATCTGGGTTTCCACACTGGGGCTAAACTTCTCTTCCTCTCCTGAAAAACACCTCGAGGGTCCACACTCTCTGACCAAAGCCTTTGATATTTCAGTTTCTGCTGTTTCAACCCCTTTCCCTTCAAGCTGCTGTGGTTGTAGGTCATCACCTCCTTCCACCACCTGCCTCCATGGAGGATGGGGAGGGTGCACATGCCTGGATTTGCTGGGGAGGGCTGTGGGATGGGGCTTGCTCAGTCCTC
This sequence comes from Margarornis squamiger, assembly GCA_035222235.1. Taxonomy (NCBI): domain Eukaryota; kingdom Metazoa; phylum Chordata; class Aves; order Passeriformes; family Furnariidae; genus Margarornis; species Margarornis squamiger. The sequence continues at coordinate 89,259 of JAWWTY010000076.1, forward strand.
AGAGCTTGCTGAGCACATGGGAGCTTCACAGAGCAGTTCCCAGTGGAAATCAGGTGTGGACAGGCTTCAAAAGGGACTGTCAGCTTCCTGATGTGCTCCAGATGGGAAGGACACGCAGGCAGCGAAGGGTCCCTTTCTGAGGCAGTAAAATCTCTTTTCTGGATGTGGCTTTGATTATAAACATCTCCCAATACACAATATTTAACTGTTAACAAGCCCCCAGCAGTCCCTGTGAAAGTGGGCATCCAGCTCCTCCCTGTCCCACCCCACTTTGGGGCAGGATGGGGAGTGTTTCAGGTTCTGCAATATTTCTCCCCTTCTGCATCTCTTTTATTGCTTCTCCAGCTCATTTATGGAGTGCTCCAGCCTTTTCCCTGCACTCCCAGAAGGAAACTTCCAGAGACTGAGGCAGCTGGGGCAGATCAGGGACTCTGGGCTGGCTCCAGCACTGAGGGGCAAAGCCCCTTCCCCTGCTCCGTGCCTGTTTTCCTCATTTTATATTTGGGAAAGGAATAACACTGACTTCATTTATGGGCTGCAGAGGAATAGGTGCAAATGTGCTGGGTTTAGCCCATAATTGCCTGCTCAGGGGTGAGAATTCTGGGTGTTGCAGGCAGGACCCCCCGGCAAGGAGATTTTAGGAGGAAAAAGGGCTGGATGGTGGCAAAACCAACGGCGCTTAGAGGGAATGTAAAGGCTTCCTTCATCTTTCCAGGTGGATTTTGGAAGAAGATGGAGTGTGTCTGGAGGGGGGAGTGGAAAAGGCATGTCCCCAAGCGTGGCAGGCTGAGGCTGGGAGGGCTTGAGCGTGACTGGGAGCCGTATAAATGGAAACGGGGGGCTGCGGGGCCAGCGTGGGCAAGGGCTGGGCACGGTGGGGACTGGGAGCCTGTGCCGAGGGGACAGATGTGTGTGGGATGGCTCTGTGTGAAGATATATTAAAAATATGAGCAAGGCAGGCTCTGGAGCTTCAGCTGCTCAGCAATTGCTTCAGAGGCTCCCAGGAGAGGCGGCGAGGGGAGGGCTGGAGGGCTGGGCTGGAGGCACCGCAGATTCGGCCCCTCTCCTGCTTTTGGGGTGGGTCAGCAGGGATTGCCTGAGGGAAGCACAGGCCAAATTCCCATGTCCAGGGCCTGGAGGTGTCCCTGCTTAGAGCTGAGGGGTTTGGGGGCTGAGGTCACTCACAGCATCAATAACCACTGCTGTTGTGGAGGGTGACCTCAGAGCAGCCACTCAAGGGCTCGGGGTGCCCAGGTGAGGCTCAGGGTGCCCAGGTGATGCTGAGGGTGCCCAGGTGAGGCTCAGGGTGCCCAGGTGATGCTGAGGGTGCCCAGGTGAGGCTCAGGGTGCCCAGGTGAGGCTCATATCAATGCTCCCATTTACAGACTCTTCCAGACATGGGGTTCCCCCCCTTGGGTGGAGCTGGTGGGTTTTAAGGATGGGGCACAGACAATCTGGGGCTCATTTATTTGGGGGTGGGCAGGTTGGGGAGTGCCTGTTGTGAAGTTCCCTGTTACTGGGGGATGTGACTCCCCAGTGGAGTGGGTGGCAGGGTCAGACTGGTAAGAGGAAAACCCCTTTTTGCTGACTGCTTAAACTGAGAGCTCAGAGCTGGGGGGAGTTGCTGAGACAAAGAGGAGGGATATCAGAGTTGATAGGAACACCCTATTAGCATCATGGTATCAAAATTTTGGGGCACCTTGGGGGGGTTTGATCTGGCCTGGGGAGGGGGAGGCTGTGGCACTGAACCCCCCCCATTTGTGGGTGGTGTTTGAGGCCCAGATATCATGAACTCCCCCCCAAAGCCTCCCTCACCTGTTGCAGGTGTGAGCTGCCCCGCCAGCACAGGCTGCCCAGCAGAGGATGGGGATGAGGGTGATCTGGTTTGTGGGGATGGCTAATTAAAGGCAAGGAGCACCCAAATCTCATCCTGTGCCGGTTCTTCAAAGGACTTTTTAAGACAAGTAAGACAAAAAAAGAAACATGTGATTAATAATTAAGAGCTAAGGCTCAGCTTTCATATTCCTCCTGTCCAGCCCAGCAGTGAAAGGACCTTGAGCCTCATCTCTGGGCCTGGGGGGTTTGGGAGAGGGAGAGTGAAACAGTGACTGTGAAGTCACCACCAAGCTGGGAGGAACCCAAAAGGCTTAGGAGCCTCTTTTCTTCTTTTTCCCTCTTTTATTGGGAAGGAAAAAGGCTGCAGGTCTCTGCAGTTAGGTGGATGTTGAGGATGTTTTGGAGTCCCACGGGGTGCCATTCCCAGAGCTCTCTTGTGGAGCTGGATGTTGGTTCTTTGCTGAAGTGCCAGTTCCTGGCATCCTGTGGTTATATGTGATATCGGCTTTCCTTTCCAAATTAAATTCCTCTCTCTTGTGGCTGCAGGGCCTTCCCTCTCCCTTCCCCTTTCATACAAAGCCTCAGAAAACAGAAATAAATAACCCGTGCTCACGTTGGCTCTTTTCCAAGGAACCTTGGATGTTTTCAGGTCACTCCCATGGGTTCGGGTGGGAGCTGGTGCGTGTTGGCTGCTCTGGGGGGCCCCTGGAGGCCACAACGCCCCATCCTGCCCTGCCAGCCCCTGTGAAGGCTGTCAGGGACTGTGTCACCCAGGACTGGCCCCTCATGCACGTGTTTTTAATGGATTTTTGAAAACAGGAGATTGCCTCGTGGTATCTCCCGTGGAAGGTTATTGGAAGGAGACCAGCAAAGGTCCATAACCTCTCTGCTGATGAGGATGAAGTGCTTGTTTAATACATTTTAGCTTTCAAATATTTCTCCTTAATGTGTTTTTGAGATGACTGGAGCTCTGAAGGGAATATGTAACTTGTTAGAAAATAGATGTGCCGATTAGACGGCGTTTCAGCTCATTTAGAGACGTTTCACCGCCTCCCTTGGATCTGCTGTGATCAAACCCTGCCTCTCCAGGAGCTGCAGAGTCGGGGAGCTGTCAGTGCATCACCCCCTGGTGCAGCCCCTTTTCCAGGCCTGGCTTTGCTCTTGCTGCTGCCAAATGTCCCCAGCTCCACTGGGAAGTGTCACAGCATCTCTGGGTTTGGGTCAGCTTGGCCCTTCCCAGCTGCTCTAGTTTTGTGTCCATCCCAGACACCCCAAAATGTCTCTGATCTGCTTCTTGGGGGCCAGGGCAGCTCCCGCTGAGGGAGGGAGTGTTTGACACCTCTCTCCTTGGATTTCCCACCTGATGCCCCACACAAATTAAGTCTCTCTCTGCGATCACATCAGGCAGTGGTGTGGGATCTGCCATAGGAAACTCTGGAGCCTGTGGGGAGGGCAGGATCTGCCCTATGCAGGTTATTTCCCTCAGCCTGGCATGTGGGATGGCCCTGTGGGGTGTCCACACTCCCCCCTGCCATGAGAAGCTCTGACTTTCCCAGTGGCATCTCTTGGAGAGCAGCAGATTAAGGTTTGGTATTAAATGAGAGACTTTTAATGCCGGGGGGAACTTTAGCTCCACTAATCTGCCTACCAGCAAGAAACAGACTGGAGGATTTCACTCCACTTCACCTCCTATCTCATCTCTCAAGAGCTCCCAGGTCTAAACAGCAACTTTTCCCACCCCTATTTTCCATTCACCTCTTTTTTCACTCTCTCTGGTGACTCCCAGCAGGATGAGCTCCCCTTCTCCCCCCTCCCACCGCAGCAAGAGGGGTGCAAGGTGGTGATGGGGCACAGTGGGAGGGTGGTGGGATTACCTGGGAGCACAGGACGAGCCCCAGGGCTCCAGCACAGAGCAGGCACAGGTGGCACGTTGCAGCGGGTCCCATCCCCGTGCCCAGCCCGTGCCAGCCCCGGCCCCCCCAAGCTGTGCGTGCTGGGGCACCCTGCTGTCAGCAGCACGCCAGTCCCATCAGGATGCACTTGGCTGGCGCTGCAAAAGCCTTTCGCCCCCTGGATGTTGTCTAATGGAGCCGGCGCGGCTCCCCCGCGCCGCCGGGCAGCGGCTCTAATGCAGCGCTGCGGGGCTGGGGTGTGCTGACCCTCCCCTGGCCCCTGGGAGGGGCAGCTCAGCCCCGCACTCCTCGACACAATCACGGGAGCAGAGGGAAGGGGAGGAAGCCCAAAGCCCTCCTTGCCGGTCCTGGGAAATATCACAAAACAGCATTTTCTATTTATTGTGGGTTTTTTTTCCCTGCCCCTTTTTTCGCTCGCCTTTCTCCCCGTTGGAACTTGGGTTGGTTTCCCTTGGCAAGGAGGTGGCAGCAGGGATGAGGTGACAGCAGGACGTGGCTGTGTACCTGTCACACTTGGGGGGCTGCTCTTCCTTCGCCCACAAATGCTTGGAGCCTTTGGCTGGGGCCCTGCCGTGGTGGGCACCGGGGCTGAGACCCTCGTGGCTGGGTCCCCACTGCGGTGGGCACTGCCAGGCAGAGGCTGAGCCCCCTGGCACTGGGTCCCCACCACGGTGGGCACTGCTGTCAGGGCCTGACCCTGGCCACAGGTGCCTGAGTGCCACTCTTGCTCTGCTGCAGAAGGTCTCTCTGGCTGCTTGTGCCGGGAGTTCGTGGGAAGGTGGCCAAGCCATGGCACTGCATCAGCTGCGAGCTGCCAGTCCCACCTGGCCAGGTAGGGTCACAGCTCTGCCGGCAGCATTTCCACCACTATTTTCGCTCCTTTTCCCCAGACCCACCTTCACGGCAGAAGCAACACGTCTGTTTGTGCAGGACCGTGGCAAGATGCCACCCAGGAGCGGCACAAACGCTCCCGGGAGGTGCCCGCACGCTTTTCCACTGCCACCTCCTCCTTCTGGGCTGGGTCACGCCGGCCCGGCTGACCCCGCCGACGGTCCCTGCGAACCTTAACAACGATCCCCTGTATCCTGCCTCCCGCTCGCTCCTCCCTCCCATCACCTGTGCACTCCCCTGGCTCCGGCTGCCTCTTCCGCCGGCAGCAGGTGACGGCAACCCGGTGACAAGAACGTGCCACCCGGATTGCTCCTGGCACCGGGGCTGGGCCGCCTATCACCGGGTAAAACGTAGGGGCCTTTAAGAGGGAGCGGAGAGAGGGGGAGCCGTCTCCCCGCACATTAATCTCTCATGAGCTAATGTGTTTTTCCCATTTGTTCCTTTGTAGAGCGCGGAGCTGCGCGTTCCCACGCGCTCACACCCCCCGGCACACGCTCGCACCCGCGCTCCCACTCCCCGCGCCGTCTCCCGGGGCTCGCAGGGCCCGAGCCCCTCGCCGAGAGGAAAGGAGAGGAAAAGAGAGCGAGCAGAGCCGAGCAGAAATGGGGAATACACCCTCTCAAGGCATGTCACTCTCACTATGTGCATCCATTCTTAAGTAGCAGGTATTTTTTTTAATTTGTGTGGTTTTTTTGCCTCCCTCCCCCTCCCATGTCGCCGGGGGTAGCGGTGCTGGTGCCCAAGGGGGAGCTGGGGTGGGGTGAGCTGCTTTGGGAGGGGAAAAAACCCAAAAATCCATGCTCCGGGTGCTGGAGTTTTGCTGGCTGGGGATTGACACCCAGGAAAGGGGTGTGTGTGTGGGGTTGTGGCGCTGCCGAGGGGTGTGTGGCAGGCACTGCGATGTGCTGACCCCCCACCCCGGGCGGCTCCCCCCGCCCAGGGGATGGGTGGGCTGGGGGTGCTGAGCTGGTGCTGGTGCTGATGCTGCTTTTTGGGGGTGTTTGGCCGTCTGGGGTTGCTCCGAAGGGGTGAAGGAGCTGGAGAGCCGGTGTCCTAGAAACAGGGGAGCGATGGGGGTCTGGGGGGCGGGGGATGCTCGAAGGAATCATTTATTGTGCCCATGGCTGTTCCCGCTCCCTGATTGCAGCGCTGTGCGTTAAATGCGATGTTTTGCTGACCGAGCCGGGCTGATGTTGCCGGGCTCTGGATTTCCTTTCTTGAGGAGACAGATGGACGAGGAGGGAGGCTGCGGGCTCTCCCCTACCTGCCGTCCCCCCTTTTCGCTTCCCCCCCAGCCTCTGCCGAGACACAAAGGGCAGGACGAGCCACAGGGCTGCAGGTCGCCCCTTGTGAGATATTTTCAGCATCCTTTGCAGGAGGAAAAAAATCTGGCGCATCCCGGGCAGGGCTGGGGCGTGGGGGGAGGCGTCGGGGAGGGAAACTTAAAATAACTCCGGAGGTTGCCCGCCCTGTGCCACGGCCGGGCTGCTCCCCGCGCGTTCGGGGGGTGGAGGGGAGCCCCGGCGGGGTCTGTTCCCCCCGTGGGAGCAGGGTGGGGTGTGGGTGGGTGTGCACACGCGTGTGTGATGCAGCCGCCAGCGCTGCCCTGCCCCGTGCCAGCCCCGGTGGGTGAGGGGGTCGCTGGCAGGGTTTTTCTGCCATGGGTGGGGGTCCCTTTGTCTGCCCTCGCCGCGGGGAGCTGAGCCCTCGCTCCGCAGCCTCTCCCCTCTTTGTTCTCTCCGTGTTCGCCCGGGCTGTGCTGAGACAGGCTGGGGAGTGGCGATGCTTCGGCCCCCGCGTGTGCCCACCCACCCACCCACCCGCCCGCTGTTGCTGCGTGGTGGCAGCACCCAACTCGCAGGGAAGTTGCCTTTGGCTGTGCTTGGCTCCGGGAAGGCAGCCGGCGGCGGCCACGGGGCCCTCGGGAGCTGCGCCCCTTCCCGAGCATCTCGGGGATGGGACAGGGGGTCGCATCCAGCTGCCTCTCTCTTCAGGATGGAGATGGAGGGGTGCCAGGTGCGGGGTGGGTGTTCCCCACGCTGCCACCAGGCAGGGGATTCAGGGACCCCAAACCCGCTGGCGCACCTGGATCCTGGGGGTGCAGGGGCTTTTCAGTCCCTCTGGTTGCTCCATGGCTTTCACACCACTGCTGGGAAAGGGGGGGCTGCTGTGCAGACCCCCCTCCTCCCCCAACCCATCCCGGGGTTCAGGGCAGTGCCCCACCCCGAAGACGCCTGAAGCCACACGGTCTCTCCAGCCCCAGTGGTGGCTCTTCCCTCATTTTAATGAGGAATACATTTCCGATGTGCTAATTATCTCCCACCAGACTGCCCCTGACGCTGGCAGCGTTCGCCCGCCTGTGGGAATGGCTCTGTGCTCCTGACAGGAGCCTTGTTCCCCCAGGGAGCTGCTGGTGGGCTGCGACCCCTTTGTGGGGAGCTGGGATGGCAATGGGGAGAGGGTGAGGTGCCCAGGCCTTGGCAGAGCTGTCACAGGGCTGGTGTCTTTGTATGAAGAGAGGTTTAGTCTTTGTCAGGAGCTGTCCCTCCCTTCCCAGCAGGGTGGGCAGGGAGGGATACTTGCCCTGTTGGTTTTTTTATGGAATGTCCTGTTTGGGGTCTGGGAGATGCTCAGCACCCTCCTGGGAAGGTGGGCTGGAACGGGAGAGGGTGGGGGGCACCCTGGGTGGCTCTGGCTGAGATCTGATGTGGTGATTGCTCTGGACTGGCAGGTGGTGGGGTCAGTGCTGGGGTGGGTTTATGTTGGTGCCAGGCTCAGTCCTGGTCCCCCGTGTAGGAAAACCACCTATCTACACCAAAATGTGTTTTTTGCCTTTATGGAAAGAGGGATAAAGGAATCTCTCTGAAGTGCTGGGGTGGGTGTGTGCCTGGATCATGAACCTGCTCCATCCTGGAGGGACACCCCCACCCTGGTGGGGAGGACACGTCTGTCCCCCCACATTGTCCCACTCTCTCTCCATCCCTCCTTCCCTGCTCCGGGAAACACCCACCTGTGCCTGCCTCGCCTTTATTTTCCCACCAGTAAATCCTCTGTTCCGAACCTTTCCATGGCAGCAGGGTGGCCCTGGGTGCCCTTGGCTTTTGCAGGGACCTGCCTCAGTGCTGCCTTGTCACCGTCTGGGCCCTGTGGTCCCCATGGGCCACTGCTGTGGGGCTGAAAGACACCCCCCCCGTGCCGTGTCTGCAGGGCAGGAGGGACAGAGCCCATCAGGGCAGGGTTTAATTATAGACATCGATTCTGCTCGTTGCCACGCATCGATCCCCGCCGGGGCACACGGTGGCTGCCTCTGCGCCCCAGGGACACGCCTGGGACACGTGTGAGCCTTGTCCCATGGCATGGAGCATGGCCTGGGGCTGCAGGAGCCCTCCTACACAGCCAGGGTGGGTGCCCAGGGAGGGGGTCAGGGCCAGGCTGGCTGTGGCCTCTCGGGGGCAGAAGAGGGGGTGAAGGGATATGGGAGTGAGTCCTGAGAAAGGCAATGGGGTTGGGGAAGGGGCTGGAGCTGGGGGGTGGCTGAGGGAGCTGGGGGGGCTCAGCTGGAGAAAAGGAGACTCAGGGTAGGACCTTCTGGCTCTGCAAGTCCCTGACAGAAGGAGGGAGCCGGAGGGGCTTGGGCTCTGCTCCCAGGGAACAGGGAGAGGAGGAGAGAGAACGGCCTCAGGCTGTGTCAGGGGAGGGGCAGGTGGGACATCAGGAGGAATTTCTTCATGGAAAGGGCTGTTAAACATTGGAAGGGGCTGCCCAGGGAGGTTTGGAGTCCCCATCCCTGGAGGCGTCCAAGGAATGACTGGAGGTGGCACTCAGTGCTCTGAGATGGGTGACAGGGTGGGCATGGGGCACAGTCTTGATCAGGGGATCAGTCTGTTCCAGCCCCAGTGATTCTGTGATCCCCAGGGTGCTGCCTGCATGGACGAGCCCATTGAGGCTCCTGCTGTTGAGATTCTCTTTCCAAGCATGCAGGGGAGGAAAGAGGGGGCCTGCAGGCTGGGGGGGTGTTTTGGAGAGGCTCAGGGGTGCAGCAGAGTGGGGTTTGGGAGGCTGTGGTGTGCACACGGGCAGCAGTCCCATTTGGGTCCTGTGCTGTGGTCCCTGCTTCGGGGAGGAGTGAGTTCTCCCTCATGTTGCTCTGTCCCTGGTGCTGGGGTGGTGTCCCCAGATGGAGGAGCATCCCTGGCTTGCTACCGCTTGCAGTTTTGAATCTCACATTGGCTCTCACTCCAGCCCTGCAGCTCTTGGCTTGGAGGTGCTGGACCTCCAGTCCACTTGGGGAGGGCAGTGCTGGCTGGACAGGAGGTACAAGAAGGACAGAGACTCCTGTTGGTGCCACCTCCCTGGCTGGGAAGTTCTTCCATCACCAGCTCTTTCCTCGGTTGGCTCTTTCCCAGTTGCTGGGGTCAAGTTTTGGAACTATTGTCTTTGTTATTAAATCACCTTTGGTTGGGGGACATGAGAAAGAGGGGTCTGAGTAACCTGGTCTAGTGGAAGATGTCCTGCCCATGTCAGAGAGTTGGAACTGGATGATCTTTAAGGTCCTTCCAATCCAAATAATCCCTTGATTCTATAAAATGCCTGGTCTGAGGTCCCTGGGGCTGAGCATGGAGGCTGCTTGGCCAAGCTTTGAGGGATTTTTGGCTTCACAAAGCACAAGCAACCCTGTTGGCATCACCTGGGGAGGTCTGACCCCCACGATGGGTCCGTGCCAGTGGGTCTCACCCACCAGGCAGGCTCCATCTCCCACAGTGGAACATGTGGATTTGGGGAGGTCCCAGCTCATCCCCACAAGGTTCTTCAGCGAGCTGGAACCCATCAGCTGTGCTCACTGCCATCCAAGGGCCTCATTAACCCCCCTCCTGGCTGTGCCAGGCTGCAGGTGCACCGAGGCTCGAGGGCTCTCTCAGCAAAGGAGCTTCAATGCCTGTTAAAAAATTACTGATTTGCTCCTCGCCGCCCAATGGGGATAATAAAACTTTGCTGTCAGCTGTTTTTATTTTTTCCCTCCCCCTGCACGGTTTCCACTTTCAGAATAAATGCAAATGACGGATTTTTAATTTTTTTAAATTCATCTCCAACAGAAGGGCTGATGGAGAGGGCTGGGTGGGGGCGGGAGGAAGAGGAAGGGGGGGAACAAACACTTATGGTTTGTTTGTGTTTTTCCCCCCTCTGCTGAAATGTTCTGATTGCGAAGGAAGATGATGCATTTGGGCTCCTAGAACAGCTAATAGCTCCAGGCTGGGAAATGTAGCATCTGCATTCCAGCTCCAACTGGGAACCAGTGTTCCAGCAGATTTGGGAAAGGGGAGTCAAGGAGCAGCTCCTCTTCCAGTCCTACCCCCTTATGCCCTGGCTTGGGTCACTCCATGAATTGAGAAGTGCTCAGACCTTGGAAAGGGACACCCAAAAAAGGATGGGCTGTGGATGTGGGGCCTCCCTGGGATGCAGGTGCCGACCCCCCAGCACTTCCCTGCTCCAAACAATCTCCTGGCACCCTTGGAGGTTATTGTCAGGTCTCCTCCACCTCAAGTTTATCTATTTCAATTACAGCCTGTTAAAAGCCTCCATGTTTCAGGAGCTGCCTGGATTTATGGCTCCTGTCCTGCAGCCTGGGCATTCTCCTGCCTTTCCCTGAGCTGCAGCTCTCACTCCAGGGCTGCAGCCCCATGGAATGCTGTGGGTCATCTCCCAGTCCCCAGGAATGCTGGGGGTAAGCCCCCAGCCCCAGGGAATACTGTGGATCAGGCCCCACGTCCCTGCAGCCACCACGATGGGAAACAGTGTTTGGCTCCTGACCTGCCCCAGTTTTCCCTGATCTCCCCTTTCCCAAAGCACTGGCGTTTTCCCTGTGAGCATCCTGGGATTCTGGGCATCCAAACCTTATGGTCAGTGCCTCTTGTTAATTGACTTAATTACCTGTGGGAGGCAGGGATAGCCAAGGTGAGGAAGGGATGCTGCAACTCCCAGAGAGATGGGTTGGAGAGGTGGTTGTGGCATCTGCTCTGGGTTTTGTGGGTTTTGTTTTAATGGGATATTTTGAGCTGAAATGAGACCAAGTGCAGAAGGATGGAGGTTTGGATCCTGTACCCAGCTGAGCTCGGAGAGAGCTGGCAGCTTGTTGTGGGAGCAGGAGGGAGGGAAGGAGAGCTGGAATGGGATTTTGGGGGGATGTGTTTCCAAGTGTAGGTCCTTCATAAGCCCTGTGATGAAGGCAGGGGAGGAGAGAGGCAAAAGAGATGAACCTGGAGAAGGGAACCCGAAAATGTGCAGGGAGGAAAGAGCTGTGCAGACACCTGGTTGGGGGCAGCCAGTGTGGCCACAGTTGGATCTCCTGCTCCAGCTGGATACCAGGCATGGCACCACAGGCCATGTGTGTTTCTAAGTCACTGACATGTTCCAGAAGCTGAATTCCCACAGAACTGGTGTGCACAAAGCATATGGATCTTGTGAGCCTGCAGTCAGCCTTGTGGCCCTTCCCCACACCCTGCTTTGCCTGGAAGCTCCACAGCGATCCCGGTATTTTTGGATACGTGGACACAACGCTGCCTTAGAGAGAAATCCCTGCTCCAACTGCCCAGCATCTGGCCTTGGCCACCCTCTCCCAGCCTTCCCGAGGGGCTCTAGTCATGCTGCTCTTCCCGAGCATCCCTTGGCTGCACGGGCTGGAGCCGGGGCAATGCTGCAATCCCAATGCCATCCATCTGTCAGCGGCTCGGAGGCGGCTGGGCCGAGCCGAGTGGTGCAGCAATAGGGTGTGAAACAACCACCTGTCAGTTGACTTTCCTTCTGCCGTGGTGCTTGGCAAGGGCAGAGCTGGAGAGGAATAAATTCCCCTCGCCCGTGTTATTTGCAGGGATGCTGTCACGGCACTCAGGGTTTTTATTTGGCTCGGTGGTTTTATGTTAATGAACCAGCTCCCTCTCTCTCTTGCATTCCGAAAAGAGAAAGGGAAAAGTGTCACTTTGGATCTTCATGCATGGAAAAATACAGCACCTCCCTCCTGCAATTAGAGCTGGATCTCTGGGAAAAAGCACGGGGAGGTGGCGGGGCTGGAGCCACTCCCGCCCTGTGTCCATCTCCCACCCGGCACGTGCCTCTTCTGGCTTCAACATCCCGTTTGCTGTGACCTCCCAGGCCCAATTCCCACATCCCAAGGGTGAGAGCATCCCAAGCTGCTCTGCCAGGGCTGGATCTTGACACTGTGATGCGTCCAGGAGGGAGGAGGGCTTGGGTTGACACCACCTCCTCCCAGGTGCTGCGGGGCTGCTTTGGATCATTTTTGCTTCCCGGATAATTTCTTGCTTCCCAGATTATTTTTACCCCTGTGGAGTATCTCCAGGTGGGAGGGAGCTGCAGCACTTGGCAGCCCTGGGGACCAGGACCCGTGCCTGTGAGGGGTGAGGAGGAGAATGAGCTTGGTGTTGGGCAGATCCAGCTTGGACTGGGGCTGTCGGGATCAGGGATCAAGGGGAGGAGCAGAGAGGAGATTCAGTGGGAGCTGCAGAGCCATGATCCTCCTCCACCTGACCGGGTTGTGGCAGAGGGTCTGGCCAGCCCTTCATTGGGCCCTCTGTAGAAGAGGGGGACAGGATCATGGGGGTCTCACTTCAATATCCCCCCTGCCACCAGAGTGGAGGCAGCAGGGACGTGCAACAGGCAGCCCCAGCTCTGCCTGCGGCTGCGGAATCTGTCTCATTTCAGGAGGATTAATGAGTCCAGCATAATTTGGAAAACATTATATGGCTCATTAAAAACACATTGCCCAGACCAAACACGGCGTAGCTGCGTGTTCCCAGCCCTGCCCACTCCCCTCCCCGGGCTGGGCCCTGGCATGGCTGGGCTGGGAGGATGATGGTGAGGCCGAAGGCTCTGCTGGCCTATGGGGTGTCCACCTGCCTTTCCTGCCTCCCCCAGCTGCTCTGGGAGCACTCACGGGCAGCCATCCAGCTCTGGCATGGCGTTCCCTCGGGATTTTTGGGTGATGCCACGGTGTGGGTGTGTTTTGGGGAGGAGACATCAATGCACGGCTGTTGGGAGCATCCTCTGCCCTCGCACATGGAGCTGCCGGGCCCTGGGTGAGAGTAGGAGGCTCCCAAGGAGTCCTTGTCCCCTCAAAAGGGGCTCCAGGTCCTGCCAGGGTGAGGGGGGCTGGCATTACCCCTTTCCCTCCAGGCCTGCTCCTTTTCTCCCTTCTCCCTTCCCACACGCCTCCTCCTTTCTCTCGCCTTCGCTGCTTCCTTTCAACTCTCTCTGTGGTGGTGGGAATCAAAGACAAGAGCAGTTTGGGATTTTCAGTCCTTCCGCTGCACTGCGTGAAAAGCCAAGCCTCCAAAGGACACTCAAGGACACAGAGATGGTGCCTTCCCTGCCCTCCTTCTCCTCCTGCCCTGCAGAAAGCAGGGAATCTGCTCCCAGGGCTTGGCCAGGCTGCTCCCACACAGCTCCCAGCTCTGGCCATGCCTCCCTTTTGTCCCTCCCGTGTGATCTGCTCAGACTTAGAGGTGTGAACCAGCATCTTCTCCATGCATGAGGTCCCTCAGGTGGGCACCAGAGCTCCTGGCCAGGCTCCTGTGCTGCTCCCTTGAGGCTTCCATGAGGGTGCTAAAGCAAATAAGGGTCACCACTCCTGCTGAATGCCAGGAACACAGAGGGCTCGAGGGAGGATGGCTTGGGTGCTGCCATGGTCCCCATCCTGGGGTGTGGCAGGACCTTGAGGGAATTTTTGGCAGCCTCATGACTCAGTACCTCAGCCAGAATAACTCCGGGGAGGTTGTGGTGCTCTGCAGATAATAATTAGCTCTTCTCAGCTGTCAGTCCCAGCTCTCTGGAAAAGCAAGTCTCTTATCTCCCTTCCACACGTGGGGAAGCCAAGGTGCTCCAGGGGCAAGTCCTTGGCCCTTCCCATGCAGGGATCAAAACCAGGAGCTGGGATCTCCCCCGGGGGTCTCAGGGTGGGCGGCTGGAAACACCCCCAGCCTCCTCCTCCCCTCCACACCAAGGCAATCCCGAGGATGAGACTGGAGAGCTTGGTTCTCCATGGGAAATGGGTAAGAGGAGGCACGTTTGGCCCCCTCCTTTTTGTGTTTCAACTAGAAAAACCTGTGTTTTGTCACTCAGGTCTCATTAAGAGCCAGGGAGAGGAAGGATATTCTTGCAGGTTTGCTCCGGAGCGTTTCCTGGCACATTACAAAATATGGCATAAATAATTAAACCTGATCTGCAATTATCAAAACAAAGGAATAAAGTGCATTTCGGAAGGATTTTCCACTTATATTTTGTGCTTTTTGTTTCCCTGCCATTGTGCCTTTAAGATTATTTACTCACACTGGGCGTGAAATCCATTCCTGAGCCACCAGCTCTTGAATCCACCCCCTGATCCGCAGGGATACAAGTGCTGTGGTGTCTCAGCAGTGGGGAGGGGGCTCCACACCCCAACCAAAATCCCCGCGTTGGGTCCGAGGGTGAAAACCCTCCCAAATCCAGGGACAACAGGGCTTGCCTGAGCCCGGGCTGCCCTGGGAGCATTCCAGGCGTGGCACAGCAGAGAACCAGCAGCGTTCACAGGGATGCTGAGCCCTTCAGGGCTGGTTTTTCGGGATTGCAGCCATGCAGGGGTTAGAAATGCCATTAACCCTCTTCCTCCCCTTTCCCTCCTCCTCCTTGCTGGGCAAGGGGGAGCCCCACAGAGCCCCCCCAGCTGCAGGGTGGCTGAGCCCAGCCGTGGAAGGACTGCCAGTGGGATGAGGACACGTGGAGCAGTGCCAGGCTCGGGGTGAGGGGACAGATGTCCCACGGCTGTGGGCGTGATGGACAAGCCGAGCTCCCTCCCAGCGCCCGGAGCAGCTTCTCCCTCTGTCCAGCAAAGAAAGGGATCCTTGTGGGCACCGAGGTCTGTGTCCCCTGCTGGCCCTGCCCTTGTCACCCCGCTCCTCCAGGCACAGGGGTGAGGAGAACACCACCCCACGTCCCTGAAAACAAAGGCTCAGAGCAGCTCTGGGCTGTTTTTCTGGGAGCCAGGCAGTGCCCACGCTCAGCCAGTGGCATGTTTGGGGGTCCAGACCCACAGGGCAGAGAGGGGTGAGCCCTGTGCAGCCCCTCTTCCCTCCCCATATCTCCCCAGTGCCGTTGGTGTCATCGGGCTCACTCGTAGGGACAGTCCCAATGAGAGTGAGGGGGTTCCAGCCCCTGACTGGAGTGGGGAGGGGATTTTGGTGCTGAGGTTTTGGAGCCGCCGTTGCCCCACAGGGAGCTGGCAGGACCCCGGGCCAGGCTGTGCTGCTGCACAAATTGGGCACAACGAAGATGTGCAGCTTCATTTATGATAGAAAAGTCCATTCTGTGTATGCTGGAGAAAACCCCCACAATAAATCCATCTACTCTGATCCCCCCTTGCTCTTCCATGCCCATAACTCCTCTTCCCAACAAACATCCCCCTGGAGCTGGAGGCTCAGCCCCACAGCTGCACTGTGGGGTGTTTGGGGGGTCATTTGCAGCCCGTGTGTGGGATGTTCCCATCCCTACACGTGGGAACAGCCCCTCTCATGTGTGGGAATGTTGTGCCTGTGTGGTAGGGGGGCTGCCCCTCTTATGCCCCCCCCAGGGGGCACAGCCCGGCTCCCCATCACTCTCCACACTGTGTTTCGCTCTCAGACCCTTCCTGCTGCTGCTCTTTTGTTTCAGATTTATGATGTGTTTGCTTGCTCTGATTTATTTGTTTATTCCCCTCCATCCCCGGCAAACATTCCCACCTGGATCGCGTTCATTCATGAATCTCCTCCTTTCCTGTCCCTAACCAGGGCTCGATCGAATTGCAGGAGGGAAGAAGCCAGGACTCTGTTCCCTTTGTTTAAAGTCTCCAGGTCAGTACCGGGGCCGGGGGCCGACAGGATCCTTCCCCCACCCTGCTTGTTTCATGTTTGATGTTCACTCCTTCCCTGACCCTCTCCCGGGCTCAGGGACCGTGGTGGGTGAGGGCAGCACCTGTAGCTCTTCTTTTTTTGGGTGTTCACAGAAGGGTGTTGCCTGGTTTCTGCTTTGCATCGGTGATTGAGGAATCAGCTCCACCCCTCTTTGCAGGAAGCGGGTGGGTTTGTGGAGTGGTGTTTGCTCCTGGAGAGGTCCCTGGTTATCCTGGAGGGGTTCCTGGCGCTCCTGGAAGGATCAGTTCTCTCTCCACCAAGTGGAGTTTGCAACGTTTGAGGTTTTCCTCATTGGGATTGGAAGGGAAACACCTTCCAGAGGGGAATGAGAGAGGCAGATGTTGGCGCTCTGGCAGTGAGGTGGAGAGGCAGGTGCCTTCCCCGGGAGCTGCCTGGGGAAGTGTGGCTGGTTTAGGGAAGCTGTGAGAGGGGAAGCGTGGTGGAATCTGTTCAGTAGCAGCTCCTGCTGGGTCTGTCACAATAATAGAATTTATTTCGGTGGCATCTGTCGGCCTCTAATGGGCTGGGTGTTCCCATTGCCAGGGATTGCTCTGGAGTCTCAGCAAAGACTCCAGCTTTTCTTTTTGGGGAGGTTGATTTGTTCACCAGAGCCCTGTCAATCAGGGCAGCAGCTCCCAGACAAAACAATCCCCAGAGGAGCAGTGGTGGCACCAGTCAGTCCCGGCTCAGGTGATCAGGAAACCAGCTGCCTTCAGAAAAACCTCCTTTTCCTCTGTGTTCCTTTCCATTCGTGTTCTCCAGGAGCCCATTCCAAAGCCAGTCCCTGATCCAGGTGATCAGGAAACAACCCACCTTGAGAAAACCCTCCTTTTCCTTCATGTTTCTCTCCATCTGTGTTCTCCAGGAGCCCACCCCATAGCATTCCTTAGGGCTGGGAGCTGCATCCCTCATGCAGCATCCCCGGAGGGACATCAGCCTGCACCATCCCACTGCCTTCTGCTTTACACTAATTTATCTGGGAATTTGGTGACCCCCTGCCCTGGAGCAGGTAGATTTCCAGGGCTGGTGCCAGCTGGAAGCTGAGGGGAGCAGCACTGGTGTGTCTCTCTGTCCCTAGGGATGTTGTGGCTGTCAGGCAGCTGCAATCCCAGCACAGGCAGGGCTGTGCCAGGCAGGAAAACCTGGAGGTGGGGTAAACCAAGCTTGTAATAGGTGGGGTGTTCCAGCCCTCCCGACACGAGCCCCTGCTCGGTGGAAAACCACGGCGCTGGAACAGTGCTCTGTAATTTAATTGCGTTTCCTGCAAGCGCCTCGTTGAGTTGTAATGAGCACATTATCCCAAAATGGGAGTGGGGGAGCAGGATGGAGGGAGCAGGGTGGAGGGAGCAGATCACACCTGGGCAGTGCATCCATATGGGGACCTGCCCCAGTGCTGCTCTAGCTCGTTTGCTGTCCCGGGACTACAGGAGCAATAAAATTCCTGGCTCGGGATGGTGTGCATGTTTTCCCCCCGGCTGGAGAGCACACTGCACGGCTCCTGCCTTGGGGCCATGGGGGAAGGAAGGGCTGCAGGCTGTGCTGGTGGCTCCTGTTGCTCTCTGCAGGAGCTGGGAGCTGGCTCTCCAGGCTGGAAACGCTGTTAGCTCCATCACTGGTGCTCATGGGGAGCGCTGCAGGTCCTGCTAGTGCTGAATCCCAGCAAATTGGTGGGGAAAGTGGAGTAGTGGTGATCCTTTTTGAGGATTCGAGTTGTTGAATGGGTCAGGTGGCACCTGGAGGTGTTAAAACCAGCACAAGTAGGAAGGCAGAGGGGAAGGGGGTGAAGGTCATGGGTAGGATTGGTGGGATTTGCTGGGTTTGTGGGATCTTCTCAGAGCAGAAAAGACCCTTCTGATCATCCAGTTTCACCTCAGTGAGGCAGAGGCTGTAAAGTCTTGGCAGCAACTCCTGCATCACGACCTTAAGTCCTGGCCGAGCGGGTGTTTGTCTTCCCAAAGGATGCTCTACCTTGATTCAGAGGTGGCAATGATGGAGAAACCCCCCTGTCTAGCCCCATTCAGAACATTTCTTGTCTCTTGTCTGTGTTTCTGACGCTTCAGCTTCCAACTCTCAGCTCTTGTTCTGCCTCTGTCTGAACAAGATTAAAGAGCCGCCGCTCTCGGAAGCCGCATCCTCGTGGAGGTGAATGCACAGACAGCTCTAAGGTCATCACACAGCCGTGTAATGATGCCACTTAATGAGCTTGTCTCCCTGGAGAAAAGGTGGCTTTGACCTCTCTGAGAGGTTGCAAACACCTGCTCAGACTCACAGACCCGCAGCTCGGCGACGGAAACCGGCACCGCTCTTTGATCCCACCCGAGGTTCCGGCAGGGATGTGGCTCAGAGAAGGTCTGGAGGCATCCAGGAAGGTTTTGGCTGAGTGGAGGCTTGGCTTTTGTTCCCAAAATCTTGTTGAAAGTCAACAGGATGCAGCAGGGACTTGTTAGAAGGAGCTGGAGAGAAGGAAAGGACCATCCGTGACGGGGCAGGGCTGGGAAGGTCCGTGTAACCGGAATGTTGGGGATGCTCAGCTCGTTGTTTGCCCAGGAGAAGGGGCAGTAGCCACAGCAGGAGAAATACTGGCCCATACAGAGCTGAGGACAAGGTTTGCCAGCTGCCGTGGTGTCCCCTGGGACAGGGGCAGGGGTTGTCCCCATCCACTGGTTCCCACTCTCCTCTCCCCTTCCCTGAGCCAGGATGCTAAAGCAGCCTCTGCTGCCTCAATACTTTTCCCTGTCAAGCAGCCCAGGGAGGCATATTTCAGAGTCAACAGCTTTTTAATATCTCTGTGCTTCAAGACAACTTTCAGTGCAGTCATTTGCCTTTTAATTAAAATTATTGCTTCTCCCCCCACATGCATCTTCCTCCCCCGTGTTAAAATCAGCAAAAAAACAGCCTGTCTCCTCATCCTCATCCTCCTCCTCCTCCTCCCTGGTGCTGTTTGAGCTTCCCAACCGCAGACTCTCCTGGGCTGGAGCTTTGTTGGCTCCTGTCCCTCGTAGCCACATGGCCACAGTTCCAGCTCACTGGTGGCTGGGGATGTTCCCACCTGATTTCCAGCCTGATTTTTCAAAAGTGATGGCAACAGAAGCTCCAGCATCCTTCCCTGGTGTAAACCGGGGCAGATCCACAGGTGATTTACACCAGGTGAAGGTCTGGTTGGGTGGTGTGGCAGGATGGGGGGGTGAAGCATGGGCTGCCTCCTCCAGGGTGCTGGGCACGGGGAGCAGGTGCCTGTTCTTCACCCAGGGCCTGTGGAATGCCAAAGCTGGCAGGTGCACGAGCAGCACAGTCTGGAGCCGTGGAAACCCACGGGTGATGGAGCTCCCTTTCCAGCAGGCCTGGAGAGGGATGGGGCTGGTGGTGGTGGGCTGAGCCCCGGTGTACCAGCAGGTGCCCGGGGGCCGGGCAGTGCCAGAGATCCCCAAAATAGAGCCGGGAGCGGGTGGGAGAGGATGAACCCCCCTGGGCTCCCCACGGGGCGCCTGCAGCTCCGTGCTGACAGGAGCTGGGCTGACGAGCTCCAGACTTGTCAGCGCCGGCGATGTACCTATAATTACTGTCTGATGTGCCAGAATTAGCCTGGGAGCTGAGGAGTTTGATGCAGACGTGAGTGTCCTTGGCTGCCTGCGAGAGGTTTAACAAGTGCGAGGCCGTGGGCAGAGCAGATCCTTCCATCCCTCCTGGGCATGGCTGCCCTCCTCCACTGCTGGGGGCTGGTTTTTGGGAAGGGTGGGAGAGGAATGGGGGCATCCCTGCAGTTTGTGGGGGTGGCCAGAGGCTTGAGGGTGTTGGTCGTGGCTGTTGCATAGAATCACGGGATCACCGACTGCTTTGGGCTGGGAGGGACCTTAAAGCTCATCCAGACTCATCCTCTGCCATGGGTAGGGACACCTTCCACTAGCCCACGTTGTTCCAAGCCCTATCCAACCACCTGTTTCAGCAGGTGAAACCCCAACTCCCCACCCTCAGAGCTGCACCATCGGGCAGCACCTGCATCCCTCTTCCCAGGACTCATCCCAAACCACAGGGCTGAGCTTCCTCACCCTCCGAGCCACATCCAAGCACCAGTTGCTTCCTAACAGTGTTTTTTCAGTGCAAACCCCTCATTTGGAGCCACATAAAGCCCCCAGGAGGGCTGTACACTTTGTAGCATCCCTCTGCTCCAGGCAGATCTCTCAGCCCCCTCATCTCCTGCCTCCCTTGCCCGATTTTTTCCCGCTTTTCGAGCTCCTCAGCTCCCATCCGTGGCTCTGGCCGTCTGTCGCCAGCCGTGCTCGGTGGAAGTCACGGCTCTCCCCAGCCTGTGCCAAGGTATTAAAGCCTTTATCGTAGTCCAGGGCCTGTAATTCACAGCACAAGAACCAATAAATAGGAATGATTCAGAATCATTTAGCAGCTTCTGCTCAGGAAGAGAGAGACCAGGACCTCAATTAAGCTATTTGTAAATTGTTAATTTAAGCATTTCACTCAGATGCCTTAAATTGTTCCCTCCTGCAGTTTACAAATGGGTAAAGAGCACAGAAATATAACTGGAGCGGTGGGGAAATGCCATTTAGTTGCCGTTTTTGGCAGTGGTAATAGCACTGTAGCTAACAGAGCTTTGATTTAAATCAGAGTAAACCAGGCCTGCCTTGAAAGAAAGATCAACCCCAGGAGCAGAGGTGCCCAGGTGAGGGGGGACCTGGTGTGGGGCTGTTGAGGGTGTGATGGGACTGGGAGCTGCCAAAATGCCTGGGAAGCCCTGGGATCTGCATCCCTGTGCTAGGGATGTTGCCTGGGGGAGAAGAAGCCAGGTGATGGTTTTGCTTCAGGCCAGGTGAGGTTTGGCTCTCCAGGTGGGTAAAGAGCAGCATCCCTGGGTGGTCTGGGTGGGTGCAGCTCCCGGGGGTTGGTGGGACCCCCCTGACTCACCCCATCCTGCACATTTGCTCGAAGCACAAGATGTGGAGGCTTTGGCAGTGGCACAGCTCATCAGTGCCAAAAAGTTTTAGGAGTCATGAATGTCTTCCATGGCACTTGGGATTTCTACCCTTGCAAAAGGGGGCAGAGAAGCTGTGGCTGCTCCATCCCTGGAAGTGTCCAAGGTCGGGTTGGATGGGGCTTGGAACAAACTGGGATGGTGGAAGGTGTCCCTGCCCATGGCAGGGAGTGGCACTGGATGGTCCTTAAGGTCCCTTCCAGCCCAGACCATTTGGGGATTCATTCTAGGATTCTAAAACTCCAGGAGGAGGGGCCCTGTGCCCCCCAAACCCCAGCACTGCCCTTGCCGAGGCTTTCTCCCTGCAAAACTAGAACTGAAAGGTCCTTCCAGGGACCTGGCCCAGGACCTGCATCAACTGCTGCAGCAGCTGGTCTTGGAATACGTCCCTTCATATTTCATGTCTCGGTGGTGGATATTTTATTGCGGAACTGGGCACTTCTCCTGTAACCCCCCAACTGTGGCGGGAAGAGGCTCCGCTCCGAGTCCCATCACGGATTTTGGTGCATCTGTGCTGAGCAAGTGAGCAAAGGGAGAGGGTGCTGGAGCATGGTGGGAGCAGAAGGACTTGGTGCTGTGCCACGGCGCCGGGTGGGAGCCGGTGGGCGCCGGGCGCCGCGGGCGCCAGCCGGGCCCTGGAGGTGTTGCTGCAGCAGCTCGGGGCCGGGATGCTGTGCCAGGCACCGCTCGGGTTGTGCCGTTTTGGGGAACAAATTCTCGCTTCCTCGCTTCCCCAGGCTGGGTTTTGGTTTCCTCACCAGCTGGGGAGCAAAGCCCCAGCCCTGTGGACTCGCCCAGAGGGTGCCGGGGCGGCCGCGGGAACAGCTTGGGATGCGAGTGGAGCTGAGCCCTGATGCACCGGCTCCCGTGGGAGGCTGGCGGGGCCCTTCGGCTGCCAAATCCTCCCCTCGGCTCCACCTGCCACCGCTTGGCAGGTCCCGTCTGGGCTCTGCCACGGGCCCTGCCAGCGCTCCGGGTGTTGCCAGCCTCGGCAGATGTTCCCTGCAGCCACGTGGCCCTGGTTCCTCTCCCGCAGATCCGTTCCCGTCACAGGCTGAGCCATCCTCTGAGCTGCCTTGACACCTCCAGGTTCTCGCTGGGCTCCGAGGAGTTTTTATGACTTGAGAACTTATCAGCCATCAGTTGGCTGAGTTTAATAAGAAACTACACTTCCTGGCCCTTCAGCTGTGAAATGCATCGAGCCGTGTGATGCCAAAAGGTCTTCAATGAATTTTTTTTTTGCTTAATCTGCTTTCCTCTCATTTCTGGGAGCAGCAGATCTGATACCTCTGCTGGCACGATGAGATCACCTGCCTCTGGAATGGAAAAGGCCTTTCTGTCCGCCCAGCTCTAAGCTGCCCCACGTCTCACCGTGCCTGCATCAGGGTCTTTTTCTCACTTGTGGCCTCCCAAGGGTTGGGATAAGGTCTGGTGTGAACAGCTTGTGGCCGTCCCACCCTCTGGTTTGGAGCAGAGCTCATGTCCTGATGTGGCTTTTCCTGGCACAGTGATGGGCATTGTTGTGTGAGGAGGGGGAATTTGGGCATGGGAAAGCATTTCCTGGTGAGACACTGATTTCCCATCAGGAGCTCAGTGTCATCCTTGGGCGGGTGTTGCAGCAGAGATTCCTTCTCCAGCCACCTCCTGCTTCCTGTGCTTAGGTACAGCAAGGAAAGGGTGTCTGTCTGTCTGTGCCCAGGCTCATGAGGAGATGCAGACAGAAAATGCTCCAATCCCACATCTCCTTCACTCCAGCCACCAGGAATGGGGCACATCCATTCCCACTTGTGCCCAGCATCCCACCCTGGGGCAAGCAGGTAATGCTGGGCACAGGCATGGCTGGTTTTTTGCAATACTTTCAGTGTCAATCCACTCCTGGTTAACTCCTTTTTGCCCCTCCAGCATCCCTTGGCATGGCAGGTCCCTGATCCCCCTCCAGCGTCCCCCACCCCAGGAACGGAGCGCTCTGTCCGTCCCCAATATCTTGTCATTGGCATGATGCACAATAGACCCACTGTGTGTGTGTGAGGGCACCACATGCGTGAATATTGCTGTATAGACTGCGTGTGCAGCCCCAGGGGAGCGGGCACAAAGCTGTGCTGTCTGTCCCAGCTCCGGGAAGGAGGCTGTATTCCCGCTCCATGAGTGCCCCACTGTTCGCATCCCAACCGCGGCGATCGGCGCCGGGGCAGAGCGAGACTTCATTGTGCTCGGGGCTGTGCACGGCCATTGTGAGGAGCAGTCGTGGCTCTGAGGAGTTTATAGATTAATAAGAATGTGGAGGGATTGGCTGGTGTGTGGAGGAGAGAGAGCTGCTCTTCCCAGGACCTGGCAGCAGCAAGTGGAGAGTGGGCACGGAGCAGGGAATGTGGCATCCTTCTTCCCCACAGGCACATTGGGTGCTGGTGCTGTCTGGAAGCAGCTCCTTGGGAGCTGCTGAGAGCAAAACCATGTCTGGTGTTGCAGGTGTAAATGCAGATCTCACCCCGACGTGTTAGAGCTGCTTTTACCACCCTCTCTCCCTGGGATTTGCCTCATGGACACTGCATGGCTCAGCCAGGCCGACCCCGGCCCTGGTGAGGGCAAAGTGTCACCCAGCAGTGAGGTTTGTGCGTGCTCGGGTGGCTCTTGTCACCACCCTGCCAGCTCAGGTTTGTGCTGCAGGGAAGTCATCGCCTTGAGAAGTCCCAAGGTGGCAAAACTAACCTTTGGATTTAAAAACAGGCGTTTGCCTCCATTACTGAGCATATTTCGATGGGGTTTTAGGGTGCAAGTAATGGTGTTCCTTCCAACTGTGACGGCAGGACCCTCCTGGGCACTGTCCCCATGGTGTTGGCACAGCAGTGCCAGGTGCAGGTGATGCTGGTGGCACCTGGGATGGTGCCTGGCACCCACTCTACCTGCAGTGAGGAAGGTGGTGGAAGTCTCCTGGCATAAACCTGGGTGCTTGGAAGCCCCTTTGGCTCCTGTCCCCATCCTGTGGCAGCTCCTTTCCGTGTGAAATAGGGGACAGGCACTGCTGTGCCCCTCGGGGCCATCGGTGCCATGGATGTGGCAGCTCTAGATCTGCAGGCGGGCGCTTCTGAGCGGCTCTTAAACTGCAATAAAGGTTATTTACTCCTCATCAGCAGAGCAATCAGAATTAAAAGGTCACCCCATCCTCAGGCCCTCCCTGCAGCGGGGCTGCGGGAGCCAGCCAGGTTTCAGGGATCAGCAGGAAGGACAATTAATCCTTGCTGCCGGCAGAAACTGTGTTTGTTTTCCAGCGTTTTCCTCCCATAACTCCACACTCCTCAAGACCCCAGATCTCCACCTTCAGCTCCACAATCCCTGTGCTGTTCCTGTGGCAGGGAGCACAGAGCATCTTCCCTGGAGCACCACACCCTGGCCCACAGGAGATCTGGACAAGCTTCCCAGCCCTGCCACTGACCTGCAGTTTGTCCTTGGTCATGTTTCCTCACACCATTTGTTGCCCCGTGTTGACCCAAAGCTTTCTGGAGCAACTCCTACCTCTTCCCCACAGTGTTGGCCTGGCACAGAGCAGAGCACCAATGTAAATACCACCCAGGTAATATTGTCACTATATAAATGTGGAGGAAAGATGCCCTTGGCCCCAAACCAGGGGAGAGAGGGGGGAAAAAACCTCCCCTTGCGTGTTTGGGGAGCAGAAACCAACTCATCTCTCTTCACAAGTGCTCAGTAAAGAGAAGAATGAGTTTTTGGGAGGGTTTGTCATGGCAGAGCGTGTCATGAACGTGGCTGTGCCAGCTGTGACTCATGGCTGCGGCTGTTTGGGAGCCTGGAAGGGCTCCAGCAGGGAGATTTGGGCTCCACAGTTTCTCCCTTCTTGCCCTGCCACCGCTGGGCTCTGAGCCAGGAGCGCTCCTGCTGCTGCTCCATCCGTGCCTCAGTTTCCCTGTTGGGAAATGGGGATAAAGCCAAGCTGTGGGTCTTTGCCGTGGGGGTTCCTGGGCTCCCAGCTCTTCCCACCCTGACTGGCTGGGCTGTGGTGTCCAGGCTTGAGGGGCTGTGAATCCATGAGAGAGCCCTGGCCGGGAAGGGCTCTGTGAAGCTTCGGGAAGGGCCACTCCAAGCCCTGCGAGAGCCATCCAGCAGCGGGGTGTGACCTGACCCTGCTCAGCTGGCCAAGCTCCAGATCCAGTGCCATGTCCTGGGGACAAGCCCTTTGCAGTGAGGCTCTCCCGGGAGGCAGATGCTGGTTTTCCTTCTCCCGAGCATCCTCAGGGTCGGCATGGGAACAGCCTTGGGTGTTTGTGCCCAGGCTGGGCAGCTTGGTGACATCGGGCTCTGGTGTCCCCAGCACCGAGCAGCCCTGGTGCCTTGGACCCTTCAGGCTTGCTGCTGGGGGTGGTGGGGGCACGGGAATAGCTTCTGGAGTGGCACTGGCAGCCTGTGGCACGCTGGCAGCTCGTGGCATGCCACTGGCAGCCCCATGCTTGGGCAGGGCAGCGAGGGCAGCGCGACAATCTGCCAGCGCCGCTGGCAGTGCCCGGCTGAGCACCGGCTCCTGTCTCCCTGCCCATGTGATGTGTTTGAGGGGGCACGCTGACATTTCCAGAGGATGGGGGGGAAAAAGAAATACCCAGGGACCTACAGGGAGCTCTGAGCCAGAAAAGAGAGCAAGAGCCGTCCGCGCGGAGCGGAGGGATAAACCCGGTCACGGGGGGAAAAGTTGCCGGGGCAGGGAAAGGATGTGAGGAGGGAAAGCGCCGGCTCGGAGCCGGGAGGATGCGATGGGCGCTGGCAGAGGAATGGTGGCAGGGAGTGACGGCCACGGAGACGGCCCTGGGAGCCCCTCGCTAGAGCAGGGACAGGAGCGGGCATCGCTCGGGAGCTCCGGCGTCCATCGGGCATCGCTGCGGCTCCGCTTCCCGGCGCGGAGGCTCCGGCTGGGGATGTGAGGTGACAGTCGCCGCACGGCTGAGCGCCGAGCGAGGTCAGAGCCGTGAGATAAGGTCGGTAACAACCCACCCACTGCTCACTTGGGCTGCGTGCGTGTTTAATAACGACCCGATCCCGTATTTAATTAACATAAACAGCCAACGCAACTCGAGCCGTCTCCTTAGATTTGACTTGACGGAGACGCCGTGTTGCTTTAAATGCCAAGTGATTAGTAAAACCGTCTTTCGTTTGGTTTAAACATATGCCATAAGCTGCATGTGTTTGTCGCACAGATTTTGGAGCCGTGCTCCGAGCGTCTCCTGCTTCCTCCCGGCTGCCTGGGTGCGACCATGCTTCCTCGCTGGGCAAAGCATCCCCCCGGCGCTTCCCCCAGGGCCGTGCCGAGGCTGCGGGAGCCGGAGAGACCCACCGAGCCCGGGGACTACCGGCTCGCTCCGTTGCTCGTGGGTATGGACCGGGGGAGAGGGCGATATGGGAGGGATGCAGGCTCTGGAGGCTCCGGGTGATGCTGGTCCTGCTGGGGTGGTCCCAGCCCCTCGCAGGGGGCTTTGCTCCAGGAGGAGAGGGATGGCGTGGGCTGAGGGGTGTTCCCAGCCCCACACAGGTGGGCTTTGCTCTGGATGGGGACAATGGCATGGGCTGGGGGTGTTCCCAGCCCCACACAGGTGGGCTTTGCTCTGGATAGGGAAAATGGCATGGGCTGGGGGTGTTTCCAGCCCCACACAGGTGGGTTTTGCTCCAGGAGGGGATGGATGGCCTGGCGTGGGGATGATGCCAGCCCCACACAGGTGGGCTCTGCTCTGGGAAGGGATGCACAGTGTGGACTGGGGGATGTTCCCAGCCCCACACAGGTGGTCTCTGTACTGGGAAACGATGGCTGGTGTGAGGTGAGAGATGATTCCAGCCCCACACATGTGGGGTCTGCCCTGGATGGGGACAATGGCATGGGCTGGGGGTGTTCCCAGCCCCACACAGGTGGGTTCTGCCCGGGGAGGGGCCGATGGGGCGGGCTGGGCTAGGCTGGCTGCTGGTGGGAGGAGGAGGCAGGGCTGAGGCAGCTGCTGCTGCCCTCCTTTTGCTTGACTAAACCTCGCTGCCTGGACAGCTTCTGACTGGCGCTGGTGGGAGGGCTGCGGGCTGGACAGGATGTGGTTTTCCCTCCAATGTGCCCCAGCAGGGCAGGACGGTTTGCTCAGTGCAGGAAGGGAGGGGTGGCATCTGTCCCTGGGGCAGTGCAGTGGCCTTGTCCTCGTGTCACCCACAGCATTCCCACTCCGAGGTGGGATGGGGTGCCAGGCAGGGAGCCCTGTGAGGACTGGGCAGCTCAGTGTCCTTGTGCCCTGCAGGCAGGGAGACGTGTCACATGTCCCCACAGCATCCTTGTCCCATGCTCTGTGCACCCAGAGTCGCTGACCAGGCTGACAGTGAAGCCCTGCTAGATCTTACCCCATGTTTTCCACTCCTGAGTGTGTTTTCCTGCATCTGAGAGGCTTTAGACGTGGATCTGAGATATTTTTTCCAGCATTTCTGATTCTTAACTAGCTGTGACTAACCAGGCTGGCACAGCAGGCTGTGACCAACCACCAACGTGCTACCTGTGCACTTATAAATAGGGACTGTTCTCCACACCCCCGTTTGGAGCTTTCCTGGGCTCCTGAGCCCCTCTGTGACACCAGCCCAGCTTTTCCCAGACTCTCCCCCACAGCTGCCAGAGCACAGCGTCACCCATCTCCTGGCAGGAGTCACCCAGAAAGGCAGTGCCCCCCAATTCCTGCCCGGGGGCTGCAGGAACGGGGCTCTGTGCTGTGGCTGGACCCGCTGAGCTCCGGGATGTGCATCCAAGCACATCGTGATGGTGGCAGTGCCAAGTCTTCGAAAGAGTTGGGTCCTCTGTGCCAACGCAGAGATGGGCCAAGTGTTGTGCTGGGCTGTGTGGCGTGGCTGTCCCTGCAGCAGCCGGCTTCACTGTGGTCCCCAACACCCCGAGCCAGGAAAAATCCTCTTTCCGGGGGCTTTCTCATGGAGCTGATCTCTTTGGTAACTCCAACCAGAGCCCACACTGCGGGGTAAGGGCTGGAAAAGCCATGGGTTTGGCTGGGATTCTTCTCTTAGTGGCTTTCTTGTGAGCCCCCCTCCCGGCTGGGATGCCGGAGGGGTGGTCCCTTCCCTGGGCTCCGCGATGATCCATCAGCTGGATTTGCTCTGATGCAGCACGTACGGGGAGCTGCTGTCAGGAGGCCCCGGGCTCCCTCCGGCGAGCGTGTGCTGAGCGTGACTGCACTGATGGCAGGAGATGAGGGCACTGATTAGCTCAGAAAACTGCACGAGTGCATCCAGCGAGACCGCAGGGCCGGCGCGGTGCATCGCTGAGCCCCGGGCAGGAGCATCCCCCTCTGCCCGCAGCCTTTCCCTGCCACAGGAGCTCTGCATCCCATCTTTTAGCCTTCCCCCCCTCCCATGGACTTGTTGAGGTTTGGCTCTGCCTCTGTAAGCCCAGGCTCTCGGAAGCAGAGCCTGCCTGTGTTTCCGAGCTGGCGTGGTGGCACCTGGGCTGTGGGCACACATCCCTCGTGGCTGTCCCCAAGGGATGTGGGATGGAAACGGCCTCGTGCCCGGCTCTTGGCTTTAACCTGGTGGTTGCCAATGTGTGTGGGAGAGACTGGAGGGTCCTGCTGGACCACACTGCTCCTTACCACTTTTCCTGTCATGGAAACCATGTTAGGAAGAAATTCTTTAAGATAAGGGTTGTGAGGCCCTGGCACAGGTTGCCCAGAGAAGTTGCGTCTGCCCTCTCCCTGGGAGTGTTCCAGGCCAGGCTGGACAAGGGTGGAACAGGATGGGATTTAAGGTCCCCCCATCCTAACCCCTTCCATGATCCTATAATTGCAGTGGCCTTGCCCTGTTTAGTACCTTCCTCAGTGTCTCATTAGAGGAAGAAACAGTTGGGAATTCATTTTTGATCTCGATGTGCATCCCCTCCAGCCCACTCTCCTCCTCTCTGCCAGCCCTTCCTCACCCCTGCCCAGCTCCATGACCTTCCCAGCCCCTGCCCTCTTGCTCTGCTTGCAGAAAGGTGAGAATAAGAAAGAAATCCCAAGTCCTGCTGGCAGTCTGGGATGAAGTCCTTGCACTATCCCAGTAAATATGTGCAGCCACAGGGTATCAGGGAAGGCTGGAGCCAAAGCCTCCCGAGCTTTCCCTGTCCATCCATCCCTGGAGCACTTTTGCACATGGATATGCTTCTCCCTGCCCTGTGCCACAACAAGAGCTGGTTTTAGGGCTCTTTCCTTCCACCTGGACCCAGCTGTCACTTGCTGAGGGACCCCATCAGCCCCCCAACCCCCCAAGCTGCCTGTGCTTCTCCAACCTCCCTCCCCCTACTCTGTGCTAAAAGGAACCATCGATTTGATGTCTTGAGGGGGCAGTTTATCCCTTTCCTGATGCCTGACATATAGGAATTGATTTCCAGAGCAATTTGCCTGAACAGCTCAAGGTGGGAACATCCGGGACCCAGGCTGTGACTGGCTTTGCTGGAGCGTGGTGGGGATGGCTGTGTCGAGGGTGCTGATCCCAAACTGTGGCCCTGGTCAATGCTGGGAATCCTCCTGGGAGACCTGCAGGGCAGGATGGGTTCTCTGAGCAGCAAAATTCCCCTCCCTCCAGGGGGAGGGGGGCTGCAGACAGCAGCTTTGCAGGGGTTGTGTGGGTCCTGGTCCTGCTGCTGCCTTGGGCTCATCCCAAAAGCTTCTGCCACCAGGCTTAGGATCGGGGGGACACCTGGCTCACAGAGAGACTTGGCTCTGCTTCACCACACGACTGTGGGTGAGTCACTGCCCCACATCCACACACGCCCTGCACGGAGGCAGCCACACGACAGTGGGAGCCAGCAGGGCTGCCAAATTCCTGGGAGAACTCCAGATCCTTTTGGGACATTCTCAATACTGAATGGCGATTTCCCCCTGCTCCCACCCTGCGTTTGACCCTCTCCCCTCTCAGCATCCCCATCTGCAGCTGGACCCGCTCTCTCTGCACGTACCTCCCTGTGGTGCCTCAGTTTCCCTGTCCCCTCCGGGACCAAGGGGGATCCCAAGGCTCGGACCTGGCTGGCGCCACCCGGGCTGTTCCCATGCCATGCCAGGCCCTGGCTGTGCCGCCTGGGCTCGCGGTTGCCGCGTGGGTGGGAGATGAGACCACAATGCGCCTTGTGTTGGCGCTGTGAAGAGCCTGGCCCCGGCCATCCTCTCCTCTCCTTTATTTTTATCCTGCGTCCCCAAGCTGTTGGCATGTCCCCAGCCGCTGTGCCATCCCTGCCAGCTGAGGATGCTGCTGCCTCTTGCCAGGGCACGCAGGGCTCCGTCCTCCTCCGGTCCCCGGGCAGGGATGTTTTCCATGCTCAGAGGATGCCGCCGGCTTCGGCCTCCTGCCAAAGGTCGGGGAGGAAGCTGATGGCAGTGGGAAGCTTTTCCTCAGCCGTCCTTCCCACGCCGTCTCACCCTCTGTCCCGCTTGTTTTCGCTTGGCTGACTGAGAGCAGCTCCTTCCTGCATCCCACTGAAGTGCCGATCCCGAGCTCCAAGCGAGCATCCAGGTGTGCCGGCCCTTCCCTTGGCACTGCCATCCATGGGAGCGAGGAGGTGAACTTGTCTCCCATATTTCCATGTGCACGCGTGGGTGTGATAACACCCGGCGAGGTGGGAAGTGGCGGCTGCTTTTTCCAGGGCTGGCCAGATGGGATTTCTCCTTCAGTTTGGGTTCTGACAAATGACATGCGAATTTATCCGGTGGTTTCTCCACTTCCAAAGTAAAGGAGCTGCTTGTCAGGGCAGTGTCGTGGAGAGATGCCAGCTGGACTTCTCTGAGCTCCAGCTGGAAGCAACTAGTGTGCACCAGGACACAGAGTGGCTTCAGACTCCTTGTCCCTGTGCAGCTCCAGCATCGGCAGGGCTGGGATTAGTGGAGTGCAGGGAGGGTGCAGGCAGAGTCCAGGGCACGTAGAGGCTGGGAATAGGCAGGATCACATCCAGACTGCCACCATGCACGGGCACTGTGCCCCTGCCCTCACCCAGAAGCCAAGTGGCATCCTGGCTCCGTGGCTGTGGGGTCTGTGCTAACCCAGCTGGGAAGTTCCTGATGAAGCAGTTGGGGTGTGTTTTATTTTCCCTGGTTCCACTTGGCTGTGGGAGTGGAAGGCACGGCGGGGAGCCCTCTGCCTGCTGCTGAGCCCGGGCAGGGCTGTGGGGAGGGATCCTTGGGGATGGGGATGGGGAGAGGAGATGGGACAGCCATGGCTCCCACACCCCGTGGGGCTGCTGGGCATACCGTGGGCATGGAGGACATTTGTCCTGCCATAGATCTTAACTCTTCCTTGGCATCACCTGGCTTTTCCCAGGTTTGGGGGAGTGTGTCCATCAGCCCAGGAGCAAGAGGACGGTGGGGAAGTTCCAGCCTGTGCAGGCTCCTCACTTCCACACTCCCATGCAGGGATGGACCCTGGCTCTGTCCCGCTCCTGCCATTCCCATGGGATGGGGGCATCCACAGCCCGTGGGCTCGACCCAAAACAGGGGTGTAACTCCCTGAGGGTTGATTTTAAGTGACCACATTTGGTGATGGCTGGACCCGTTTGGCACATGGTGGTGACACGGGTAGAGGGCACTTGACCATCCCAAAATGAGTGCAAGTAGAGCGTGGCTGAGCCAGGGACAGGGAGCCCTGGGCAGCAAGGACTCAGAAAGTATCTCTGAGCAACCTGATCTAGTGGAATGTCCCTGCCCACGGCAGGGGGTGGGACTGGTTGGGTTTTAATGTCCCTTCCAACCCAAACCATTCCAGGATTCTCTGATTTCATCGCAGCAGGTCCCGGCTCAGGAAGGGGTGGGTATTTCTGGGATTGGCTCTGCAGCACCACACGAGTTAAGTGCAGCAGCGGCGCAGGAGCTGTGCGGGCTCTCCCCGCGCTCCCCAGCCATGCCTCCCATCCCCGGGAGCCTGGCTGCGGTGTGGCGAGGAAGGGGTTAGTGCCGAGCGGGGCTCTGGGTGCTGGGCATCCTCCGTGGGTGCTGAGCAGGCAGTGCTGGCAGTGCGGCAGTGCAGCCTTCGGGAGGAAGCAAGTGCATCCCGCTCTTCCGGCTGCATTAATGGCCGGGTGCGGGGGAGAAGCATCGCTCCGAGGGGCTTCTATTCTTTCGCCTCCCTTTCTCCCCAAATGCACTCTCTGCTCCCCCTCCCCTCGCCCCTTTTTGTACAAATGCTTTCTCGGCCGATTTTTCATGCTCCGCTAACTGCCGGCGCTTTCACGACCCGCCTGAGCTTTGCTGCCTCATGAAGATTTATGAAACTGCAGTAATAAACTGTGTTTGAAAGATCTTTTGGATGATAAAGCCCTGCCAGGCTGCTGGCGGGGGGATCCGAGCGGACCGTGCCGCCGATCCCGCAGCCGCTCCGACCCGGAGTGGCTCTTGCAGGGCAGCACCCACAGCCCTGGGAGGGTTTTCGGGGGCCTTTCCCACCCTGAAGAGCATCCCCTAAAGTACAGTCAGGCTCCGGTGCCTCTGGTAGCTCTGTTTTCCCGGGAAGCAGACGATGGCCGGACCCTGCTAGCAGCCCGGGGCTGTGCCCCGGCACAGGTGACACCTCTGCTGGCAGGTAAGGAAGATGGATGGATGAATCGGCAAAGAGAACCGCGTTCCCTTAACCTCCCGCTGCTCGGAGAGGGGCTGGCCAGGATTTACCGAGGGATTTTGGCTGTCGTGGGAGCCCTGCGCCCGGCCAAGGAGCCACGTCCAGCCCCTGGAGAGCGGGGGGCTGCCACCCCCATCCCGCCGGAGCAGTTTCCCGGCCACCGTGGGAGCCGTCCTGCGCCCGCGGGTAAGCCATGGGACACATCCCCGAGGGACACCCTGCTCGGCTGGGCTGGGGCAGTGCCCGGGGGGGCACCCTGGGCACGCTCCGGCCACCGGCTCTCCCACCCCAGTGACCTACTTGGAAACAGCCTTGGAAAGCACTTTCCAGGGATCTGCTGCTGCTGCTGTCGTGGGCAGCCCGTGTGTGGGTACCACTGCTCGGGCATCTCTGCAGCGCAGGAGGAGAAACAACTCTGTGGGGGGATTTTGGGGCAGCAGGATGGAATTATCCCCTCGGGGGGAGTCCGTGACTGAAGGGTTAGCACCTTTTTCTCACGGATAGTGCCAGGGAAGCATGACTGTGAGTGTTTTAAGGTCCCTTGCCAAAAGAGCCCCCTGTATCCCAGTCGATGGTTGTTTCCTTGTCCAATCATCTCTGCCCGCTCTGGGTGGGATATCTGGAGGGAAAAGGTGGCTGACATGAGGACAGTACACGTGTCTGCAGTGGCTTTTCCTCCTCTTGCCTTAGAGGGGTTCTTGGATCACGGGGTTCGTGACATTGGGGCTGTCTCACCCTCTTTTGCTCTGGATCCCGGGGATGGATGAGGGAGCGGATGCGGCGCAGCCAGGGGTGGAAGAGCCCCCGACGGGATCCAGCTTCGTTCTGACCCCTGTGCAGCTTGTGCAGGGCTTTTCAAATCATCCTTTTTAGCAGTCGGCAGAGAAACAGCGAGCTGGCGCGTTCCACTCCCGGAGCATGTAATTAGGGAGTGGGGAGCTGCATGCTGATCATGGCTCGGCAGCGAGAGGAGGAGGAGGAGGCTGGGAAGGAGCTGGAAACGTGGCCTCATCCCAGGGCTGCTAAACCCCGGGCTGGTGCAGGCACCAGAGAGGTGGTTGCAGGGAACAAGCCCCTCTCACGCTCCCCCAAATCCCCATCCTTGCATCTTCCTCTGGCTCGAGGCCTCCTTGAGCTGCTCTCCCCAGTGAGGGAGAGGAACTGCAGCTCGTTCCTCCCAGCCCTGTCACTGCTGCAGCTGGAGCTGTCAGGGTGGCCCTTCATCCCTCTTTCATAGCCTCCCTGGACACACCATTCTGATGGGATAGGGCAAAGCTGGGAGTCCCTGTGGTGCTCAGGATGCAGCACTGCTGAGGGACTGGTTTGGTGGGGATGGACCACACCGGGCACATCAGCTGTGCCGTGGGGTGCCCGGGGTCCCACTCCCCCAAAATGAGCTGAAAGCACTCTGGCTGCTCCCAAGGGTGCCCCAGGGC
Source organism: Margarornis squamiger (assembly GCA_035222235.1). Classification (NCBI taxonomy): domain Eukaryota; kingdom Metazoa; phylum Chordata; class Aves; order Passeriformes; family Furnariidae; genus Margarornis; species Margarornis squamiger. The sequence continues at coordinate 122,848 of JAWWTY010000076.1, forward strand.
ACTGCCAATGGGCACCCAGTTCTGGGGCTGGGAGGGGTGTTGGGTGCTGGACAGAGTTGCCCCCCCCAAACATGTCTCTTTGTGGTCGTGGAACAAGTGCTCGAGTGACTGGACAAGGCAGGGGGGGAAGTAGTTTTCTGCCTGATGCCAGCAAACTCCAGGAAGAAACGTGTTCTGGGGCTGTAACAGGAGAGGAGAGGTGGGCAGGCAGCTCCTGGGGCTGGCTGGGGAGTTCAGGGCAAATTGCTCCATCTGTGTTTCCCATCAGTGCTGGGGCTTGGCAGAGGCTCCACAGCTGGTGGGACCCCAGGACGATGCTCTTGCCCCTCTCTGCGCTGCTTTCTCCTCTGCCAGCAGCAGGACCGAGGTGTCCCCTCTGACATCTCACTGTGCTGCTTTCCCTGGGGGAACTCGGGGTGTTCTGGACGTGGTGGATGTGCCACTGTGGCCTCCCCTGTGCCACGGTGACATGGGGACACATTGGGGCAAGGTGGGGAGGGACGGGAGCTTCAGCTCTTCTCCCATTGTGCCCCTGTCTTCTGGGAAACGGGGGGACAACCTGGCCAAGGTCACATTCAGTGGCAGAGCTGTGGGGGACGGGAGCTGGACTGGCTGTTTTGTGGAGGAGGAAATGGGAATCAGGCTTTGGGATGTCCCCATGGCATTTGCTGAGCATGTGATGTCCCCACTTGGCTCGTAGCAAACCCCCTTGTACGACCTTGAGCAGAGGAATTCTGTCCGTAGCACACGCTGGAGTCCCATCCTGCATTAATAACACCATCGGCTGATACAAAGCTAATATGTTGGGCTGATAAATAATTAAGGGAAAAGGAAAAACCCTCTATGATTTGCTTAACAGGAGCTTGGGAAGGAAGGGATTGCGGGGCGGGGGGGGGGAGGGAAGGAAAGGACAAGGAGGGAGATGAATAATGGATCAAGGTTAAAAGGGGAGCGAAAGGGAAGCCTGAGCACGGTGGGGCCCTGCAGCACACGCTGCCAAACTTGTTAGAGGTGCCAAAGGCAACCCGTGGCCTCGGAGAGGGCACAGCAGCAGCTGGGACCAGTGTAGGGCTGGGTGACACCGGCTCCGATGGCACGGGACGCTCAAAAGTGGCTTTTGGGGTGGGGAAGGGTGCCTTGGAGCCGCTCTGCAGCGGGCACAGGGCTGGGCAGGGGCTGAGGACTGCGGGGTGGCCTCGTCCCGCAGTCACTGAGGAGGTGCCAGGTGCTGGCAGCGTGCGGGGACCTCCAGGCATTGTCACACTGAGCTTCCCTGGAAATCAGAATCGCAACGGGCAGCAAATGAATTATTAGCAAAGGGACAAGTCCCTTCTGCCTCACTGCACGTGTGCCCCCCTGCCCCCTCCCCTTCCCGCCCCCCTACCCACTCTGCCTGCCCAGGATGGGCTGAGCTCCGGGCCAGAGCTGGGACAGGGTAGAGCATCCCTGCAATGCTGGTTTGGTGCCTGCGGGCTGGGCTGGGCTCTGGGAGCTGCAGGACAGGGGCTGAGCCCTCCAGTGGGGTCTCTGAGCAGGGCATGGGGGGCCCTGTCCCCCCAGCACAGTGTCCACACCGAGGGGCAGACACGAACCTCCCTCACCCTGGCCCGATTTCATTTTCTTTTTGGTTTGTCCTGTGTTATGTCCTCTGTCTGTCTGTGCTCCAGAGCAGTGCTCAGTTCCCGTGTCTTGTCTGTGCTGTTTTACTGACTCAACACTGTTTTATTCCTGTTTTGGTCTGAACATCGTGGTTTTGGTGGCACCCCAGCCCCTCCACCCCCTCTGCCCCTTCCCACCTCCTGCCACCACCAACCCCATGTCCAGGAGCGGGGACACCACTGCCACCGCAGCGGGATAAACCCTACACCCACCCTCTCCCAGTGTATCCCACTGAGGGATGACCCCGCTCCCAGCAAGGCTCAGCCATCACTCCTAGCCTTAAACCCCTATCCCCACCCCAAACCTCAGCCCCCCACCCGTGCCCCATGGCAGTGGGGCCGGCCCTCACCCCTGTCTGCTCTCGTGCCCCGCGCAGATCCCGAAAGGACGAGCACGCACATGATCTCTGCGGACGATGCCGAGTACCCGCGGGAGTACCGCACCCTGGGCAATGGCACCCGCCGCTTCTCCAACGTAGGGCTGGTGCACACCTCGGAGCGCCGGCACACCGTCATCGCCGCCCAGAGCCTGGAGGCCCTCACCGGCCTCCAGAAGACGGAGATGGAGCGCAAGAGGGATGCCTTCATGGACCACCTGAAGAGCAAGTACCCGCAGCACGCGCTGGCGCTGCGGGGGCAGCAGGAGCGCATGAGGGACCAGGTAAGGGGCGTCTTCTCGGGGTGCAGGGGGAGGCAGGGACCCCTTCGCACTCCCTGGGGGTGTCTGGAGGACAAGAGGCTCGTGGGGGGGCTTGGATGGTGCATGAAATGGGTGGGACATTGCAGCAGCCCCCCCGGGCAGCACACCCCAGGTGCGAGGAGGAGCATTGCTCAGGTGTGAGAGCATTGGCCAGGTGTGAGGAAGAGCATCCTCCAGGTGTGAGGAAGAGCATCCTCCAGGTGTGAGGAAAGAGCATTCTCCAGGTCTGAGGAAGAGCATCCTCAATCCCTGGAGGGGAGCACCTCCTCTTTTCCCAGGACTAGGGGTCTCCCACATGAATTTACCCTGCCCTATGGATGGAATCGATCCCACTGGCTGTCAGAAGTGGAGAGGAGAGAGATCTTTGTGCAGATGGGAGGGTGTGATGGCCTGTGGGTTTGCCTCTTGCAAGGGTGATACCAATCCAGAGCTGACCCCCAACCCAGTTCTCCGCACATTTCAGCTGGGCAGCAACCCCCAGCCTTGGTGGGGAAGGGGCAGGCTGAGCCCCCTGCCCAGGATCTGCCTTTGGGGTACAGATCCCCCCCCAGCTGCCCAGGAAGGGGCTGGGAAGGCTGGCGAGCCTGGAGTGCTGTGGGGCAGGATAGGGAGAAGCAGTGAGGGGCTGTGGCTCTGCCCCAGCACGCGTGGGAGGAGGTTGGATGAGATGTGCTGGGGGTTGGCACCGTGTCCATGCCAGGACATGCTTTGGTTGTGTTCCCCAAGGACCAGCTGGTCCTCGGAGCGGGTGACACACCTGGGCACCCTTTCTGGAAGCAGCAGAGCCCGAGGGACGAGCTCTCCCTGGGGGTGACAGCCACCCCTGTGCCTGGGGGTGCCCCAGGGCTGGGCAGCACCTCGGGGTGCTGGGGAGCCCAGACCCGCCTTGCGTGGGTACCGGTGATGCTGTTTGGTGATAAATCCTCACTTCAGTGTGCTCTGGGGAGGGGCAGTGCGGAGCATCCGGAGGAAGTGGCTGGAAGGAAACCTCAGATCATCTCCAACAGACCCCGAGGGATGGTGGTGACGGCTCCCAGACCTGGCGCGGCGGAAAGGAATCCAGCTTTGTCAGGAAAATCGGCACCAGCCGCGGCATCGCCGCCTCCTCCAGGCTGTCACCTGCCTGCCACTGTCCCCCCACGCACCCAAACACCCAGATTTGGGCTGAGGGATGGTTATTGATCATGGCTTTGCCATCACCATCAGCCACACGCGGGGCACAATCTGTATGTGCCACTTAGGAGGTGGACCAGGGACATTTCCAGGCACAGAGTGATACTTCCCAGTAAATAAATAGGATTATTTTCCTATTATTACAGTGCTTTAAAGAATTTTCTTTTTTTAAATAAGCAGCAGCTATATAAAAAAAAATCCAGCTTGTGTTGGCTCAGGGTCTGCTAAGCTGCAGAGGATTTTTAGAAGGTGAAAGAAAGATGATCTGGATTCTGGAATTATCTTCTTTATTTCTGAACCAGTGGGATGGTGGGGGTGTCTGGGCACTTATTGGCACTGGGCAAACCCAGACAGGATTGTTGGGGCTTGGTTGCAGAGGGTCCATCACTCCCCACCACAAGCATCACCTGTTTTCAACTGGTACAGAAAGAAGAAATGCCCACAAATCCCACAAAACCCATTTTTTCTTCCTTTCCCCCCCCCCTCTTTCCCCCCTTTTCCTCCATTTCCGCTGCAGGCAGTAAATAATAACAGGGAGAAATGAATCTAGAAACCCTGGATACCTCAGGTGCCAACCTACCTTTAAATGACATTGGAATACAGCACTGGGTCTGCCTGAAACATTTGAAACTTGCTTTTCTATTCCAGAGGAGCCTGGAAGGTACTTCAGATCCCAGGCTTTGCTGTTTTATTGAGGTTTTTAAGAAAAAATTACATATAAGAGAGTTTGTAACATCAGAGGTGAATAGTAACATTCCATAAATGTCAACATCCCTTTCAGCCTGGCAGAGCCCCCAGCGAAAATCCTTTGGATTCGTGCATAGGAATGGGAAAGGGAGAGAAATACTCATTTTTATCTTGTGTATACGTAGCAGAGCAGGGAAAAAAAAATCCAGGGAAATAATTGCACCAACACCCAACAGGCTGGTGGGAAATGTGCAGAGAAATGGGAGGGGGCAGCCAGCTAATTTAAAATCCAGATGGGAGAATGTGTTGGACGGGAATGTTAATGATAAAGAGAGGAATGGGAATGGGATGGGGATGAGGGGCTGCTGGAGCATGTTGGCTGTGCGAACTGGGGGGAAAATCCTGCCCTGGGAGGGATGAGTCCTGCAGGAGAGGGATGGAAGGAGATGATCTTTAAGGTCCCTTTGAACCCAAATTGTCCTATGATTCCATGGTCGATGCTCTGGGAGATGAGATTCTTCTGGACCTGCCATGTGGTGCCCAGTGCTGAGTATCTAGAAAGTTAGGAACTGTTGGAAAAATAAGGAAGAGTTAGAAAAATGATATTGTGGTTTAAGGGTCACTCAATCACCCATCCCTGATTCTCATATTCCTGTTGCTTTTGGATGTGCTTTTCCACACGGGGCTCAGCGGGTGCGTAAGGACCAGGAACGTATGGCTTTATGCAGATGGCTTATAAATCCTAGGAAAAAAGGGATTACAGGCCTATTTCTTGTCCATAACCTGTTAAAAGCTGTGCTGTGATTAAGCCCTGTCCTCTCTGAGTCCTGCAGTGTGGGGTTGAGCCCCGGAGCTGAGGTGTCCCTCCCTGCGCTCCCAAAAAATGTGTCCAAAACCTTGGATTTCAGCTTGTCCGGTTCTGCTGCAGGGAGAAAAAAAAAAAAAGAAAAAAAAAAAAGAAACAAGAAAAAGAGCCAGGAAAAGGCTGGAACTGAGTGTTAACGTGGTGGCTGCTGCCTGACGGCAGCAGATTTGCAGCTGCCCGGAATAAATCCGACTTTGGAATAAATAAATAAGAGGCAGCACGGATGTACAGCCCCGAGGAGCCCCAGGGACCCACAGCATCAGCGGGGGGTGCACAGGTGGGGTGTGGGGCAGGAGCGGGGCAGGAGGGGATGAAGGTGGGGCTGCAGGGAGGGATGAAGTTGGGGGGCAAGTGGAGGGGCAGGTAGGGATGAAAACGGGGCTGCAGGTATTGATAAAGCAGAGGGTGTAGGTAGGGATGAGGGTTGGGGTGCAGGCAGGGATGAGGATTGGGGTGCTGGCAGGGATGAGGTTTGGGGTGCAGGCAGGGATGAGGGTTGGGCTGCAGGCAGGATTGGCAGGTGCTGGTTTGCTGCAGCTGGTTTTGTCCCTCAGCTTCCCCAACAAAGCAGGGTCTTGGCTGTGTCCCCGCCCTGTGCCAAGGTGTGCTGTCAGCCTGGGGACCTGGGGTGCTGAAATCTGGGCCTGGGGGGTTGTGTGGCAGGGGAGCAGGATGCTGCTCTCCCAGCTCAGAGCAGGTTTGGCCATGCAGGAATACTTTGGCCTTCCTGGTGGCGCTGTTGGCTCTGCGGCTCCGGGGTCAGGCCCTTGCAGGTGGGCACAGGTGCCCTCGGGGGTCCCACAGGGTGCAGAGCCCTCAGGTGTGGGGTGGGGGGAGTCTGGTGGGACCTGTGCTGTGTGGGGTCTGATGGGGGAGGTCTCTGTGTGCATCCATATGTGTGAATCCATGTGTGTACATCCATGTGTGTGTACATCCATGTGTGTGTACATCCATGTGTGTGAATCCATGTGTGTGTACATCCATGTGTGTGTACATCCATGTGTGTGTACATCCATGTGTGTACATCCATGTGTGTGTGCATCGCTGTGTGTACATCCATGTGTGTGTCCATCCATGTGTATGTGCATGCATATGTGTGAATCCATGTGTGTGCATCTATGTGTGTGTGCACATCCCTGTGTGTGTGGATCCCTGTGTTTGTGCATC